>CM034361.1:114655875-114700193 GCA_019925275.1 Mytilus edulis
CAAGATGACAAAGACATTAACAACTATAGGTCATCATATGGCCTTCAACAATGAGCAAAGCCCATACCGCATAGTCAGCTATAAAAGGCCCTGATATGACAATGTAAAACAATTCAAACGAGAAAAATAACGGCCTAACAAACGACAACCACTAAATTACAGGCTCCTGACTTGGGACAGACACATACAATATCAGCCCTCGAGACATGCAGCTCTTGAGCTGATATTGAACCTAGGGCTGATGCGATATGAAAAATGCCATTTAATAATCTGATAATATTAAATGCTACGGTAACTGATAATTAATAGTTTGATGATTTTTTTTTTAACTCAAAATAAGTCTTTTCTTGTAGGAAAGTAAAAGAAGATGTTCCAATTGGAAAACCAATGATTGATACAGAATACATAGTGAAAGATAATAATGGCAAGGTTATAAAAAATGGACAAGGATATCTGTACATAGGTATGTGAAATAAGAAACAATCACCATGCTGTAGTATTCAAATTAAGTGGGGCCTAAGTGGCTGATTGGTTTAAGTAGTTAATTTTCAGCTATCACAAGCCAGGCACACTTAGGCTGTGAGTTCTCATGGAGTTGACTCTGACTTTAAAAATTGACTAATATTATCTTTTTTACTGCAGAAGGACAGTGGTTTACAACGGTTGCTCTGGCTTCCTCTAGTAAAATCTTGTAGTCACTATATATATGATATACAGTGAAACCTGGCTTAACCCAATCTTGCATAAATTGAAAAACCTCTATAAACCGAACATGTTCTTAAGCATCGTCATACAAACTGTTTACGTTGTGAACCTGATAAAATCCAACATTGGCCAAAACCGAACAAAATCTTCAGTTCAGATGAGGTTCAGTTTAAACAGGTTTAACTGCACATGATATAGCCAGAGTACTGGATGTGACCATGAACCACCCAACAACCAATTTTGAATTATTAAGGTGGTACCTATACCCAACACCTACCCTAAAATCAATTTGGCTTGTTTAATTTTCATAAAATTTTGACAAAGTATTTTCTTTGACCATTTGACAAAAATATGAAAATTTAAAAAAATTTGAACCAACTGTTTTATCAGAAAAATTACACAGGTTATATAGCAGTTTGACAAACACTAATTTGGATCATTGAGAAGCTTAATATGCCCTTAACACAATGTGATTTAAACGTTTAGCTCATTTTACAGAGTTATCTCCCTGTAGTGTAAGGTACATCCATAAGCAAAGTAAATAGAAGTTAAAAGTGAAAAGCAGTATACACATTGCAAGATCTAATTTAACATAAAAAAATTATAAGATTTCTGAATTTTACAAATGACTTCAAACCATTTTTAAGTTTTAAAAATCACAGATTTTAAAAAAAGAATCAATTTTGATAGAGCAAACAATTTAGTTACTCAAAGAACACTTTCAATTTTCTGTTTTCAGGAAGTTTGAATAGAGTTTGTTTCCTTAACCACGAAGACCCAGTACAGGCCGTACAAGGAAAAGTATTGAGACCTACTGGTGACCTTGTCAATATTAATAGTCAAGGTCAAATTCTATATATTGGGAGAACAGATAACCAGATCAAAAGGCATGGGAAAAGGATAGATTTAAAAGAGATTGAGAAGGTTAATAGTCTTATATTCATGCAAAAGCAATGCCTCAATACTTAAATATTTTAGATGCATTTGAGTCAATATTCAGTACACAGAATTCAGATTTGATAATTTGCTTGGTAAATCTGTTTTGGCCTGTAATAAATCTCTAATCCAAATTTTCAAACTGGTCTTACAAGAAATTTTTTATACTCTGTTACATAAATGGATATCATAATAATAAATGACAACTGTTGGTAGTGTAATGTATAACCTTTATATGTTTTGTCCAAAGTGCATAGTAATTTTAAAGTATAATGAAATTTGGCAAGAGGTTTTTGTTTGTAAATAATGTCTCCTAAAAATAGCAAGGTGTGGGATGATTGTCAATAAAACAAATTTACACCAGAGACCAAATAACAAAAAAGTTAAATAATGCTGGTCACCTTTCAGCTCCAACAATAACATAACATATTAAATGTCTAATTCAAAATTTATTCTTTTTTTCACAGGTTGTATGTAGGGCAAAAAGAATAAAGACTTGTAAGATCCTATATAAAGATAGCATTTTAGTAGCTGTAGTTGTAGAAAGGTCAGACAATGCAACAAGGTCATTTGGTGACTTAGTCTCTGAAGTGAGAGCTCAAATAGAACACTGCCTGCCTTCTCATTGTTGGCTGGATAACGTTGTAAAAACAGAGAATATTCCAATGACTAACCATGGTAATAGGATATTACTGTTACATGTTTTTTTAATAAAGCAGAAGCCATATTTGCATTTCAGATGTAACGATTTAATACCGTTTTTATTTATAAGTGTTTTTATTTCCCCTATTACCCCCGCTTTAAAAAAGGGGGGGTATACTGTTTTACCTCTGTCTGCCCGTCAGTCAGTCCGTCCCATGAAACTTTCGTCACATTTTTCTCAGGAACTACACATCCACCCTTTCTGTAATTTGGTATCAACATTTATATATGTCAGCCATACCGTGTGATGCGTTTTCAGATTCATCACTTGACAACTTCCTGTTTACCGAACACTTGTCTGATTTTACACATGATAGCCAAGTTGAAAATTTTCGTCACATTTTTCTCAGGAACTACAATACAAGGATTTCTGAAATTTGGTTTCAGGATTTATATAAGTCAGCTATACCGTGTGATGCGTTTTCAGATTCATCACTCGACAACTTCCTGTTTACCGAACACTTGTATGATTTTACACATGATAGCCAAGTTGAAAATTTTCGTCACATTTTTCTCAGGAACTACAATACAAGGATTTCTGAAATAACTTCAAATTTTAATAAAAAAATTGGGTCAAATAAGGTCCTAATGGCACCCTGTTCTTTTCCACCTAATAGAACTGTTGTATTATTAACTTTTTATATTCTTACAGGTAAATGTGATGTAGAAGCATTGTGGAGAATTGTACAAGCTAATTTTGAATCTTTAGATGGGTCCAAAGAAACCCAAAAGGATATGGAGAAATATCTGACTAAAGTATGGAAGGTATGTTAAATCTACAAGCAGTAAAAATTGTTTGATTGAATACTATTATTTTTATGTCTCACCTACGATAGTAGAGGAGCATTATGTTTTCTGATCTGTGGCTCCGTTCATATGTTCGTTCGTCTGTCCGTTTGTCCCGCTTCAGGTTAAAGTTTTTGGTCTAGGTAGTTTTAGATGGAAGTTGAAGTCCAATCAACTTGAAACTTAATACACATGTTCCCCATGATATGATCTTTCTAATTTTAGTGCCAAATTAAAGTTTTGACCCCAATTTCAAGGTCCACTGAACTTAGAAAATGATAGTGCGAAGTTCAGGTTAAAATTTTTGGTCGAGGTAGTTTTTGATGAAGTTGAAGTCACATCAACTTCAAACTAAATACACATGTTACCTTTGATATAATCTTTCTAATTTTAATTCCAATTTAAAATTTTGACCCCAATTTTATGGTCCACTGAAAAACATGGAAAATGATAGTACGAGTGGGGCATTCATGTACTATGGACACATTCTTGTTTTTATTTAATTTATAAATTTAAAAGTTTGAGGAAAACTAACTCATGTGTCTTAGCATGCCATCTTATAAGCGAGGGTTAAATCACCAGTGCAAAGTCCTGAAAATTGGATATATGCTGTTTATGAGGTGTTTTGTGTATTGTTGTTTGTCATTTGTCATGTTTGTCATGGCTTTCTCAGTTTGATTTTGACTTACAAGTTTGAATATCTCTTTGGTATCTCTTGCGGTCATAAAACTTTCGAGTCAGTTTTTTTGTACTCATACTCGAAAATCAACCAATGAAATGGCTTGATTTCTTGTTTGGAGCATGATTTTTGTGCTCCGAGCACTGAGCAAAGTTTTATGCCTTCAAGGCCTGGTCTCTCTTCTAAAACATAGCAATCTTCAGATTTGATACTCACAATTCTTTATAGATTAGTTTTTGCACAAGATTTCTGGTACAAAAATTGGCAATGATATTTTAGGCAGTCATTACATTGAATCAAGTAAGGAAAGTTCTGACATTGTGTTTCAAACAGCTATAATAACAACTCATCTGATCTCAAAGTTTCTTGACACTAGATCTGAGTTTTCTTCTGGAATGAAAATAATAATTGAAGATGATAATTGGTTATTCCCTGATCTTTTACAAACCATACAGAAAAAAAACCTAGTCAACCCCCTTTATAAACACAATCTATTCTTATTTATTTTAGGAAATTCTAGTTATTGAAGGAGAGGTGAAAGAAGAGGCTATGTTTATATTTAGTGGTGGGAATTCTGTGCAGGCAGTACAATTAGCCAATCAGATACAAGCAGATTTAAATATTCAGTTGCCGTGGCTACTGGATTTTATTTTGAACAAATTTTTTGGTGAAATTATTAAAGAAATAATGCTTACTATTGGAAATGAAGGAGATACTGTTGAAATTGACAAAATTCCTAACAAAAACCTTGTGAAACCATTTTTTACTAAAGAAGGGTCAAATTATGATAATTTAGATAATATAAATGTAGCTATGGAGACAACAGATACATTTGATCTACATAAGATTTCTAGGAAAAGGAGAATCAGTGACATTGAAAAAATCTACAAAGAACAGCATTCCCCAGAAAATGATCTCATCAAGAAAAATGTTTGTAAAAAGAAAACTGATGTGTCCTCACTGAACTTGACACCTATTAAATGTAAAATGAAATGTGTATCTAGATGTAACAGATGCTCTGATTGGGTGATTCATATGGACAACACAATTTCTGAATTTAAATATTTGAGCTATGTTGCAAATGAAAGGGATATAGAGTCAGATTTGACTAGTTTTACATCTGACTGTTATTCTGAATTTAATTTGAAAAAGACGGTGTATGGAATAAAAGATGTGCCTTTTGAAACACAATCAACCAAAAATACATACAGTCTTTCCTTGAATGAAAAGTGGATGTACAACACAGGGAAATGTGTAGATGCTTCTCCACTTGTAGCTTCATTGAGGTATGTGATTTTATGATAAGATTGGATTGAATGATCATTACTTTACCGGAACACTTTAAATTTTGCAATGCTTTACCGGAACACTTTAAATATTGCAATCGTCATTTAAATGTCATTTATACACTTATCATATTTTGAAATCGGAGCTGGTTGACCTGATTATTTGGGCCTCTTGAACTATTGATGTCATATAACAATTACTTTTCCGTTCAATGTTGCTTCACATATTTTCTAATGTGACGTCAAAATTTTACAGTAACCTTTATGATGTCCATTAATGGGGGACAATGATGTCCAGTAATGGGGGACAAATAATGTTTTGTTTCTGTAAAGCTGTATATCTTTATAAAAGTAAAGTGATGCTATGAGACGGTAAATTAAACAACCATCTGTCAGAGACTAAAGGAAATGGAAAATTTTAAAATTCTACTGGAACAAGCACATTTTGTGTATTTCTTACATTTTTTTGTGTGTGCAGAGGTAGATATGCATTTTACAACACAAAGAATAGAAAAATACTTTAAATTACAAAATTGACGAGTTGTCCCCCTGGTGATCTTTTTAATTACCAATTAATAACTGTAAATTGATTGAATAAAAATCAGGTCACATGACATGACATAGGAAAAATTATTTAATCTTATTTTGTATATCAATTTTCAGTGATGGTAGAATGGCCGTGTTCATTGGATCTCATTCTCATAAATTTTCTGCCATATTGTTTAATAGTGTTGAGTTGCTATGGGAGACAACTCTTGGAGATAGAATAGAATCTTCAGCCTGCATTACATTATGTGGAGAGTTTGTTGTTGTTGGTATGTTATCTTAATACACTGCAAACTTTTATGATTTTATGTTTTTCATATAATTATGCCATTCATTTTTTTTGTTAATTGAAATAATATATTATATAAGAAAGATGTGGTATGATTGCCAATGAGACAACTATTCACAAAAGACCACAGACATTAACAACTATAGGTCACTGTACAGCCTTCAACAATGAGCAAAGCCCATACCGCATAGTGAGCTATAAAAGGCCCCAATAAGACAATGTAAAACAAATCCGTTTTTAGATGGTGACGTTCCCTTGTCACCATCTTACGGTGTTTATATATCTCAACTTGTACGATTTGCTCGTGTATGTAACAATGTTTTCGATTTTAACGAGAGAAATTTATGTATTACTGAAAAATTATTACACAAGGGTTTTCGATATCACAAACTAGTCAAAACATTTACTAAATTTTATCATCGGTATAAAGACATCATTCGTAAATATAGCTCAACATGCAGACTTCTAATACGTTCAGGTATTTCACATCCAATTTTTTATGGTAATATTCTTTATAAAGCACAAAAGTGTCAGTATTCACCTCAGAAACTTACAAAACCTTTGAATAGACTTATTAAGAAGGGATATAATTACGATACTGTTGTCAAGTCATTAAAGATTGCATATTTTGGCATTAATATTGAGTCACTAATAAGGTCTTTGCATCGGAACTAAACACATTTATTCTAAAAACAGTTGTTGGCATGACACGGGTTATGTTCTTCTCATATATGTTATGATGGTATGATACTAAACCCCTAACGGGAAGGATTGTGCCTGATGTTCATATGATGAAATCATAACCTTTCAGTCAGTTTAATTTAAGTCTGGAGCTGGCATGTCAGTTAACTGCTAGTAGTCTGTTGTTATTTATGTATTATTGTCATTTTGTTTATTTTCTTTGGTTACATCTTCTGACATCAGACTCGGATTTCTCTTGAACTGAATTTTAATGTGCGTATTGTTATGCGTTTACTTTACTACATTGGTTGGAGGTATAGGGGGAGGGTTGAGATCTCACAAACATGTTTAACCCCGCCGCATTTTTGCGCCTGTCCCAAGTCAGGAGCCTCTGGCCTTTGTTAGTCTTGTATTATTTTTATTTTAGTTTCTTGTGTACAATTTGGAAATTAGTATGGCGTTCATTATCACTGGACTAGTATATATTTGTTTAGGGGCCAGCTGAAGGACGCCTCCGAGTGCGGGAATTTCTCGCTACATTGAAGACCTGTTGGTGACCCTCTGCTGTTGTTTTTTATTTGGTCGGGTTGTTGTCTCTTTGACACATTCCCCATTTCCATTCTCAATTTTATTATTGTCATTTTGTTTATTTTCTTTGGTTACATCTTCTGACATCAGACTCGGACTTCTCTTGAACTGAATTTTAATGTGCGTATTGTTATGCGTTTACTTTTCTACATTGGTTAGAGGTATAGGGGGAGGGTTGAGATCTCACAAACATGTTTAACCCCGCCGCATTTTTGCGCCTGTCCCAAGTCAGGAGCCTCTGGCCTTTGTTAGTCTTGTATTATTTTGATTTTAGTTTCTTGTGTACAATTTGGAAATTAGTATGGCGTTCATTATCACTGGACTAGTATATATTTGTTTAGGGGCCAGCTGAAGGACGCCTCCGAGTGCGGGAATTTCTCGCTACATTGAAGACCTGTTGGTGACCCTCTGCTGTTGTTTTTTATTTGGTCGGGTTGTTGTCTCTTTGACACATTCCCCATTTCCATTCTCAATTTTATTATTGTCATTTTGTTTATTTTCTTTGGTTACATCTTCTGACATCAGACTCGGACTTCTCTTGAACTGAATTTTAATGTGCGTATTGTTATGTGTTTACTTTTCTACATTGGTTAGAGGTATAGGGGGAGGGTTGAGATCTCACAAACATGTTTAACCCCGCCGCATTTTTGCGCCTGTCCCAAGTCAGGAGCCTCTGGCCTTTGTTAGTCTTGTATTTTTTGATTTTAGTTTCTTGTGTACAATTTGGAAATTAGTATGGCGTTCATTATCACTGGACTAGTATATATTTGTTTAGGGGCCAGCTGAAGGACGCCTCCGGGTGCGGGAATTTCTCGCTACATTGAAGACCTGTTGGTGACCCTCTGCTGTTGTTTTTTATTTGGTCGGGTTGTTGTCTTTTTGACACATTCCCCATTTCCATTCTCAATTTTAACACACAAACAAACGACAACCACTGAATTACAGGCTCCTGATTGTTTTATTCACAAAGAAAGGGCTTTTACATACATACACATATACTGTTATCAATGTAAAAAAAAGTTAGAACTTTTATTTCTTTACAAACATGATATACATCTGATGCATAATATCTATATTTTAGATTTGAAAATATTTCTATTAACTTCTACCAGCAATGTAATTAAATTGAATATAGATTTTAGACATTAGAGTATGTGGTATGAGTGCCAATGAGACAACTAATAATCCACCCAAGCCAAAATTTGTAAAAGTAAAACATTTAAGGCAAAAGAAGGAACTTCAACATGGAGCCTTGGCTCACACTGAACAGCAAGTTATAAAGGGCACCAGAAAATACTACTGTAAAACCATTCAAACTGGGAAACCAAAGGTCTAATTTTAAGATATATACATAAAAAAACACTTATGAACCACATCCATGACATCAATAAATGACAACCACTGAACAACAGTTTCCTGACTTAGAATAGATGCTTGTATGATTCACTAAGTGGTTTTGATTTACACTTTAAAAATCCCCACATAAAACAAATCAAATCATATGTCATTTATCAAAACCTGTCATGTATAAGTTTGTGTTGTTTCATTCCAAGTGTAGGGTTTAAATTGACATGTATAAAACATATTATCCTGATTTAGAGTAATTTCTCGCAATTTGATTGGCTGATATTGTCCTAATAAATTTCAGTACAATTTTTTATCACGTCAATTGGAATTATCGCCCTTATTTATCTCGTCAATTGAAATTATCTCCCTTATACCATTGACCTAATAAAAAAAAAATGAGTTGCTTCAATCGTAATATTTTTTTTATTTTTCATAGTTTTAGATTAAATATCCAAAATATATTTGTTGATGTTGTTCTAAAATTTGATTTCAATATAATAATATGTAATATAACAAAATCAGGATAACAGACCTGCCAACTTTTGAAAATCTCCATGGGGGATTTAGCGCGCGACCAGATTTTTAAGGGTTACAATTTTAGCGATGTTTCTGTGTTCATTGTTTTTTACTCCTAAAATAGTCTAAGTTCTCTTTTCTTTTGGTATACTAATGATGAGCTTGTAGGCCTTGATTTCTTTTATTTGCATGATTCTTGTACTATTAAATTATAAAATTGACAAAATAACTGAAGAATAGAGAAAAATGGCATTAAAAATAAAGGATTCAAAGTAGACCCCCCCTTCCCTCTCCAAAGACCTTCTTATCTATGAACCTTGACTCAAAAGACCTAAAACTACATGTCCTAAAGTTAGAAGGATGAAGACAGATTTTGATTTAGTCTTACTTATGGTCTTATCAGTATCAATGAGAAAATGGATACAATTTGAGTTATCTTTCTTTGTATTCAGAGGTGCTCTTACCGGTGGAGGCTTATACATACAGTAACACAGTAGAAGTGAATACAAAATGGCGTCGATTTTAAATCAACAGACACACAACGTCTGGTTTCAAAAATTAAACGGATTTCAAGATAAACGATGTTTTCCTGAGAGTTCATTACAGTTCTCATCTTTCAATTAATTATGATTTTGTTGTAGAACTACGTCAAATGTTGCAAATTGTGCTTGTATGATAAATTGATTAAAATTGAAAGGCTGTTTGACCAAATTTGTGTATACAAATTAATTTTGAGGACTGTTACGACCCATTAGGTAATCTGATTACATACAACCACTAATTATGACACCTGTTGTGACTGTTGATTAGCGGAGGGTCGTTAACTTGTCATAATATGTCCCCAGGTAAAATTATAGATTTTTTAAAATTGTTAATTGATCAAAAACTTCAAAATCGGTAAACAATAATTTTTTTGGGTATATTTGGTGAAAATCAGGATTTTGACTAGTTTTATGATCCCGATATCGGGATTCGGGTTGAGGGATAAAAAATCGGGATGATACCGTGAAAATCGGGATAGTTGGCAGGTCTGGGATAAATTTGTTACACAGTGTTCAATTGTCGTAATACGAAATTTATTGGGTCAATAAAATTCATATCGGGTTTGGCTTCGCCTCACCCGATATGAATTTTATTGACCCGATAAATTCTCGTATTAGGACAATTGCACACTGTGTAACTAATAGCATGCTAATATAACATTAAAAGATGATATCGTCACTTTGTTTCAGGTTGTTACGATTATAATTTATATGCTGTCAACAGTATGAATGGAGATGTTTGGTGGAAATATCAAACTGGAGGAGAGATTAAAAGCTCACCAGTTGTAGATCCTGTCACTTCATTGGTTATATTTGGGTCACATGATCAATGCTTGCATGCAGTAGATGTGAAAGTAAGCTTTGATATAAAATAAGGAGATACTCATATGGTATGATTGTAAAAGAGATAACTATCCAACAAAGTCTAAACGAAGTGAAGAAACTACTGTATGGCCTTCAACAATCAGCAAAACCCATATATTTTGGTCTGCAGAAAGAATTTTGAATACTGTAAACTTAAAAATTATGATGAATTTTGTATTAATGTGCACTTCAGTCAATAACTGGTTGATCTCAATTTAAGCATTGTGATTCCGATATCTGATAGAGAAATTGCAGTAATTGATCTAATGTCTTTTAAATTAACAGTATCTCAAATAAGGATTACGGATTGACTAGATATTGTCATAGTTATTTAATATGTACAGTTTAATTGTACTAAGTGCTGAAAGTTAACTTAAGGTGGTACCTAACACTACAGGGAGAAAACTCTGTAAAATCAGCTAAACGTTTTAATCACATTGTATTGTTAACGAAATATTGAACTTCTCAATGATCAAAATTAGTGTTTTTCAAACTGCTATATATCTAACCAATTTTAACATGTTAATGAGATCTCAACCCTCCCCCTATACCTCTAGCCAATGTAGAAAAATAAGCGCAAAACAATAGTCACATTAAAAAAAGTCTGAGTCTGATGTCAGTAGATGTAACAAAAGAAACTAAACAAAATGACAATAATACATAAATAACAACAGACTACTAGCAGTTAACTGACATGCCAGCTCCAGACTTCAATAAAACTGATTGAAAGATTATGTCTTCAACATATGAATATCAGACACAATCCCTCGAGCTCACGTTAGGGATTTAGTATCTTACCATCATAACATATATGAGAAGAACACATTGTCTCTTTTAGTAATTAATTTTAATGCCTATTTATCTTAGGTTAAAAAGAAAGTTTGGTGTACCATGATTGGCCATGGCAGTATTTTTGCATCACCTTGTGTTTCATCTCAACCACATTTAATTTTCTGTACAGCTCTGGGAGGAATTTTAGCAGCATTACATGGAGTAAGTATTATCCTAATATATTACACCTTAAATAAATGTCTGTGAATTTAATTGGTCAATAGCATTGAAATGTAATATTTTTCAATTTTTATCATTTTTGTATGAACTTTGTTCATATTATTCTCAAAGATATGTCTGGTTACCAATTTTTTTAAGGTATTTCCCCCCAAAAAAATTGCCATTTTATTTTCACCTTGACCCAACTTCATTGAAGTTGAAAAATGGAGACTTAGCAGCAGCATCACACATCATGTGCTTTAACTTTTTTGTTTTTTTTTTCATCAGGACAATGGAAAATTGTTATGGCAATTTAACTGTAGAAAACCAGTATTCTCTTCACCTATGCTGACAAAACATGGCATATGTGTTGGTTGTGTGGATAAGAAAATATATCATATTAATTTCCAAGGCCAAGAGGTAAATAATTATAAAGAATAGTTAACACTTCCTTTCTTAACCCTACACATGGGGTAGTAACTTTATTGCTGCTTTGAGCGGTAAATTTGCAAATAAAGTCATATATTATAGATATACATTTACTACTTATGCCATCCATGCATATTTAGATCAACCTCTGGACAAGATAAAACTGTCCTGATGAGAGTGATTACTTTATCAAACACTACAATTATTGGTCCAATGAAGAATAAGCCAATTCAATTTGTTTTCATCAAGAGTGAAAAAAATAATTCAATATAGATTTAATTGAGTGTGTACAAAATTGAATAGTTCTGGTTGTCTCTTTGTGGCACAATTAAAAAAAGGTAAATGAAAACCATATATTACTTGTATGTTACTTTATTTCCAATAGTTAATATGGAATTCATGGTTAACCTATTCTTAAAGCTGACCTTACTTTTATGATTGAAGAACACACTAAAATAGATAATCACAAACTATTGCACACAATTACTTAATAAATGAGATTGAATATACTTGAATCAATAAGTGATCAGTCAAAAGATGATTCATATTACTGATGAACCTCAAAATATTTAACAATAGAAATCTAAAATTTTTATGTTTCATGCTTAATCATAAAAATCACAATGAATGGGCAGATAACTCTTCATCTGGTCAATTTTTTTCAACTTTGAATCTGTTTTATGTATTCTATCGAATTTTATTTTTGTTTGCAGACTTGGACGTACACAGTCGAAGATTTAGTGTTTTCCTCGCCTACTGTTGTTGATGATGTGATTCTAATTGGGTCAAATGATTGTCACCTGTATTGTTTATCAATGGAAGGATACCTTATATGGAAAGTGAAAGTAGACTCAGCTGTTTATTCCTCAGCATTTACTTTCACTTTGAACTATTTTCAACAAGATCATGACATAATCAAAACTAAAACAAAAGATGTTCAAAACAATATGTATTTTCTTTCAAATTGTCGTCCTCAAAAAAATTCAAAACCAGAAGATATTTCATTTGAAAAATCTTCTTGTAATTTGTTTGAAGGTGGGCAAAGTAACAAACTGAAAACTGACACTTTAAAGATTAATATCATACAAAAGATTGGAAAAGTAAAGAAATTTGTCACATTTGCTTCTACTGCTGGAAATCTTTATATTGTTGACTTCTGTTCAGGGGAGATAATTTTAAAGCACTTCCTGTCAGGACAAATATTTTCCTCACCTGTTGTTTATGATAACTGTTTAGTTGTTGGATGTAGAAATGACTTTGTTTATTGTTTAAGTATTAAATAAAAAATGTTGTACTTTTTGAAACTACATGTATTCATCTTATCTGAACATTATAATCATTTACAAAATTTGAATATTTGGTCAAATAAATCTCAATTATGTGTTTAAAATTGCTGTTGAAGGCTGTACGGTAACCTATAGTTGTAAATTTCTCTGTCATTTGGTCTCTTGTGAAGAGCTGTCTCATAAATGATCATACTTCATCTTTTTAGAAACAATATTATCAGGTTTTGAAACTAAATATTTTGCATTTTTTAAAAAATGAAAACAACACTTTCTATATTTCAAGCGCCCAGAGCACCATTCTGGATTTTCTTTCATCAGGAACACTGAAAGTCACATATTTGAATGATGAGGTTGTATAACAACAGAAAAGTTAAAGAGTTGTAATACAAAAAGGACCTAAAAAGTAATAACCAAATCCATCTATGGGTAATATGCCAGTTAAACCTTAGTTTTTTGTCGAGCCTGCAACTTAGTTGCAGAAAGTTTGACATAGGGGTAGTGATCTGGCGACGGCGGTGGTGTTAGCTAACTTCTTAAAAGGTTTATATTTTAGAAGGTGGAAGACCTGGATGCTTCATACTTTGTATATAGATGCCTCATCAAAGTTTCCGTCAATCACATGTTCACTGTCCTTGCCCCCATTTTCATGGTTCAGTGACTACTTGAAAAAAAAATTAAGATTTTTAGCTCACCTGGCCCAAAGGGCCAAGTGAGCTTTTCTCATCACTTGGCGTCCGGCGTCGTCGTCCGGCGTCGTCGTCCGTCGTCATTAACTTTTACAAAAATCTTCTCCTCTGAAACTACTGGGCCAAATTTAACCAAACTTGGCCACAATTATCATTGGGGTTTCTAGTTTAAAAATTGTGTCCGGTGACTCGCCAAATCAACCAAGATGGCCGCCATGGCTAAAAATAGAACATAGGGGTAAAAAATGCAGTTTTTGGCTTATAACTCTAAAACCGAAGCATTTAGAGCAAATCTGACATGGGGGTAAAATAATCTATTAGGTCAAGATCTATCTGCCTTGAAATTTTTAGACAAATCAGATATCCCGTTGCTGGGTTGCTGCCCCATAATTAGTAATTTTAAGGAAATTTTGCAGTTTTTGCTTATTATCTTGAATATTATTATAGATAGAGATAAACTGTAAGCTGCAATAATGTTCAGCAAAGAAAGATCTACAAATAAGTCACGATTACCAAAATTGTCAGTTAACCCATTAAGGAGTTATTGCCCTTTATAGTCATTTTTTAACCATTTTTCTAAAATTTTAGTATTCTTTTAAAAAATCAACTCCTCTGAAACTACTGGGCCAAATTTAACCAAACTTAAATTAAACCCACAATCATCATTTGGGTATCTAGTTTTAAAAATGTGTGGCGTGACAATGCCAACCAACCGAGATGGCCGCCATGGCTAAAAATAGAACATAGGGTAAAATGTAGATTTTGACTTATAACTCTAAAACCAAAGCATTTAGAGCAAAACTGACTTGGGGTAAAATAATCTATCTGGTCAAGATCTATCTGCCCTGAAATTTTCAGACAAAACAGACAACCTGTTGTTGGGTTGCTGCCACAGAATTAGTAATTTTAAGGAAATTTTGCAGTTTTTGGTTATTATCTTGAATATTATATAGACAGAGATAAACTGTAAACTGCAATAATGTTCAGCAAAGTAAGATCTACAAATAAGTCAACATGACCAAAATTGTCAGTTTACCCCTTAAGGAGTTATTGCCCTTTATAGTAATTTTTTAACAATTTTCATAAATTTTTGTAAATTTTTAGAATATATTTTCCACTGTAATTACTGGGCCAAGTTCATTATAGATAGAGATAATTGTAGCAAGAAGAATGTCCAGTAAAGTAAGATCTACAAACACATCATGATCACCAAAACACAATTTTGTCATGAATTTATCTGTGTCCATTGTTTAATATGCACAAAGACCAAGGTGAGCGACACAGGCTCTTCAGAGCCTCTAGTTTGTAATGTTAAATTCTGTCTTATTATAAGTAGTAGGATAACTATATTTGGTATGTGCGTACCTTGCAAGGTCCTCATGCCCGTCGGACAGTTTTCACTTAACCTCAACCTCATTTCATGGGTCAGTGAACAAGGTTAAGTTTTAGTGGTCAAGTCCATAACTCAGATACTATAAGCAATAGGTCTTTTATATTCGGTGTATAGAAGGACTGTAAGGTGTACATGTCCAACTGGCAGGTGTCATCTGACCTTGACCTCATTTTCATGGTTCAGTGGTTATAGTTAAGTTATAGTGTTTTTGTCTGTTTTTCTTATACTGTATGCAATAGGTCTACTATTTTTGGTGTATGGAATGATTGTAAGGTGTATATGTCTAGCTGGCAGGTGTCATCTGACCTTGACCTCATTTTCATGGTTCAGTGGTCAAATTTAGGTTTTTGAGTTTTGGTCTTTTTTTCTTATTCTATATGCAATAGGTCAATTGAAATATTTAATGATTTAAATGTCAGCCGTGCAGGTTTTATTTGACCTTGACCTCCTTTTTGCGGTTCATTGCTCAGTGTTAAATTTTTTTGGGTCTGTTTTTCTCGATCAATAAGCAATAGGTCAACTATATTTGTTGTATGGAAGAATTGTTAGCTGTACATGTCTGCCTAGCATTGTCCATCTGACCTTGACCTCATTTTTATATGGTTCATTGGTCAATGTTTAGTTGTCTTGGTTAATGTTAAATTTATGTGACAGTTGTAATAAAGCTTTATATTTAGGACTATCAACATAATATCAATGATAAGTAAAGAAGGCGAGACATTTCAGCGTGTGCACTCTTGTTCCATAATTTATCAATTTATAAACAGAATAATTAAAATACGGTTTGTTATAAATCATGTGAGGACTAATGAACTTACTACTTAGCTGATGATGCTCTTGTTAACTACTGTTTTACCACTTAGATGTTGTGATCTGATACATAATTCTATGCCAGAGCTAGTTGTTCAGTAATGATACTCAGAAAAAAACATTAACCTGCTACAAACAAGAGTTCTAAAAAGTAATGATTAACAACAGAACCCACCAATAATAGCATGGACCGAATAGTATAGCCATATCCATATGTTATTTGTAATATGGAGTGGTAACCTGCTTTGAATAATCATCTAAAGCCAATGTAGAATAAACATACACAAAGTAAAAATCAATGTTATCTTTTAACACACATCGTCATATATATGCACCAATAGCTATGTATATTCATTTAATATGTTTTTCATATTTATGTACAATTTCGATAAAACATCCTGACAAAACGAAGACTCTACATTTTACAATTGAGGAGATTGCATAAAGTATATTCATCAAACAGTAAGTGTCATGACCATAAACTAAGAATTTTCTTTTGCTAATAATACATAATTTTCCAAGGTAAAACTAGAAAATGTGGCTGCTGGAAAACTGTAAAGCTTCTTTGCTTAACTTCTACTTTCCGAATCGAACCATCTTCTATGCCTGTAACAAATATTACGATATCTTAAATATATAAATATTATATATATACTTGTGAAGTACTAAGATGGCAAATATGACAAAGACATGTTAAGTGACGAAAACATTGAATACTTGGTATGTTGTAAAAATTTGTTTGTGTTTGGTCTGGTCAATAATACAATTGATAGATATTGGCTGCCTATGTGATGACTTTAAACATGTCTTTAAGATCACTTATACATGCGTATCAAATGATTTACGTTATGTAACATTCTAGATATTGATTTGTTATTTTGCGATGCATCATGATATGACAGATTGCTATTTTATATTGTTCAATATCTGGATGTTCTATACATGACCAACATTTTGAAACTGAAATCTACATTGTAAAAATTAGACTGCATTTTTTAAATAATTGTATCCTTCATTATCATGATTAGGTGAAAAATCTGTGAACTGTAGAAAGTTTTCTTCTTTGGAAGAAGTATAATGTTGATATTGAGTGACATGTCTTTAATGTCCTTTAATGAATGAAATGACCTGATATTTGATGGATTATTCCCACTGCTTTAATTTCGATTGTCTTGTCAAGTATGTTTTGGTCATTTGAGACTTTAACAGATCTTTAAAGAAACATTGTTTAAGAAATAGTATATACTAAACAAAAATTATAATCAAGCAAAAACAACCACCAGGTTAGGATATACTTACTGACACATATCACAGTACCTGAAATAAACGTTTACTAGTTATAAAAAGTAAGATACTTCATTCAGAGTAATAATTTAGACTTTGACTATATTCGAATGAATAGTTTATTTTTGATAATGTGCGACTGTCATTTTCTTATCCTTTTGATTCAAAGGCATCGATTAATGTCACTACGGTGCAGGTCAATATTTGTTACCCCTTATGGACTGATCCTGAAATTGCACAGAACAGTTTGTAAAATTTTGAAGATTTATCAAAATCGGGATTCACAATTTAGATCTTCTAGTATTTACTTTGTATCTTTATTAAACTATCTAATCTTTATTTTCTTTTAAAAAAAATCAAATCCAAGTGTCTTATATACTTTTTAAACTGGGCATAGGAGGAAAATCAAGATATATAGCTTAATACCTCTTGGAGTGGGTTTCACCAAAAAACTTACAACTAAGATTGAACACAAGTTCATGAATTAGTCTTATTTCGTGAAATTGACTCCAAGTATTTGTAATATCTGAATCTAGTTGTCACTGTTTAAATAAGATAATAGAGAAGATATCGCTGACTTGTTTTATATGATGTTTTCAATTTAATTTTCAGCTTTGTAGCATTGAAGAGAGAAAAAATTCGCTGTTAATGTTTATAATATATACAAACTTACAATTCGTTTCCAAAGTCCCTGCAAAAGTACATAAACATGACGAAGACATTCATTGAGCAAGTTAATAAATAATATCGTTTTCTGGTTATGGCTCTTTTAAGTGTAGTATTGTGGTAATTTGTATGACAGGAACATGAGCTACGAGGTGTGAAAAAATAAGAATTGACTTACATTGGTTCAATCATTGATAAAAGTGAAATGATGAAATGATAAATCGCTTTTAGCAGCCAATTTTGATTAATTTTGTCAAAGAAGCAAATTAATATCGCTGATGAATTATTTCAACTGAAGCCATATGCATTTGACCTTTGATTTAACCAATAAAGTAGAGATTGGTTCCGCATGTTTTAGTTGTGTTCAGGTAAAGAACTTTAACGTTGAAAGTGAAAGAAAGGTGAACCATTTATTTGACTGATTCGATCCACACAAAATAATTCTTAAATAAGTAAAAAAAAGATAACGAACTTTTTTTGTTAATCGTGAAACTTTGAATAAAACTGACATACGCAGGTCCAATTTCACGAGCTCACTATATATCTATATCTATTTTTATGTTTATGTTTATTTTGAATTGATGAGACCATCGACAGTATTCAGAGATTATTTCGATTTTTAATTAGATGGCTGGTAAACTAAAATACTCAAACGAAATTCTGAGAAATGCTAATTTTGACAATATTGGACCAGCTGATGCCCACTTCCGGGTTTGGGATTTTCTTGCTGCATTGAAGACCAATTGGTTGTCTTCGGTTGTTATATGCTCATTGGTCAGGTTTTTGTTACTTTGACACATTCCTGATTTCAATTCATAATTTTTATTCTTTAATTTTTAGCTCACCTGGCCTAAAAGGCCATGTGAGCTTTTCTCATCACTTGGCGTCCGTCGTCGTCGTTAACAATTTTTCAAACATCTTCTCCTCTGAAACTACTGAATGGATTTGAATGAAACTTAGCATGATTGTTCCTTAGATTATCCTGCACAAAGTTTGTGCTTCGATTTTTGATCCGTCAAAAAACATGGCCGCCGTTACTTAAAATAGAACATAGGGGTCAAATGCAGTTTTTGGCTTATATCTCAAAAACGAAAGCATTTAGAGCAAATCTGACATGGGGTAAAAATGTTCATTAGGTCAAGATCTATCAGCCCTGAAATTTTCAGATGAATCAAACAAACCATTGTTGGGTTGCTGCCACTTAATTGGTAATTTTAAGGAAATTTTGCAGTTTTTGGTCATTATCTTGAATATTATTATAGATAAAGATAAACTGTAAACAGCAAAAATGATCAGCAAAACAAGATCTACAAATAAGTTAAATGACCAAAATTGTCAATTGACCCCTTAAGGGGTTATTGTCCTTTAATGACAATTTTTCACAATTTGTTCATCACATTTGCTAACTTTAAAAAATCTTCTTCTCTGAAACTACTGAATGGATTTGAATGAAACTTAGCATGATTGTTCCTTAGATTATCCTGCACAAAGTGTGTGCTTCGATTTTTTATCCGTCAAAAAACATGGCCGCTGTTACTTAAAATAGAACATAGGGGTAAAATGCAGTTTTTGGCTTATATCTCAAAAACGAAAGCATTTAGAGCAAATCTGACATGGGGTAATATGTTCATTAGGTCAAGATCTATCAGCCCTGAGAATTTTCAGATGAATCGGTCAATCGGTTGTTGGGTTGCTGCCACTTAATTGGTAATTTTAAGGAAATTTTGCAGTTTTTGGTCATTATCTTGAATATTATTATAGATAAAGATAAACTGTAAACAGCAAAAATGATCAGCAAAGTAAGATCTACAAATAAGTTAATATGACCAAAATTGTCAATTGACCCCTTAAGGATGTACTTAGGTGAGGTTTTGGAATTTGTGTCAAATGTTCGGACTCCTTGGTGTTTTTCCATACAATACAATGTAAAATACTTTGCTCCATAACACCCATTTATTTTTTCATATAAGTCTTAATAGCTCATGAAAGGTCATTTACCAAAATTTTAGAAGATTCTTAATTTTCTTTCTTTTGTTTTGAGACCTAATAATACCAATGCAAATATAAGGTTAAAGTCTGAGTCAGCCTTTTCCCGCCATATTTTAAATCTCAAATATCTCGAAAAGGAGGTCCATGACCTATCAATATGTTTAGCTTATTTTTATCTTTAATTGATACTCTACCAGCTAATAGTATCAATTTTAACTTCTTAATTTATTAATTTTCACCTAACCTCACCTAAGTACATCCTTAAGGGGTTATTGTCCTTTAATGACAATTTTTCACAATTTGTTCATCATATTTGCTAACTTTAAAAAATCTTCTCCTCTAAAACTACTTAACCAAATTCAACCAAACTTCAACTGAATGATCAGTAGGGTGTATAAAATAAAGTTTGTGCTTTATTTTTTATTTCGTCAAAAAACATGGCCGTCATGGCTAAAAATAGAACACAGGGTAAAATGCAGTTTTTGGCTTATATCTCAAAAACTCCAGCATTTAGAGCAAATAAGACAAGAAGTTAAAGTATTTATTAGGTCAAGGTCTACCTGTCCTGAAATTTTCAGCCGAATTGGGTAACTGGTTTTTCAGGTATAATGCCCCTGAATTGATGATTTTAAAGAAATTTTGCAGTTTTTGGTTATTATCTTGAATATTATTATAGATACAGATAAACTGTTAATAGCAAAAATGTTGAGCAAAGTAAGATCTACAAATAAGTCAATTTGACCAAAATTGTCAATTGACCCCTTAAGGAGTTATTGCCCTTTAAAGACTTTTTTCACAATTTGTTCATCATGTTGACTTACTTTAAAAAATCTTCTCCTTTGAAACTGCTGTATCAATTTCAGCCAAACTTAGGCTAAATGAGTTTCAGAGTATCTAGTATAAATTTTATATTTCATTTCCTTGTATGTCAGAAACATAGCTCCTATGGCTAAAATAGAACATAGGAGAAAATGATTTTTTTTTGGCTTTTGAAGAAAATAGGACGATTCAAAGAACATTCAAATAAACTGAAAAGCCAAAATAATCATTGATGAGAGATTTAACCCAAAAAATTAAAGTGAGCGATTCAGGCTCTTGAGAGCCTCTTGTTTGATTGTCTTTTAACAATTTGATGTTGATCTAATAAGAGGTTGGCATGTGGAGTATGTTACCTCTAATGTGCGAGCTCGTTTGTTAGTGTTAAATTATACCAAAGATGTTCAGGTATCAAACCGATATACATGCTAACATTCAAAAAAACTTTTAAAGCCATATAATTACATTTCTCCTTAAGTTTGCTAAACGCAACAATAACATCTGTTTCTAAAAGTGCGTTATACTCAATGATAACTTTTTTCTGTACGTGTTCTATACGCAAATATAAAATGTTTTTATACAGTTCTTTATGCAATACTTTATAACGTTCTGGTTTCACTTTGCGCATAATCAGTTAACCTACTGATGCAAAGCAGTGGTTTTTAGAATATAAATAGACGAAGACCAACAAACGTTTAATATAATAGATTTTACAAAATGGCATTACTTACTCATTATTACCGAACATGCTGAAAATGAAAAAAAAAACATATCATGTTTAATGACACAATTCTTGTTCCCGCTTCAAGTAAGAAACAGTATAGTATACTATAAAGAATGAACTAATGATGGGAGGGCGTACTAGTTGGATTGAATTTAAAGTATGGAATATTGACTAAGAAAACATTTTATAGACAATAATATCATAATAGTATTACATAAAGTAACACACTATTTATTGTACAGGTCGATTAAACAGTACATTATTTACAAAATAAGAAAGTAATACAACACAAGGCAATGTCCAAACGAACGTCTACATTTTAACAACATTTATAATCATTGATATAAAGAATAAAATAACATTGCTCTGATCATGCTGATAACGTTTTTGCAAGTTATGCAAGATAGCAGTTTGCATCGACCAAGACCACACAACACAAAGGCAATGCATAAATGTACTTCTACATGTTAATGGCATTATATTATTATCCCTTGCAGTTGCATGGGGTAAGGTGTGAAACAAACCAAACCGAACGTTCAGCTTCTATGATAACCAGCTTGGTAATCTTACTCATGTTAATGTTTTTGAACATAACATACATGTATACCGATATTCTAATATCATTTTGTTTATACACAGTAAATAATCTAATTCAATACGCATAGAGATTGAGGTCAATGGCTTGCTACTGCAAAAGAACAATAAAGCTCAACATATTCAACAACAACATTATTATTGTTCAATCTGATATATAATTTGAAGGCAAAGTGAAAAATAGTCGAGACATATTAAAACCGACTATTATGGATTTTCTTCATTGTTTTAGAAAGTACGACTGAATATCAATGCCTATATCTTCTAGTGGATATTTTCCGCTCAGAAATAATATTACATCGCCTTATTTTGATATCAATTTATTTATATGTATCTCTGAAATCCAGATCGAAGTTATCACATTTCATTACAAAATCATGTTTCTATACTGTTGTTCTCTATCCCAATGTCTTGCAACACGCAGAAGAACTTTATTACACATATTTAATTAGTACCAGTATGTATGTACATTAAATGTTATAGCTCCATAGAAACCATAGAAACCATATTTATAGTTACTAAACATCAGCATCGATTAGGTTGTGTTTTATGTGTTCTTTGATTACTTTACCTTTCCCCAATTACCGTCTATAGGAATTCATTTTATTGTCGAGCCTTCGAATTTTGTCGAAAAAGCGAGACATAGCGATCCTACATTCCGTCGTCGTCGTCGTCGTCGGCGTCCACGAATATTCACTCTGTGATTAACGTTTTTGAAATGTTAATAACTTTCTTGAACTAGCCTGGACTTCTTACAATCTTGGACAGAAGATTGTTTATGATCATGAGATAGTATCAAGAGGTAAATTTTGTTAAAAAAAATCCTGTTTTTCCGTATATTACCATTAACTGTACCTAGTTTTTTTTGCCAGAAAACATAACATTCACTCTGTTGTTAAAGTTTTTAAAAATTTTAATAACTTTCTTAAACTATCCTGGATTTGTACCATTCTTGCACAGAAGCTTGTTAATGTTCGAAAAAATTAATTAAAAATATCATATATATTTTAAAACATAATTCTGATTCTATGACAAAGTTTCGAAGAAGTAGAAACAAATACGTCTGAGAGGTTCATATTCAGTTGTTTATTTTAAGTTATAAGATGCATACACACGTTGATTTGTAACCTTGACTTGTCAAGTATGCTTAATACATATGTGCAAATAACCTTTGTTATTAGATTGGCTATATATCACTGTAGATGAACCATTAACAAATGAATAGAATTGTATTGGCATGAGGTTTACATTTGTGTTGTGTGTGTTTGCCGATAATGCAATAACTTAAAATTACATATACTTATTCTAGAGTAATAACAACATTGCGTTGTACGTGTTAACAGATACATGTTAATATTCTCATTAGAGTTAAACTTAGTATTATCAAGTTTATGTTTTTTACTGCACTTAATAAATGTTTTATACATCGTTCCATGAAAGTAATATTAATTTATACTCACGATATTGGTTCTAATCTATATAAAACAAATATAAAGATGCAATGACTCAATTAAAGTTAAAATACATTTTATAGGCATTGGTTAGTTAGGTCCCTTTTTATTTGATATTTTACATGTTAAATCAGCGTGACATTTCGGGACTCTGTAATACACGATGTTTGATCATTTATTTATCCTTTGATACACATAATGGTGGATTAGTTTTCTAAAGAAATTATCTTTCTTTAAACAGAGATATTCGTCAGTAATTAGACCAGATCCTTTGTTTTGTTCATTTTATTGATTTTCCACATATTTTCTTACTTTAATAGAACATGTAGAAAGCAAAATACAAAATGCAATACAATCCTCTTCTTCAAATCTGTTTGTTCTTAAAGTTTGTATTTTTCATGGCTGAAATTCTGTGTTTTTTTAATAAGGCCTTATTTTCCTTTTTTCAATAAACAGATAGAAAGTAAAGGAATCAAACTTTTATCATCTTTAATCAAGGTAATTGTGTATATATACCTTTTTAAAGTCTTTGTACACTGAAAAAAAGAGAATCAATGGCTGACCGATGTTAGGCTAATACCGTATAGCGGGTTATTTTCGCGGGGTGTAAATTTTCGCTTATTTTCGCGGATAGAACAAAATCGCCAAAATTAATTCCGCCAATTTGAAAGTGTAAATGCAAAGATATTGATGAAAATTTTGAATCCGCTTAAATAATAACCGCCAAAATATTTCGTATACCTTATTCAAGGTTAATCGCGAAAATAACCCGCTATACGGTAGTACTGTTAAGGATTAAATACACTAACAAAACAGTTTTTTCCTATTTGCATGGTCACAATTTTTGAATGATTTATTCATTTTGTTGTAGATATTTACTGATACTTACTCCGACATCTGGTTTACCCTGAAACAAAAAAAATAGAAAAGTATTTTAATTCGAGGTGAAATTCGATCAAAAGATCGAATTCATATTGATATGTAATGTTTGTTTACTTTGAACATGTTGAATGGATTTCATCATCTTTTATCTCGAATGGAATATTAGTCTGCAAATAAATAAATGTAATCTTGTGCTGTATTTTATTTCCTTTTGTATTTAGCCCAATTAATCAACATGATCAATGCGATTATAAATATTTGTTAATATGTGTTTTAATTTTTATATGTTTTCTCATTTTGTGGTTTTGTTAGACATAGTTCTCATATCGTTGCTTCTTTATTTAGTAATGTTTTTCTCTTTGGTCTGAATTTCTTGTTTTAATAATTTATTCTCAGATATTCTTGTCAGGATGTTGCCATTTGTTATCCTCTGATGTTATTTCTGATCTTTTGTTTTTAGCATGTTTGTGTAGTGCGTTATTTTGCTTTTTATGTTTCTCGATATTTTTCTTTTGATTATTCTGGTATTTTATTCAAGCGGATGGTTTATGATATCCAAACATCTTTTCATATCTAACAGGAATAAAACTCCTTCTTACCCACAATGGCTGCATCTGTATCTGTTCATAGTCTTCGTTAACTGTACGCTGAAATCACTGATATGGAAATATAAACTGATGAAAGTGAAACATTTACTAAATAATATGCATATTAAAACGTATTTGTGTGGGTTTTTAAAAAAAAATTGTTCGAATTCTCATCATATATATTGCCAAATGATTTACTCATGGTGTTAGTATAAAAAATTCATCTCCAATAAAAATTCTACTACAATGTATCTATGTTGCAAGTCACAACTTTGTTGTAATGAACAAACTCAACAGTTGAGTTAAAATCATTTATACAGGTATTAAAACTTTGAGCAGTAAGGAGGCTGTATGCAAAAAATAAAAAAAAAGTTGGTATTTGTCTCTATTGAAGAGCAACTCAATTGTATTGAAAAGAGTTACATTGAGTCTATTGTCAACAAATAACATTTAGCAGGAGTTTTTTTTATGCTAAGGATAAATTAATCAAATAAAAAAAAAGTGTTTATTAAAAGTTATCGTAACCTTGATGTGAGAGAGAAAACATTACAACTGGTTGTTCTAGTGTTGTTTTTTCTCTCTCTAAAAACTGCGTTTAAGGATGTTCGCTGCTGTTTCAAAATAAATAACTTTCCATAAAATAGTATATATTGATAGGGGATTAATTGAGGAATCAAAATACCAAACAAAATATAGGGGTCAATGTGCTTCTTTTTGAGATATTAGCCTTTGACATTTTGATTTATCATAGCTTGATCATTGACCATTTAAAGTCAAAAACTATTAAAAAATAAATAAGATTTTATAAGACTTTTACAAATTGCTTATAATCATACATGTAAAAGATTTATAAAAAGAAAAATGGGGGTTCATGGGCAAACATTTTTAAGACATTCAAATGGATAAAACCAGAGGATTTCGAAAATCTGACAAAAAATCCAAAACACGACGAGCAAACATCCTTAAAGTGAAATTTTACCACTTTCGCTTAATGGGTGGTTATTAGCTATCAAAATTGAATAAATTTTTATTTTGTTACTTTGGCTGACAAAAATGATTGTTATTAAATAAAACAATTGCGATCATAAAATACGATATTTAACGAACAAACAATACAAACTTATATGCATTCAAAGCCAAGAAACCACTCAATTTAAAATGTACACGTCACTTGAAACCTCTCTACAGATACATATATCAAACACCATTGTCTTTGGTTTTCCATTATAGACTAAATAATGACTTTCATCATATATTTTTTAAACCCATATAATAATATTCAAGAGAACGAATCAGATTCCTTCCTTCGTTTTTTTTTATTTTATGAAAGGAGGAAACATCTCCTCAAAATAACGAAAATACCTGGTCTTTTTCTTTGACGACTGCTCTTCATTGTAAACAATTTCCCTGAAATAAATTAGAGCATACAAATTATCATTTACTATTTCATGAGTTAAATCGGTTCGCTCATCATTGACCAGTCCATCTACTGATATGTGTTTCAGGATGAACTCATCAATGAAGTGTATAGTTATGGTCATTGTTAATCCGTTTGATGATACTGATAGGCGATAAGAAATCAATTATAATTATAACGGCAATCATCCTTATGATAAACATCTTCAAATAGACTGTCCTTATGCAAATTAAAATGCAAGCTCCGCCTTCCAGTGTCAAATTTTTACATTTATATATCATGTACACGTATATACGTTTACATCGTAAATTGATGAAATTTTGTGAACACACACATTGAATTTAAGTCATAAAAACAGGATAGGGAGTACATTAGTTTCATTGAATTATTAAAAATATGTTTTCAAAAGTTTTGATTAAACTATTTTATTGTTATTTTACTAATTTCCATAGAGAATGAAAATTTAATAACACATTATGATTATGAAAGTAACAAAATTCATTCAAATATATAATTTGTACACTGCTTTCATTCCTGTGCAATTTGTTTTTCTGTTTTGACAGTCTCATGGGTGTATCGTGTTTTTTTCTAATTTTAGTCCTTTTACATTATATTCCACGAGTCTGTGTTCATAAATATTAAAATACTGAGCATGTGTCCAAATTGACCTACACCGATCTGATAAAGCAACGTCTAATTACTAATGATCGTAAGGGTAATTGCGATTTTGTTTAATGATTCAGACCATCAAAAAATTGAAACATACATGTAATTGACTGATGAACTTAATACCTTTAAAATATTTAAAAAGGCCGGTATCGGCATTTCAATTAGATTGGTATGTATTCTGTAAACATATACAATGTAACTTCTTATTCTTGATATTGCATTATTTATCAATCGTATCTTATTTGTACCCACTATCTGCGTGTAATATGGAATATATAGTTGCATACATTGCTACATGCATTACGATGACATTTGAATTTAAAATACATAAGGCACCACCCTTTTCTTATCGGGGGAAAGGGGGCGGGGGGCTGTTTTTTTTTGTTAAAACCAATATTTTGATGGCCTAGCTGACCGAAAATAAATTAAGATTTTGCACTATAGCTGAAAAAAAATTATACTGTCACGTGCTTGAAAAAAATGCACTGCTGAATTTGAGGATGCTGATTCTAACAACAGACGAGACAGTGAAACAGCATATAATAAACGTCTGTACAGTCTAAGTTAAGATTTATATTTATACCTTATAATTTTTTGTATGTTCCTGTTATAGTGTTTGATCCAGAAATATTTAAACGCATTCAAATCTCCAGAATGATGTGTTACTACATTAAGACTGTACTCAAAACTGCAACTATTATAAGCCTCCACTGTTTCCAACTATGATAATTGACATTTCATTGAAAAAAGAAGTAAAAAAATGATTCAAACGGAAAATACAACCGGTACACAAGTCTTTGTCATACACAATCAGGACTGCAGTACCTGTATGACGGACTCAGAGAATATCATTATGAAGGAAGTGGGCTAAAAAAAACCCAACAGAGACAACAGCCAATGCCAGGATATAGACAGAGCGATGCACTTGACATTTCACATCAATTTGAAAATTAGCTTTCCTTCTCATAAGAAAAGGTTCTGAAAAAAAGTGATGAACACAATGAAAACTCCCTCCCCCCCCCCTAATTAAGAAAATGGTTGTTGCCTAAAACATTTTAACCTGAAGTACAAGTAATTATTTGAAAATAAATTTAACAACAAATTAACAACGGAAATGCAATAGGCAAAATAATCTATTGGCATTACAATACTTTGCAGACTTAACAGATTAAATCACTTACTTTAAGGATACGTCTCCAAATAGATTGAACATTTCTCGTTCTGATACGTTCTTTTTGTTATATTTTATTTTGGGGATGACCGGTAGCTGCTTTTCACCTTCTATATCCACCTCTGCTTTAATATTTTTCAATTGTGTTAGAAGTTTACTAGCATTGACAACTTTCCGGCACTCGTTGAAGGCAGTCTGACATTCCACGAACTTTGCTAAATCTTTTTGAAACCCAGTGTTAATTGACTGAAAGACCTTCAGGTTTGCTGACTCTATTTCCTCTAATGATGTTATGAGTGCTTGCACTTTCTTGTCAATCCACTGCTTCATCAGTTTCCCGTCTTCTGTAATAACACGAATAGCTTCTTTTATTTCGCTCTGGTACTCCTCTGTACCTTGTTTGATTTTATTTAGATTTTCTTTTACGGATTTAATCTTCGATTCAATGATCTTTATCACTTCAGTCTGTAATTCCTTTGTCGATTCGTTGATTTCAGACATATCATGCTTTTTATGTTTTTTGACGCTGCAAATTTTGCATATTGGCATGTCACAATCAATGCAATAAAATATAAAGTTTTCGTCATGTTCTTTGCAAAACGGGTTTACTTCCGGGTTGATATGTGACCCATTAAGAAATGTATGATTTCTACATATTTTTGACCGTAAATGTAAAGTTTTACAATTTTCACACATCCATTGCTCGCATTGCTCACAATAGTTATTTCCTGGTCCGCTCATACATATGTCGCAGGACTTCGAGGCAATTTGTGCCATTTTGGTTGTTGCCTTTTGTTATCTTGACACAGGTGATCTCTAATAAATAATCAACACCGGACAAGACTGACAGAAAGTTACGGAAATAGTATCAAATATCTAGACTATTCCAACTTTTCTACGCCCAAGGATAGTTATCGATGAAACTGTTCAGGTTTAAATTGTTGAATCAGATTCAATATACAAAATATGTAAGCAATATTTAAACGTGTTTGTTTACTTTTAAATTATTACTATTTTTAGATATGTTAATGTCTATACCTAAGTACCGATATACACGGTATCTCACATTTATCAATATTTAGTTTAACATGTAAAATGTTTAATGTAATACAAGAGTTTCAACCTATACTGTATCTCATTATAATTAATATTCAATTCAAGATAATTAAATATTGACAAAGAGGGATAATATTTTACCCTTGTGTACTTTTAAACGTGTACTATTTTTAAATATGTTGATATCCATACAGGAGTTTCAATATACACAGTATCTCACCTTTATAAGCTTTTAGTTAAAACAGGTAAAATGTTTCAATGTCAATTTCTGAGTTCCGATGTATACTGTATCTCATTAAAATTTCAAATATTCCATCCAAAAGAAAATATTTGGAAAGAGAAATAATTTTTTACACTAATATCACCGATTGCAAAATAAAGGTTATAACTTTTCCAGTTGACATGTTTGTATATGTGCTAAATTTGGCTGTGCATGTACGTTAAAAAGGTACGCATTCTCATTATGGCGTTTTAATCGAAAAATTGACTCTGCGTCATATATAAACTTCTAAATACTACATTAAACAAATTGATTATCACTATATTCAGTCGGAAACCCGGTTGAAATAGAACAAAAGAATTGAAGCTCTTTGTTAGAGAAGGCGATAAATGCTTAATTTAATGTTTACTATGGTGACAAAAAGTTTAAAAGTTAATAGAAACAAACAAAATTACAACTTTATTCTTAATTACGAAGTGTTTTATTTTAAAAACACCTTTTGCATAAGTTTTCAATTTATCTAGTACATAGTTAAGCAGAACAATTAGATATCAAGTCGACGACATGGGTATCTTTCAAGTTGGATGTAGAAAATGCATAACCTCCGATTTAAAAAAAAAATTACCACGGACGGAAAACATATCAATCTATTAGTTCAGTAATTTTCGTGTCTGCCCTTCCATTATGTGACTCAAGAAAAAAAATCCAAAAATTGGGTAATAATTGTATTGAAAAGAGAAATTCGAGTTCACCTTTTTATGTTAGAGCGTGTTTGAGTTGAATATTTTGTCTTGATATCGTATAAAGCAAGAATATTTCATGCATCGTTCGCTTCAGATTCTATCATTTTTATATATCGAAGCTACAGGTTGACTTTATAACATACAAAAATCACAGTATTAAAAGATGAAATATATGGGTCAAGTGAAATACCTATCTGATGAATCACAAAAAACAGAGTAGGTGTGTTCGAATAGCTATTTTTTCCTAAAAGTACTTGACGTCAGTCTTTCAAGTTGGATGATGAAAATGCATATCTTGGAAATTATAATTGTGTGTGTGTGATAAATAGGGTTTATAGTTTGCAACCACTAAAAAAATCTAGTCTGCCCTTCCACGAAATATTTTATTTGAATTTTTTTTTAAATGTTAATGAATTTTCGAAAATTCCGTCTGACAACCGATCAGACAATAGTTTTAAGTTCAATCAATGCAGACAAGATCATTAACTGATGCTCATTAGCTAGTTGATACATTTGTCTTTTATAATACAGCTAACATATAAGGATCGTAATGGTGCAATGTGGATAAATTTATCGGTTTCCAAGAGCAAAGTTGGCAGCGCGTCATCCCTACAATGGCTTCCATTTCCACGATTGTGAAAATGAACTGGCGTAATCGGGAGATAATTTTGACGAAGTAGAATCCTGACGGTATTGCCTTATCATAAACAAGAATTACAGTTATTGTTTGGCATATGTTCATCAAAACACATGCAATATACATGATATATTTCTATGATTAGCCTGTGTTATTCTTAAAGGATATTTGTTTCTTCCATTTATCTTTCGTGAATACCCCTATTAGAGTAATGATCCAAAGCATTTGTTTTGAAATTAAATTTTCAAATAATTTTCACGCTTTATCATTATAAAGGTTTAAACAATTTATCTATTTTTCTTTATTCAGAAAAACGTTTTGGTGTTTAATGTTGTTTTCACATGGTATATCCACCCCTTACTCTGTGTACTCATTACAAAAACTGTAACGTTAATTGGAGCACAGTTGCATCATTGAACATTTCATGGTGAAAAAGTATCTGATACTTACTTACAACATCTACATTCCTATATCATTGTATATGTACATTGTATTTACTAGTTGTTTCTAAATTAATAACAGAAAACGAATGCGATTATTCTATTTTGGCCGTAATAGATTAAATTTCAAAATTAGTATGACAATATTATTGACATTTATCATATGTTTAGTAATAAATACAGTTGTTTTGAATATATGATAAATAGCACCCCTATTCGGATTTCTCGTTCGAATTCTATACGAAGTCTCTCGGAGTTTTTCATTCAGCAGACGACAACATTGATCAGCTGTTGATGTCATGACGTTACCACGGTGCCCGCACAGCATTCAAATGGGAGAAGAAGTAATGAATCGTTTTGCTCAAGATGTTTTAGAACAGGAAGATCGAATTGAAGAACGCGATCGTGCTGCTGAGCAGATGACTACAGATGAATTCATTTCAGAGTGGAAAAGGAAATAAAAAAAAAAAAAAACTGAACCACTGACAAAGGAGGAAATTGATCTATACTGTATCAAAAGAAACTTCTAGGAGCAGGTAAAATTAGAGTCTACAATTAAAATGATTAAAAAAGCAATAAAATAGACCACATGATGTTTTTCGCATTAAAATACTTTTTTTACGCGTCTGTCTGATATACAGTTTGTGCTCTCCATATATATTTACAATACTAACTGATTTAAAAGAGGGACGAAAGATACCAAAGGGATAGTCAAACTCATAAATCTAAAACAAACTGACAACGCCATGGCTAAAAATGAAAAAGACAAACATACAACAGCACACATGACACAACATAGAAAACTAAAGAATAAACAACACGAACCCCACCAAAAAACTACGGGTGATCTCAGGAGCTTCGGAATGGTAAGCAGATCCTGCTCCACATGTGGCACCCGTTGTGTTGCTTATGTGATAACAAATCCGGTAAATAGTCTAATTCGGTAGGTCACATTCATGAAAGGTAAAGGGATTGTAGTTACGACGTAAGGAACATATCATTTGTGAAACGGTTATTCCATAGCGGTCAACCAACTCGTGAGGTTCACCCTAACCTTTCGGCTCATTGTACGTGACACATACATGATCATGATGATAAATTTATCTTCTTGTATTCAGCTATCCTTTATGAACGTTTTTTTACAAGTAACAATAACTGTATATGTACGATACATGCATATCCTTCACTGGCGTTACACAATGTACAAATATTTTTTTCTTCAGTTTAATATTTATTATTTTGGCAAAAATATATTACTTGTAGGCTTCATCTCAGTTCGTTTATGTGTGTTTTACATTTTAATGTTATGCCGTCATTCTCTTGCATTTCATTTGTATTTAATGCGTTTCCCTAAGTTTTGGTTTATGACCCGGATTTGCTTTTAATTTCACAAATCATCGTAGTTCTAAGATCAAACTTAAGACGCGCTTTAAAAGTTAAATCCAATTTCACCAAAACGAATGACGAAGACACCTACGACCAACTTAGGAGTGCCTCTACCCACACCCTGTGTCCAAGAAATACTAACGACAACTGTTACGCTGATCTTAAGTATTAAAAAAATGGTTGCTGCGCTTCTAGTGTCATTCTTGAGACGCCAGTTCAGTATAGTATAAATATTGAGAGACTGTTTGAAACCAGTCGATATGTATACAGATGCTTTCCAAGGGACAAGGTGTTGGAACTGATAAACCGTGTTTTGCCTATTAAAGAAAGACCTACTAGACGGACAATGTCCAATGTCCATCAGCACTCACGTACAATATTAAATGTAATTATAGTAAAAATGTAAAACCGTCTGCACTCGGCTAAAAATACAAAGTAAAAAATGACCTTGACATCTTATGGTAACTATTTACATTCACTAGTTTCAAGTACACTTCGTTCAATATCTTCTCATCATTGGAACAAAATTTAATAGTGCTGTAAGTGCGATATGATTGCTAGTGGCGAAGTTAGGTTTTTTTCTAAGTACACCTTGGCGATGAGTCGGAAAGCCCCCAGAAGGTTCAGCGCGTTTCGTTTACATAAGACTCATCAGTGACGCTCATATCAAAATATTTATAAAGCCAAACTAGTACAAAGTTGGAGAGCATTGAAGTTCCAAAATTCCAAAACGTTGTGCCAAATACGGCTAACGTACTCTATTCCTGGGATAAGAAAACCCTTAGATTTTCGAAAAATTCAAAGTTTTGTAAACAAGAAATTTATAGAAATGACCACATTGTTGATATTCATGTCAACACCGAAGTGTTGACTACTGGGCTGGTGATATCCGGGGGACGAAACGTCCACCAGCAGTGGCATCGACCCAGTGATGTAAATAGTTATCAAAGGTACCAGGATTATAATTTAGTACGCCAGACACGCGTTTCGTCTACATAACACTCATCAGTGACGCTCATATCAAACTATTTATAAAGCCAAACTAGTACAAAGTTGAAGAGCATTGAGGTTCCAAAATTCCAAAAAGTTGTGCCAAATACGGCTAAGGTAATCTATTCCTGGGATGAGAAAACCCTTAGTTTTTCGAAAAATTCAAAGTTTTGTAAACAGGAAATTTATAGAAATTACCACATTATTGATATTCATGTCAACACCAAAGTGTTGACTACTTGGCTGGTGATATCCTGGGGGACGAAACGTCCACCAGCAGTGGCATCGACCCAGTGGTGTAAATAGTTATCAAAGGTACCAGGATTATAATTTAGTACGCCAGACGCGCGTTTCGTCTACATAAGACTCATCAGTGACGCTCATATCAAAATATTGATAAAGCCAAACTAGTACAAAGTTGAAGAGCATTGAAGATCGGAAATTCCAAAAAAGTTGTGCCAAATATGGCTAAGGTAATCTATTCCTGGGATAAGAAAATCCTTAGTTTTTAGAAAAATTCAAAGTTTTGTAAACAGGAAATTAGAGCCAATTTATATATGTTCATTGTTATAAACATGAGGAGAGGTGATATGATGGCGAACAAGACTATATACCAAATTGAAATGAAATTGTAATAAGTAGTTATATAGGACACTGTATGGCCTTTCTACAATAAGAAAAAAAAACCGTATGGTCGGCTTTAAAAATACTCCAACACCATGAACACGATAAACTGAAATTTATTTTAGATAGAAAACATCTTCCTAGATTATAACAAAACAAACGAAAAAAAAAAGAAATATATTATAGACATGAACAATAGATAACCACTGTTCTATAGGATGCTGTCTTGGGACAAATATAACTTACACTTGAATTTGCAGTATCGGTTTTACTCATCGTTGAAGGCTGAACGATGACCTTGTTAGTTTGTGCGTCATTTTGTCTATTGTCGAGAGTTGTCTCACTTGCAATCATACCACATCTTCTTATTCTTATTAGAACAAACTGTAATAATAAGTTACAAATATATTTAATCAAAAGATCGATAAGGTCACAAACAAATAATAATAAGATGAAACCAATAGACAGAACGTTTGGAAAAAAAAATAATGTTACCGACAGCTTAGTACACTTGTATTGTGTATTATGTAAAATTAACAATTTCAAATGTTTAAAATGTCTCTTAAAGGAAAAAAAAATATGTGACCGACTGGGACTGAAAAATGTCACTTTACTGCATGATTATATCGATGTTGTAAAAACTTGTATATATATATATAATACAATAAAGCTTCAAATGCCATTAAATTGATCAATATTTTCTTATAGTCAAAATAGATAATTCACTGAATTGTTTTGAACATTGGCTTTGTTAAATAAGTTTTCTGTTACTTTTCTTCTTTGAGAAAAAACCACCTCAGAAATCTAAAAGATATAATATTTATCATGTTTAATAAGACATACATTTATTCTAATATTTGATATTTTGTTAAAAATATTTATAATCTGTTTTCCTTGTGATATATGCAGATACAAAATTAATGTAATGTAGAAAAGCTAAACAGATATTGGCATTTACCAGTAGATACGTTGTATTTATAGACAACGACAGTTCCTGATTGGTCTTGTCCTGGTGTAATACATAAAACATGTTAACATTTACCAGTAGATAATTAGTTGTATTTATAGACAACGACAGTTCCTAATTGGTCTTGTCCTAGTTTAATACATAAAACATGTTAACATTTACCAGTAGATAATTAGTTGTATGTATAGACAACGACAGTTCGTGATTGGTCTTGTCCTGGTTTGATACATAAAACATGTTAAAATTAAATACTTATTTCTTAATTTTCTTCCTTTTTTGTTATTTATTAGCGTTTAGATATGAAGTTAGTATTTACAGTGGTCTATTAACTGTTTGCTGTAAATAAGATTGTAAAGTTCATTTCATTATTCCATTGTGTATTTTACATTGAGACCATCTGGTATGTGTTTGCTGTTCTTATGAATTATATGTGCCACATGTAGAGCAGGATCTGCTTACCCTTCCGGAGCACCTGCGATCCCCCCTAGTTTTTGGTAGGGACCGTGTTGCTTATTCTCTTGTTTTCTATGGTGTGTCATGTGTACTATAATTTGTCTGTTTGTCTTTTTCTTTTCAAGCATGGCGTAGTGAGTTTATTTCTGATTTATGACTGTCCCTCTGGTATCTTTCGTCCCTCTTTTTTTCTGGTAACATTGACTGACTGATTGTTCATACCAACTGATTGAACTAAAATCTACATACTAAACTTATTACCAATGTCTTTCATTTATAGTGATAAAATATAAAATGGAAATTGGCAATGTGTCGAAGAGACTACAACCCAACCATAGAACAGACAACAGCCGAAGGTTACCAAGAGGTCTTCAATGCAGCGAGAAATTCCCGGTTTTTTGTGGTTTGATTTCACCTTACATAGAGTATTTATATAACATATAAATGTAATGTGAAATCATAACCTTGTGCACAATGCTTGAATGCTATTACGCGAAGTAAGTCAGTATCGTCTTGTCAACGCATTATGATAGTTATCAGGTACCAGGATTATAATTTAATACGCCTGACGCGCGTTTCGTCTACATAAGACCCATCAGTGACGCTCAGATCAAAATAATTATAAAGCCAAACAAGTACAAAGTTGAAGAGCATTGAGGACCCAAAATTCCAAAAAGTTGTTGCCAAATACGGCTAAGGTAATCTATTCCTGGGATAAGAAAATTCTTAGTTTTCGAAAAATTCAAATTCATCGCGAAGGACATAAAAGGTTTATATAGCATGTTTGACAACCGTACTTTGATGGAGGGTTGTCAGATTGGCACTAATACCATATATTCTTATATCTTTTCTTAGTAATACACATTATCACAAGACATTCCGTACAAAATATAATCTAGCGATTTTAAAACAAACTATGATTTTAAAACAAACTATGAAATTTTTCTTGAATGACGAGATGTTTCTTGTTTCCCAATGCACGGAGTTATATATATGTTATATGATAAAAAGTGATACAAAAATCTGCGATAATTTGATTGGCTTATTTAGCATCATGTAACGATAATACGACATCTCCATTGGTTATTCGTTTGGTCATTGATTACTTATAAAGATTAAGACGATGCACATATCAATGAACATACATGTATTTGATTTCTTCAATATTTTACAAAGCACCCACATTTTCACCTGAATTTTTGTTAAAGTCCAATTTGATTGTATTCTAAATAAAAGAATAGTTTTTAAATGACCGATGTAAAGTTTGACAACTGAACAAGACATGTGCATTTGACTTTGTACTTGTATATAAAAACGACTCAATCAAATATTCGCTTATTTTTTTTATTGAACCCAACGAGAGTGTGACTATAAGAAAGATTTGAACCTGCTGTTCAATGGTTGTACTTTCGTGATGTGGATTTTACGTATTTCTCGGTTTTGCGTTAAATCTGTTGTAATTTGCGAACCAATTAAAGGCCTTATTGCTCCTACTCATAGATTCATGTTGCAATCTGAACTTGTTGGTTATACATAGGTAAAATCAATTTATCAATTTAATCATAGTTGTATTTAGACATCGCGAAGGACATGAAAGGTTTATATAGCATGTAAAACTATGAGTGTATTGAAACATATGAACAGATTTTTTTAGTATTATAGAATTATCATAAGACGAAATATAACAGATTGATTGGAATATACGAAATTAAAAACAGTTTTTGATGTCAGCCAAGCCTCCGTGTTGCTCCGTGTTGCATACCGTACTTTGACCTATAATGATTTTTCATTCACTAATTGTGACTTTGATGGAGGGTTGTTCTCATTGGCACTAATACCACATCTTCTTATACATATTTTTAGTACATGCAAATTATCATAAGACATTCGATACAAAATATAATGAAGCGATTATGAAACAAACTAAGAAAAGAAAAAGGAAAGGAAAGGTAGGACAAAATAAAAATCAAAAAACAAAGATAAATCGTAAGAAAGAAAAGGGGATAAACATAAAGCACACTTACCGACAGTTTTTGCACATGCTTAAATATAGCATTGTTAAAAAGACAAAATTAAAGTAAAATATTGTATTCATACAATAATGTATTACTGAATGTACGTATCAAAGCATTACACGGTTAAACATTTCATTCATATCTATCATTTAGACTTTGATCACGAAGACATACATTCAATTTCTCATATTTTTCCACTGAAAGAACCACTTAAAATAGCATAATGTGTAAAGTTCACATCACAAACCGTTCTTATGATGCAACAGTTAATGACTTACCTTTTATTGAACCTTGTTTTTGAATTCTCTAATAAAAGTTACTAAAGTTAATTTTTTTTTAGGATATTCAGTCAATTATTTACTTGTTACTCTCTGTTGAACCATGTCATCTTCATTCGTGATAAGATTTTTGAGATTTTCCAAAATTTAATAAAAACTAAAATATTTGATTCATTCCAAAATTCCGTGTTACACTGTGTCTTTAATGACATGAGCAGAACCACAAATGTACAAGTTTATAAGCTGTTTTATTGTCCTTCCCTATACCTTTATCATCCTGCTCAGTCTCTCCGTATTTCTCGTGTCACGGCTTTATAACGAGAGCAGGCATTATCAGTGACGTCATAATGTCTAACTAGAAGTTGACAGCGACGTCGCAATGTGTGAGGAGACGTTACCAAGCTTGCTTTTGTCAAGTGTAAAACTGTCTTAGGAAGGGGGAAATAGAATTTATCAATAATAGAACGAAAAACAGATAAGCAGATTTTTTACAATATCAATGCGTAGAAAACACGATAATCTATACATAAAGTATCTGATTATTTTTTAGTTTAGTGAGTGGTCAATGATAATTGAAATAAATTGCAGAATTATCGCTGAATTTGATTGTGTGTTTTGATGGTTTAATATTTTGCCATGCTACATTGTATGGATAATACATCGTTAATATGTAAGTATATACAAACTTACTAAAATCGTCCATGTACTGGCCAACTGTAAAATACAACATAAATATGATCATAAACGTCTTGAAACAAACTTGCATGTTTTAATGGAATATTTTAGGAGGTATACAATTATTAGGAATTCCATTATTATTTAAACAAAAAAATCAAAATACTATATATGTACCGATAAATGCTTATTATTTTACTGTAAATATAATTTTAAAAAAAAATGACAAATTTTGCTTATCAGAGAATATGTTTGTGCCATGATTAAGAGTAATGGGATGAAGATAAATTTCCAGGTTAAGAGTAGTTCCTGGATAAGTGTATGATATACGTATACGTCTGCTCAGTTCTGAAAACAATTACATTCATGGTAATCATTGTTGTTTTACACATATCCTTCTGTTGAGTAAATCTAACGTTTGTTTGCCGGCTTTAATTTTACGTCTGTACAGAAAGTGCAGAATGCTGAACAGAAATGGTTGCATTAAAATGATTTTGTTTTTTAAAGTTTGAGTATAAATATTATACAAATAGTATGCACAACCTCAACATTCAGTTTATTTTTGACTCAATAGTATAAATGTCTCTTTCTTACATCTCTCCTCCCTATTTCGCGATATCTTTATATCACTTATTGTAATAGAGAGTTATAAATAAACTTCTATGTACGTTTATAGAAATATACTTATGTTAAACCAGGTTCAACCCATCATTTTTTTCTTAAAATGTCCTGTACCAAGTCAGGAACATGGCAATTGATATATTATAGTTTGTTTCTGTGTGTGTTACATTTTAATGTTGTGTTTCTGTTGTGTTGTGGTTCTCTTATATTTGGTGTGTTTCCCTCGACTCTGGTCTGTGACCCGGATTTGTTTTTCTCAATCGATTTATGAATTTCGAACAGCGGTTTACTACTGTTGCCTTTATTTAAAATCGGAATTGAAAGGTTGCATAGTCAATTATATGGTTTTCATATATAAAATGATAGGTTTTAAATACTGACTTATGAAAAAAATATGAATGAATACTCACCTTGTAGGATTGTCTCTACAAAACAAAATGCAAAATAGAATGACAATTGAAAAAGATCATTATTTATGGTTTTGTTTATTTGACATTTGATTTACTTTACTTTTTTCCGAATAATTGTAAAAAGTAATACTACGCTGTTTTACTGGTTTATCATTAGTCCATGTTTTGATAAAAAAAAAATGTGTGTAAGTTTTCCCGCTCAACACATAATTTTCCTTAATTATTCAACAGATTGTCGTCAAAAGACCAGATACATATTTTTGTTATCTTTCGGATATTCCACAAAATATTTTTCTAAAATAGAACATATAGAAAGCACGACAAAGCACCAAATGAAAACAATGAAGACTTAATAATATCATGGATGAAATACATTTACATGACTTAAAATAAACATTTTTATTTTCCATTTTCATGGTGACAATCGAAAAACTATTTTAAGGTTGAACTTACTCAGAAAGTCTTTCTTCCCTGAAAAACAATAGGAAGGTATCTGTTGTAAAGGTATTCTTATACGAATATGAAATCTAAAATTTAACCGAATTCATTTCAGCAGTGCTGCTGGTTCATACTATTTGAATTAATTTCATCATCTGATTCCTGAGGTAAGATTTAAATTTGATTTGTGTTGAATATAATCTACAAATCATATTCTCTCTTTCTTTGTCATGTATTTATAACATTTGATTATAATTCACGATTATGAGTGAAGTATTTGCAATTTCTGGTGTTGTGAAAAATTGTTTCTTCGTTCAGTCATTTCATTTCTTCTATCGGTCTGAACTAAAACCCATGATTTGTTTGGTTATTCCGTGAAACATGAAGCGCCGTTATATCTTAGTGAACTTGTAAATTTATACAGGCCATCAAGATCATTAAGGTCTGAAAACAACTTAACACTCGTAACTCCTATTGTGCGAACCAAAACCTACGGCAATAGAAGATTTGATCAAGCAGCGGCCATCCTTTGGAATGCATTACCAAAAAAACTTCAAAATGCAAAGTCGGTGCCTGTATTCAAAAAGAACTTAAAAACTCACTTTTTTCGACAAGCATTTTTAATCCCTTAAATTCGTTTCTGTGATACATTGTGCCATACACGTTAGCCTGCTTTCGATTTATCGAACCTTTCTTTTAACTGGAGATATGTTGCATTTCTAATATGTACACTGTATGGTTTTTTTTAGTAGCACACATATTTTTCATTTCAGTAATTATATTTTTTACATGGTAATATTCCTTTTTCATCTTTTGAATACGTTTTCAAATTTTTAACTTATATTTGATAATTTGTAATAGCAATCTTATTTTAGACTTTTTTCTGGCTATTTATTTTACCAACTTTATTCAGTATAATGTTTTACTCGTTTTTTTTTATTTTTATTCATTGATATATATATATTCCACTTTTTTGAAAAAAATTCCACATTATTAAACCTTTTATCTAGAAAAGTTTTAACACTTAAATATTTATTTTGTGGGTTCATGTTTTATATTTTTATCACTGTCTGTGTGTATATTTCGTTTAACATGTGATGTAAAGCGCTTTGAGTAATATTGTTTTAGATTTAGCGCTATAGAAAAATTGTAATAATAATAATAATAATAATAATAATATTCAATTTGTTATCATTTTATTTATAATACCCTTTCTTTTAGTAACTTTATGCTTTATGTTGTGCATTTGGCTTTCTATTTTAAGTAAAACAATAATTATTGGCAAACCCTTCCTAGTTGTTATCCATTCTTTGATGTGTTTGAGCTTTTGATTTTGACATTTGACTAAGAACTTTCTGTTTAGAATGTTCCATAGAGCTCGGTAGTTATTTTTTATTTTTTTTTATCATATTCGTAGAAAGAAAGGTTTCTTAAATCATCTTGGCATATCCAAACATCTTTCAACATTCAACCTAAAATAAGCGTTATTCTTACCAACAATGGTCACATTGGTATCTGAAAAGTTGCTTGTCTGACTGTGATCTGAAATCAGAGATATGAAAATGTAAACTGAAGAAAATGTTTACGGAAAGAAAAAAAAACCGATAAATTGAAAGGCTGTATAAATTTAGGTCAAAGTGTGGAAAGAAATGTCTTCTGTAGACCAACTGAAGCTACAGTGAGACTGTGGTCAACACATATATATTTTTAGGAGATTTATGGTTCTTTGAATATTCATAATTAAATTAATTTTCTTCAGTAATGACCTAAAGGTATCCTTTTCATTTTTGTTCGTATTGATTTACACTTTGAAAATACTGAAGCAGAAATTTAATTGCAAACATGTTCATACAACAGTTAATGTGTAACGATAGAACAATAATTTCAAATGTATAATTTTAACAAAAACACTCAACGTACAAATAAGTCCTTCATTAGAAAATGAGTTAGCCATGGCGAAAAGGCAAAACTTTACAGTAACATAACAACACTTTTCTATAGTTCATAACTTACCGGAATGATAGTTCTCCAAATAGAATGGATATTTCTTGTTCTGATACATCCTTTTTGTAATATTTTACTGTCGACATGACTGGTAACTGTTTTTGAACTGCAATTCTTAACTCGGATTTAATATGTTTCAGTTGTGTCAGACGTTCAGTTACATTGGCAAGTTTCTGGCTCTCGATAAAAGCAGTCTGACATTTCTGTAACTTTTCTAAATCATTTTGAAAATCAGGTGCTTTTGATTGTAAGGCCTTCAGGTTCGCTTTCCCTTTTTCTTCCAATGATGTAATGAGGGCTTGTACTTTCTGGTCAATCCACTGCTTCATCTGATTCCCATCTTCTGTGATAGCGCTAATAGCTTCGTTTATGTCACTCTGGTACTTAACCGTGCCTTGTTCAATGTTGTCTAGATTTGTTATGACGCAATCAATCCGTAAGTCAAGGAACTTTTTCACTTCAACCTGTAATTTCTGTGTCGATTCGTTGATTTCAGATATACCATGCTTTTTGTGTTTTTTGACAACGCAAATTTTGCAAATTGGCATGTCACAATCAACACAGTAAAATATAATAATTTCGTCGTGTTCTTTGCAAAACAGTTTTTCTTCCGGGTTGATATGTGACCCATTTAGAAATGTATGATTTCTACTTATTTTTGACCTTAAATGTAAAGTTTTACAATTTTCACACATCCACTGCCCGCATTGTTTACAATAGTTACTATAAGCTCCACTCATGCATATATCACAGGACTTCGAAGCGGATTGTGCCATCCTGTGTTGTTCCCTCAGATAATGATAACTAGGTACATGTATTTTCAATCAATTTAAAAATGTCGGAAATGTTAATTCTACTGTGAAGGGAATTTGATTTGAAATTTGAAAAATATAAGTATAATAACTTACGTGTTGTACAACGTGTTTATTAAATTTAATACCTTTATCATGTTTATCTATGATAAATATGTTTGATCGTCATGTACATATCATATCTCTTGTGTGTTTGTCTACAGCTGATAATAGTTTGCGTTAAATATCACTACTTAATAATGTAATATTATCAGCGTATTGTAGTGTTGGAAGGGTTGTTAAAAAGTTTATAACAAACATACAGAACTTCGTGGAAAATTCAACACAAAAAGTCCGTTATCAATAGGCAAAAACAAAAGCTCAAAAATATCGAACGATGAGCCAGACACATAATACAAATAATATTACACAATGGTGAACGATAGAAAGAAATATTCACAGTTCAGTATACTCTTTACACAAGTATACACAATAATAACACGTAAAAATCATTCAGAGCTACAAAAACGGGGATCTAAGATTTTTTACCATAATATATTATAATCATAGATATTTCATGATACATGTATTTATAAATGTATATGGCATAACAAATTATCTGCGTCTTATTTGTCACTTATTTTCAAAGCTTAAAGTAACGCTTTCAGTATAAGGAATAGTAATAACAGTTTGCTAGTCGTGCTTTTTCTCTACACACGACTCATCAGTGGGACTCGAATCAGAAAAAAATAAATGATTAAATTGGAAAACCAAGCGATATAACTGGTTTGTACAGTTGGTAATTAAATTATCTTTAACAACGAATCAATATCTAGATCGTCGTCTAATTTGAGATTCCAAAGGAACATACAAAGACACATGATTTCTTTATAGGAAGTGTCGTGTAGGTATATCTCGAGTTGCATATGAATGGTGAAGGAACATACAAAGACACACGTTTCGTAATCAAACAGTAAAGGTAATGATATTAACGTACTCAAACATGATGCTGTGTGGAGCTTTGTCTGCGAGATCAGCAAATAATTTGTCATAGAGACACCGCAACAATATTTGACGTAATCAAAGATCGGCTAGGATATGTATTTATAGAAAAATTAAGTTCTGATTTACACCAACGACCACACAGATTTAAAATACTCTAACAATGTGTCAACGTTTGTTTTTCCTTTAGCTAATTGCATGACATTATCCTTACTATAATCGTATTTTTTTGTGTTTCAAATTGATGGGTTTTGGCC
>CM034361.1:114700293-114764758 GCA_019925275.1 Mytilus edulis
AGGGAAGCAACTCTCTTGTATAAACAAATACAAAAATATAGTAAGGAATGTTAATATCTTAAATATTTTAAATCAATCATACTATTAAGGTTGTAATGTTCTTTGTGTAATTAGATTGTTGAAATATTCGCAAATAGTAAACATATTTAGTCTGATTAGAATATTTTGTGCATAGCTACTTTTTTGATTGTAATTATGTTCAAATGCAATGAAATAGAAAAATTAAATTTTAATCAAGGGAAGGGAAGCAACTCTATTATAAATTTTTCCCTGTATGGTCAAGACTAATTCAGACTATGTCGAGACTAATTCATACTATGTCGAGACTAATTCAGACCATGTCGAGACCAGTCGAGACTAAATTTAAAAGTCGAGACAGGTCGAGACTGAGTCGAGACTGATCAAGCCTGGTCGAGACCAGTCGAGACTGTTCAAGAATTGGTCGAGACTGGTCGAGCATTGGTCGAGACTGGTTGAGCATTGGTCAAGACTGGTCGAGCATTGGTCGAGACCAAATTTAGACTTTAAAATACTCAATCAGACTTAATAAGTAAAGTCGAGACCTTAGTCGAGTACAAATCAGTACAGTTCAGTACTGTCGAGACAAGGTCGAGCCAGGTCGAGTAAAATGTGTGCTCGATTTTACTGGTCGAGCACAAAAACTGGTCAATTCAGACTCTGAGGAGTTTGTAGTGTAAACAAAGAAATAACACGACGGTTGACGTATACGGTGTGGGAAATGCTTACCCTTCAGGAACACCTGATTTCACTCCCGGTTTTTAATGGAGTTTGTGTTGTTTCTTATTTATTATTTATAACTGTTGATGTAAATGTTCTTTGGTTTTTTGTGAGTCTTTGTTTACTCCTTTGTTTTGATTGTTATTGTCTATACTAATTTGTAAGATCCTCAGCGGTTGATAGTTCAGCTGATCTGTAGGAATTCCATCTTCATGCTTAATATATCATTTTCTGTGTTAAAACGCTAGACAAATAAGATAAGAGCTTTATTAGTTGTATAGAGCTTAGATAGTCTAGTGGTCTAGCGCGTTGGGCATAGTGAACGGCGATTCGGGGCCAGATTATAAGGATTGAATAAAAATTGTAAAAATTACCATATTATATATTCTGCATTAAAAAAGTAAAATGTTTCTTAACTATCTCACAATTTAAACGGGCTTTCAAAAGTCCACAAAAATAGACGTAAATAACAACATCAACATTTATATTTTTGCCAATATAATCACATAATCATTAAATATTTGCTTATCTTTAGTAATCAAATAATCATAAACTAAAAATACAGTCCTAGGTAATAAAATAATCATGAAATATTTGGCTTAATAATCAAATAATCATTAAAAAAACGGCCAAGTAATCACATAATCAAAAACCCCATGAGGGCCCTCGTAAATATCAAATGAATATAGAGTATTGTTTACAGAAACTGGGGATTTTCATTTTTTTTTATTAGTATAATATTTCATCACGATATTGATATAATACTTTGATAGATTCAAATATAAAAGCAAGCTACAGTACTTTGGTGATATTAGCTAATTATACAAACTCTTTTTCTATGTAAATATAATTGATTATTCACATTATGAACATCTTGATGTTGTTCGTGTACCATCTTTCTTACTTCGTCATCAATATATTAATTATGATTTCACCAGGCGCGTAATTTCACATGTGTATTTCACAATCTTTTCCTATGTAAATATAATTGATTATGCACATTATGAACATCTTGATGTGTACTATATTTCTTACTTCGTCATCAATATATTAAGTATGATTTCATCAGCGTAATTTCACATGTGTATTTCACAATCTTTTTCTATGTAAATATAATTGATTATGCACATTATGAACATCTTGATGTGTACCATCTTTTTACTTCGTCATCAATATATTAAGTATGATTTCATCAGCGTAATTTCACATGTATATTTCAAACTACACTGAAAATATAAATATTTATAATTAGCTATTATTATTTAACTTTTCCTTATTTTCTAGACGTTCCAGTACATCTTCAATTTTCTAGTTGGTATTTTTATAGACGTTTATTTACATGTATATGGCATATTAAATTATCTGCTTCTTATATGTCACTTATTTTCAAAGCTTAAAGTAACGATTTCAGTATAAGGAATAGTATTCTTGATTTAGCAATCATCAAGATAACAGTTTGCTAGTCATGCTTTTTCTTTACACATGACTCATCACATGACTCATCAGTGGGACTCGAATCAGAAAAAAATAAATGATCAAATTGGAAAACCAAGCGATATAACTGGTTTGTACAGTTGGTAATTAAATTGTCTTTAACAACGAATCAATATATAGATCGTCGTCTTATTTGAAATTCCAAAGGAACATACAAAGACACATGATTTCTTTATAGGAAGTGTCGTGTAGGTATATCTCGAGTTGCATATGAATGGTGAAGGAACATACAAAGACACACGTTTCGTAATCAAACAGTAAAGGTAATGATATTAACGTACACAAACATGATGCTGTGTGGAGCTTTGTCTACGAGACCAGCAAATAATTTGTCATAGAGACACCGCAACAATATTTGACGTAATCAAAGATCGGCTAGGATATGTATTTATAGATAAATTAAGTTCTGATTTACACCAACGACCACACAGATTTAAAATACTCTGACAATGTGTCAACGTTTGTTTTTCCTTAAGCTAATTGCATGACATTATCCTTACTATAATCGTATTTTTTGGTGTTTCAAATTGATGGATTTTGGCCTTTATATAACACATTTCGTCAATACGTTAAATGACAATGTTTAGGTCACTATTAAATACGTGGACATCTGAATTATATGTAAGTAAGGAAAAACGCAGAGGTGCAATCTGGATGTTTTTACACAAAGAGTCGTAATTATTGTGATCCTGAAAAACGATATTTTAACATGCTTGGTATAGGTAAAACATACGCTAATTATGTAATCTTCAAAGTTGGTAAGTGTGTTTAAGTAAACGGATTCATGATGGGGGTATTGGTTAGGTTGATATATGGTACAGACCACATACCTCTCATATGTCTCATGCTGTGTTCATTCCGTTCTGGTTTAATACACTAACTTGTTCTGGCATTGATAAGACATTTCTTTTACATAATTTCTATACGATATCTTATCATCTATATAAATATGTTTCGTTTGAGGTGTATATAGAGTATGTTTAACAGAGACTTTGGAATTTCATTGTTATTAGTATAATATTTCAGTACGATATTGATATCATACTTTGATAGATTCAAATATAAAGCTAATTATACAATATTTTCTTTGTTAGTATAATTGATTATGCAAGTTATGTATTTCTTGGTGTTGTACGTGTAACATCTTTCTTACTTCGTATCAACATATTTATAATTAAATCGTCGGCGGAATTTTACATGTTTCTGTCGGACTACACATGCGATAGAAAATAAATATAATAAAAAAAAAACCCGGATTTGCACCACCAATGATACAAAAAGGCGCCTTCAAGAAATTAGGAAAAAAACATTCCCTTGTTGCACCTATCCCAATACAGGAGCCTCTATCCTTTGTTAATCTCCAAGCATTGATTTCTAATTTAAGTTCATCTATATATGACGGAGTTTAGTATTACGTTCATTATCAGTGAACTATTACACTTTTTTTGTTTAGAGGCTAGATAAAGCTCGACTCCGGATGCTGGATTTTCTCGCTGCTTTGATGACAAATTGATGGCCATCAGCTGGTGTTTTGTTTCTTTTGTCGGGTTGTTGTCTCTTTGAACATTTCACATTTCTGTTTTCAATGTTATTGATAAATGTTTCTAACGTGCGACAACATCAACCGAGATGAACGTGTACTATAAAAGACAAGAAGGTCAACAAATGAGTCCCGATTTTGCTGACTTGATCCGCTATCACACCTTCTCCGCGAAAGCAACATTCAAAACTATCCAAGATATTTACCTGTGTACATGTACTTGATTTTTTTTAGCCTCAATAACTTATCATTTAAACCAGCCTCCTTGTCTGCTGGCTCTTGCATGTGATGAAAAAAAAACGAGCACTGGCTCGCAAGCAAAAACTGAAGACTTTTAACGGGCAATTCAATGGAAGGGAAGAAACAGCAATGTTAAATGCAAGACTATAAATGATGTGCATCTTTTACAGTGTAAATGTGGTTAATAGAACAGCCATTTCTCAAACTGTTAACGGACATCGTAACGACTATACAGGCTATAACCTTCCTCGTCGTTGACATTTGGTAACTGGTTGTGATGTCAGGTTGACTGGTTATGGTGTCAGGGTGACTGGTTGGGGTTTCAGGGTGACAGGTTGTGGTGTTTGGGTGACTGGTTGGGATGTCAGGGTGTCTGATTGAGATGTCAGGGTGTCTGATTGGGATGACAAGATGTCTGGTTGGGGTGTCAAGGTAACTGGTTGGGGTGTCAGGATGACTGGTTGAGGTGTCAGGTTGACTAAATGGGGTGTCAGGGTGACTGAATGGGGTGTCAGGGTGTCTGGTTGGGATGTCAGGGTGTCTGATTGGGATGTCAGGGTTAAAATAGAAGAAAGTCTGCTGTTAGGTTTTTTCAATCTCAATTTGCTGAAAATCCCGGGATCCCTTTATGTATGAATAGATCACTGAAGTTTATGAAAGTAGTTTCGGAAACATGGTTTATCGAATTGTAAACCAAGAGAGAAAAATGTTATTGACCAATCCCGTTCAAGTATTTATAGATATGCCAATCATATAAGAATTATCCTATAATATTCATATTGAAAATCTTCCTAAAAAATTAACTTCAGATATAACTAACAGTGTTAGTGAATGCATATATCTAAAATTAATTTTATTCAAATGGAGTTTCCATGACCAAGACCTGACAGCATTATTTTGCCTCTCCTGTAAAATGGTTCTGATGGGTATTTGGAACAGAGATAAGGTTAACATGTTGCACAGCTACATCATCCTCTTTGTCTATTGCATTATGGATTTTAGCTGACGGTCTTTCCCTTCCATATTGTGTGTTATCTTCTAGCTGCAAAAGTATGATAAATATTTTAAGAATATAGTATGACAGGAGGATGGTTGTCCAATTGTATTCATCATTATTTAGAATACATTCTCCAAATCATCATGTATGTACTTTGGGCTTTCTTGAGCTGACGATGAGGATTACATGTTAACTTATTCTTGTTAACCTTTTTTAATCAATAATACTTTTGGATACTATAATAAGAGGTCTCAATTAGCCTCGGTATACTCCATATCCGTCTATCTGATTTGCTTACTCTTTTTTTTTTGTATTGCAAATTTTTACGTACAAATTCTATTCAATATGGTGTGAGCATCTGTTCTACATCCAAAGCCCTATATCAAATTGTACAAATAGTTATTAACATAAGAGTTCACCTTGAAGTCTGTAAACTTCATTACATGTCTGATTCTTATCATTGGTGGACAATTTTTCTTTTTGGTTGTCTGCAAATGCTTTCTTTTTTTTCTGTAATCATGATCAGTTTACAAAGAGATTTCATTTAAATTTGTATACAATTTTACCATTTTCATAAAATAAGCACAATTCATTAAGAAGGTAACTGGTTTCACAATAAAGGCAACAATTGAATATAGTAGTAGCATTAGTATAATTACATGTTTTAGGGTTAAATTTTGAATAAATGGCATACCTGTATACAAATACATGCTGAACCTTCAAAAAAGCAAATTGCAAAGCGTTGCTTAAAGTCTACCTTAATTATCTTGAGATTATTCTTCTTCAGAGACATTTTTGTATGGTGTACTAACTTTGTGTAGTTTCTGTTTAATTCCATGAAACTGTTAAGGATGTGGTGTGTATTATAATACATGTGCATAACAAAGCCATTTTTAAAACAAAGAAAACAATTATCATGATTCTCCAAACAAAATTATTATTTTCTTTAACATCTTTCTGCAGTGTACTACCTACTGTTTGTAAAGTTTCACTAAAATATATGTAGGTGAACTGGAGAACAACTTGGGAATTATCTCCCCTTTACATTAATAAGATTGTATAGTTTGATCACAGATTTACTTAAAGCTGTAAGTACAAGATAGATGGACATAGACTGAGGGACAGGGTTATTTCTATCAAAATTTATCCCCTGAAAATTTTATTGTATGGGGATGTAACTAATCATGAAATGAGCAGAGCATCTCATTTTATAAACTAATATGTTTAAGATTTGTGAACAAATACATAAATAACATTTCTGGTCAAAGGTAAATGTAATGTTCAAACAACTCCTTGACAAGTTCAAGAACAAACCTGGAATAGCCAAGAAATACCACAGCTCACCTCTTTGTTTCTTAGCAACTGTGCTCTTTCCTTTTTTTCTTTGACCTGTCCTTGCCTTGATGATATTATTATGTATTCTTTCCTCTTATGGCACACCATTTTAAGGGATAGGTGGAACAGCATCTTTCTGTGTGTCATTATATCTGATAGTAAATGTGTTCCCTGATAGATCTAAATAAACCAATTTTTATATACATGTATAAACTATTTTCATAGTACAGTCAAAATAATGGCAACAGAAAATTTAATTCCGCAATTTAGTGTTGTTTTTTGTTTTTATGTCAATAGTTTTGTAAAAAATTAGGCCTTTAGCTTATCTCCTTATTAGTACTGTTAATACACAGGCACTTGTCTCAAAAAACAAAATGTCCTATATATATACCTTATTATAACGTGTTAAGGTAAATTAGGGGGGGGGGGATTTTGAGACAACCCAGCTAACAATGTTACGTCATAATTACGTCGTGACAATGTCATGTTTTCGTCGCATTGACGTCAGGTTATTACGTTGTATTTACGTAAAAGTGTATGGTTTTCTTCACGTTGTCACAACGTCGTACATCAACGTTTGGTGACGTAAAATTACGTTTCTACAACGTTTATTTCTGACATTACAACAACGTTTATATCACGTTATATCGATGTTGTCACAACGTCATACATCAACGTTGTGATGACGTAAAATTACGTTTCTACAACGTTATTCCGGACATAACAACAACGTTAATATCTCATTATGTCGACGTAACATACTTGCACTTTTATATTATGCTATATAATTGGCCCAAAAATGATCATATATATACGTGCATAGTATCAACTGTGTTTGGGACCATGAGGTGACCTCTAGATGACACATGTTGGTGCTATTCTCTGAACATGCTGAAGGAATTCGTATATTCTGCATCATCATCTTTTTTTTTGTAGCTTCAATCGAGTTACTGTTTCAGTAATTGTGATATAACAGAAATGAATCCTAGGGCCATCCATAGCTAAGTCGCTGCCTATTCGTATGCAGTTCTTGATAGTTAGTGCTTGTAAAAATAATATGCACTTATCATATATGTTACTCTATAAGGAGGATGTTGCTCTTGTTTCTTTTAACCCATCTTTAACTGCTGCCTATACGATATGGAATTTGCCCATTTTTGAAGGCTGTACAGTGATCTCTATAGTTAATTTCTGTGACTGGTCTCTTGTGGAGAGTCTCATTGACAATCATACCACATCTTCTTTTTTATACTAGTATTCAATTTATTTCATCGTAGTATACATTTCTCATTTAGCATGTTCATGTTCTGAATATAATATATGGCTAGCCACATACCCACCCAGGCCATGAAAGGTTTATAAAAAAAAGTTTATGAAAGGTAAATAATGCCTGTATATCAAAAAGTGAAGATTTGATCATCGTTAACTTTGTTTATTTTAAATGTTCTCCTATGTCTCTGGTAGTGGTATTTCCGGATCTGCTGGAATTACCCTCTTAGCAATTGGTTCCTGCAATGACAATACAAAAACTTATTTGTAAAAAAAGTTAAATTCTAGGTCTAACATTATTGCAAATAAATACTAGATGTAGCTGTGTATAAGACCGTTAGACCTGGCTTTCCAAATCTCCTTGAAAAACTCATTAACCACATAATTATATATTCAGTTAAATTTAATGTTACCCTTTATTGTCGCAAAAGAGTATCTTGATCTTCACAATGCTTTGGCTTTTGGGAAATAATCCAAGATAGGTTGCACTATATGGGGGAAATTAGGGTATGCCTACCTTATCATGCTTATAGCGTGTTCCGCCTGGTTTTGAAGGTACATGTTTTAGGGTTTCCCAATCAATTCTTCATGTAAGACTCTACAAAAATTGACATTAATAAAATTTGCATCGTGATATTTAATATAATTTAAAAATAAACCTTAGACTGTCAGGGAGCAACAATTTAACTTCAAGGAGGGTCATGGTGTTTGTTTGAGTCAGATTTTTTTCGTGCAAATAGCAAACAATTTTATTTCATTTTTCAACGATATCAATCAAATTATTTTGATCAAATCTAACATTATAAGGTATGGGAGGAATCTCGATTCAGAATAATTTTTTTTCCTGTACTCGAACAGAATATTTTGTTTCATCAATTTGGAAATCAGAAGAAAAAAAAATTAAAGAAAAATATCAATGACCCCCGTTTTATTAAAGTTAAATGGTGGTTCCCTAATTTCAAAGGCAAATTCGGTATTTTCATTAAATATCTATGATTTTGAAGCTACAGTGGTCATTGGACAAAAGTGAGTTCCCAGTAAAGAAAAGATCTATCATTTCAACTAAAATCGATATTTTTCAAAAAAATATTACGAAGTAACTGTATGAGCGATTTTCATAATATAGATACCAAAAGATGCGGAAATGTCTGAAGTTTTATTGTTTATTTGGTTATAACATTATTCATGCTCATTTAAATTTTCTGACGAGATTGACACAAAGAAAAATATTTCTTGAAAAGATTGCTATTATTCTAACCAAATAAAAATCGTAAAAATTTGCATTTGTGTTTAACTCATCAACTGATGAAAACGAAACTCAAGACAATTATGACTAAATAAACAATAAAATTTCAGACATTTTTACATCTTTTGGTATCTATTTTAAAAAAAATCGCTCTTACAGTGACTTGGTAATATTTTTTTGAAAAATACCGATTTTAGTTGAAATGATAGGACATTTTTTGAGTGAGAACTCACTTTTGTTCCATGACTGTGTATATGATTGATTTTGTTAGATGGCATAATGATTTATCATTTATCAAATTTAAAAATAGACTGCTCCTTATTTTTTATTATTAATTTTTTACATTATGTCATATTCCAATCTTCATTATGACTGATATTTAAGGAATGACTGTAATATTTTTTCTGTCTATGAAGAAATAACATAAAAAATATGTTGCACACTGAATAACGCGCGTAGCGGGTTATTTAACAGTGTGCACCACATTTTTTATGTTATTTCGAATAGACAGAAAAAATATTACAGTCATTTCTTATAATTTAATTCTAAATTCCATTTTAAACCGTAGAAAACATTTAAAAACGTTGATGACGTCACGGTCACATGACTAAATAATGTCTATGGGCTCATAACAAAATAACGTCAGCCAATCAAAAGACACGTTACATCCAAAATTAAATTATATCTTTTTAAATTTCACAAAGAACCCGTAAAATAACAAATTCACAGTATTGCCAGCGCCGGAAAAACTATTTATACTAAGCTGGCTTTTAATTCAATTCAATTCAATTCAATATTTTTTTTACGTCTCACCTTATGTATAAAATTACACAATACATTTATAAAAGATTCATTTTGTATACATAAGCCAATCTGTACAGATTTATGAGAGATATTTTAATCAGATCATAACTACTGTTTCACCGGCAAATTAGCCACTGCCAAAATATAAAAAAAAATATCATTGAAAATTATGATCAATAAATCTACGTTTTACATTTACAAATTTGACATATATATGTTCTAGCTGCGAAAACGTCCGCAAATATCAAAAATCATCAAAAGGACCTTAAGAGCTACGTTTTCGCAGCTATATATGTTCCAGACCATGTGAGTATTTGGACCGCACGAGTACGGTCCGTACCGTATACGTATTTGATGTAGACTCGTACGGTCTGACCATACGCGTGCGGTCGGACCGTATGAGTAAACGAGTATGGTCCAGTACGAGCTGACAATACATGTTATTGGATCATATGGTTTACATTTAGACCACCATTATCACAATCTTTATTTTTAGTATTACAAATTGTTATTATTACAATTAGATGGACGTAATTTTCATGCTCTAAACACCAAATCTTGTATTTTGACATTTACCTGAAGGGTAAAATTTTAAGAAATTTCTGTTATTTAGTTCTTTTTTTATTTCGATTTTACCTTTTTTTCTCCTATGAGTTTAAAAGTACCTTAACAAAAACACTTGCTTCTTTCAATGACAGATTGTGAGTTTAAATGAACGGTGACACCATAATTTTATTTCATTTTTCCATTAAGTATAAGATAAAGTTTAGTTTTAGAAAAATATAACGAAATCCTAAATTTAAAAAAAAAAATGATTTGAACCCTTAAGTCGATTATGGTTCAAATCGTTTCCAATTGTTAACAACTCTAATAAAAGTTCCGTCTAATAATCGTTTTTCAGACTACAGTCGAGTAATATCATTTAAAAGTCAGACCCAGAATGGTCGATTTAAAATCAGTAGAGTCGAGTACAGATACCATTCCATTTCACCAAATCTTTGTTGCTGATATATTATACTCAAATCTTATTGATCTGCAATAGGTCCTTAAGTTGCTGTTCATGTTCTAAATGTTAATATGCTTTTAGATTAATCTTATTGAGAATGTAAATGGGGAATATGTAACAGAGACAACAACCCGATCAAAAAGCAGACAACAGCCGAAGGCCATCAATTAGTCTTCAACGCAGTGAAACAATTCCGCACCCGGAGGTGGTCCTAATCTGGCCCCTAAATAAAATTGTGTACTAGTTCAGTGAAAATGGACATCACACTCAACTCAAAAAACAGATAAATGAATTAAAATTTAAAAAAAACAAACAAGACTACAAAGGCCAGAGTCTCCTGACTTTTTACAGGCGCAAAAATGCGACGGGGTTGAACATGTTTTGTGAGAACTCAACCCTTCCCCTGTACGCATACATTGTGATTATGAATTATATCCATTTATCAATAAAATAAGGAACAATATGGGAAACAAATATCTTTTGGAATTCTACTTCTTGACCATTATGCATCTTTTGTCATAAATTGTGACTTCGCCATCAATGTTTGACAAATCCAGCCATTGGTTAAGTCGTGATCTGAAAGCTTAACATTCGTTTTTGTTCCGGAGTTTTTTATGTTTCTTTTTTCTGTTTTGCATCTAACAACAAGCTTTTTTTAAAAATGATACTTTAAATTGATAGTACTAAAAAAAATGCTGAAAAAGAAGAAAATAAAAGGAAAAGTCTCTTTCTTCGGTATTGAGATATAAACAATTTAAAAATTTAGGCGGGAAATAAATATCTCTATAATTTTCTTACATTTAACATCGGTACCTATTTTCTTTCTATCTTAACAACTGTTATAGTAAAAGACAAGATTTTAGTTCCGACTGTTGAACGTGCTTATAAGACAGTCGAGAAATATCAACTAAAATTCAGACTAAGAATGGTCGATTCAAAATCAGTGGATTGGCGTACAGATACTGTTCAATTCAGACTTTTACTGGTCATTAGTGTATAACTTGGGGCAGTCGTGTACGAGTGCAGCATCAGAACCCAATTTTAAAACTCATTTGATTTAATTCAACAGATCGGTATGAAGCCTACACAAAAATATATATCATAGAAACAATAGAAACAAAGCGAAGATAAAAAGACAACCCGCAGATACAAAAAGCTTGTTGAAAGCCAAATGCTATAGATAGTGCAAACAAAATACACTACCTGCAGACAACTTTGAATAGTCAACAAAAATCTATATATGCATATATTATGAATTTGTTGAAAATGTTGGTCTGTGAAATAAGAATTTGATTTCAAATCTTTAATTTTATTCGATAACATGTAATTAAGATTCATTAAAACAAGTTGCAATCATTTTTATTAATAAAATTTAAGAACTGACAATTAAGCTTAGTACTTCATAAAAAAAATACACCTTGTCATTAGAAATTCAAAGTCTTTTTAAGAATGTGATCAGGCAACAACGAAATCAATGCAGTTATACTTACCTTATAAATGTGAACCATCCTGTTCATTGTAAAGCCTATGGATGAAATGGTATGTTTAGCATTATGTAATGTATAGTTTAATTACATAACAGATGTATACATTTTGCCCGTAAATAAATGATGTCTTATTCGAAAAATATGCATCCGTTTTCTTTTTTAAAAATTCGAACTTGCTCATCACCTTACATATATCTCTAGGCGAACCTGTTCATTTCGATCATTCTACCTATGTAAACATTTTAATCTATACATTGTACGTTTTAAGGTGATAAAGAGTCTAAAATAAGAATGATAGAATTTGTTCATACTTTGCCAAAACGTAGTATCTATTGATACATGTTGAAAAATATAATAAAAATGATAGGTCACCGCGCATTTTCTCAAGCTACAGGACGTGACAAAATGACACATTTTGTATGGATTATACAGGGAAAAACACCATTGTGTTATTTGAAACTAAACAAAATAATAGACAAGATAGCTTTCAGACAATGTTATAGAATATGAAAAGAAAAGATAGGGTCACCGTACGTATTTTCCGGCTAAAATACAAAATTGGAAAATTCCATGTAGAATCCTTCAGAAAATGCACTGTTTTAGAGTTACTTCCCCTACAAATGCCAATTAAAAAAAAAAAAAAACTAGAAAAAATAATCAACATTTGCAAAAATATTTATTAATTATCAGTTATATTCTTATAAATTGGTTCTTTTAAATGAACATTCACATTTAAAATCTTCATTCCTGCATCAAATTTTGCTAACTTGATAGAAAATCTGGACCTTTGGTTCTCTGTTTTTTACAATCCAAGATGGCGGAAGACACCAATACCACCTTAAACTGCAAATAAAGACACAAACCTGTGAGTAGTTTATTTCAATCCAATTGTTATACTTTCGTCAAATTATTTGATTTTAGCAGACGCTATCTTATATATATCATATGCGCGTACTTTAGTGCATAAGAAAATTGGAGAATACGTATATTGGAATGATTTATTTTCCCCGACTTTACACGTTTCAAAATTACACGTATCAATGGTTTTTCAAAGGTGAAATATACCAAAAACTGTATACTAATATTACTAGTTACCACAACTGCCACCAGAACTGTATTACATTGTCGTACAAGCCAGAACCCAAACTACGATGAGCAATAAAACAAGTTATAAATATCAAACGATTGATAAATTAAGACTTTATGTTTAGTGAATTGAATGTCTCAAGCAGAGATGTCTGTTATTTATTAATTTACATGCTTACAATGCAAAATTTTGTTTCTTACTGTAGCCAGGACATTACAGCAAGACTTTTAATACAATCATTTGTTGAACCAAAGTTAATCCCTCGATGTTCTATGATAGTGTATCACAAAAACTCAAGTTTAACATTTAAAAACAAATAATTATTAAATTCATGAAAACGTATGGTGGGTGCTATATGACCGAAATTAACTTTAACAGAATAATCAAATCTATTTAAGGTCAACTGAGTGGAGCTAGAATCTTATCTTAATAATATATTTTTAATCTATCAATGACAAATTTCAGAAACGTATGTTATAGTTCATCATGTTCATTGCAGTACTAAAATACTGACTACCAAGCTGTTGGGGACCAAAATATACAAAGACAGCAAAGATATTACCTGATCGTGTAAATTTGACGTTTTCATTGTTCTCCCCGGCATTCCGGGTTACTCCACTACAGAAAGTGACGTTAAAAATCAATCAGTCAATCAATAAACTAATGATCGTGAAAAAAAGTTTTAATAATACAAATAAAATTACTGTAAAAAGTTAGGATATAGTATACCGTTTGTTTTTATTAAAACGCTACAGAAACAGCCAAACTTCCTAACTAAATATTTTGATCTATAACATATAAGGTCAAGGTTTTCTTTTATTTGTGGTCACGTACTTCATCACTTTATAGTTTACCAGTTATACATGAATTATGTTCACTGGAATCTAAAATGCAACTACAGATACGGGTTAAGAGAACAAGTTGTGAAATTACACACTGTTAGGAGGAGTCAAGGGAACATATCCGTCCAAACATGGAACGTCAATAATCGCATTCACAAGTGATAGTGACTTACAAGGTCACCTTTGTGACCACTTGCTTATAAATTCAGCATGTATCATTATTCATATTTGTGCTATTTGACAAAATTTAACTTTAACGGAATAGTCAAATCTATTTAAGGTCAACTTAGTCGAGCTGGAACCTGACCTTCATAATATTTTTTTAATCTATCAATGACACATTTAAGAAAAGTATGTTATAGTGCATTACAGTACTAAATTACTGACTGCCAAGCTGTTGATAGACTTGGGGACCAATATGTACAAATGTAGCAAATAAATTACTTGACCGTACAAATTTGACGTCTACATTGTATGATGCTTTGACCAGACACAGACATGTATAACCAGAAAATATGTTCTTTACAAAAAAACAGGCGAAGGACATCAAACGGATATTTTAAATTTTATCTCTATTATATTTTATTGTATTTTATTTAAATGAAATACTTGTTAGTAGGCATGTCATTTAAGGTGGTACCTAACACTACAGGGAGATAACTCTGTAAAATCAGCTAAACGTTTTAATTACGTTGTGTTGTTTAGGGAATATTAAGCTTCTCAATGATCAAAATAAGTGTCTGTCAAACTGCTATATAACCAGTGTAATTTTTCTGATAAAATGGTTGGTTAAAATTTTTTGATTTTTTTATATTTTTGTCAAAGGGTCAAAGTGAATACTTTGTCAAAATTTTATGAAAATTAAACGAGCCAAATTAATTTTAGTGAAAGTGTTGGGTACCACCTTAAATCTATACATGCAAATATTATAGTAGTATGAGGAAGTTTTGCGGTGGCGGATCAGATTACATGATTTTAACATTCTCTCACCAATTGACAACTATAAACAAATTTGTGCAATTTTTTTTCGAGATAACATGGTCCTGTATAAAGATATGTTGAGATTGATTCCATTTTGTTTAAATTTCAAATTGGTAGTTGCCATTCTTTTATTGTTATGGCTTAATTTCTAATTCGTGCATGAAGAAATATTTCTCATTACACACTGTACATAATGTAATACTAGAAAGTGGTACGAAATTGCGTAATTTTGATTGGCTTATCCACTTCTTCGGACGATATCACGACATTTCCATTTACTTTTTTCGGTCAATGATGATACTTGAAGGTGACGACTACATACATGTATGTATGTACATTTCGTCTCTGACAACGGAAATATGTTTTTGTTCAATAATTTACAAAACACTCTCACTCTTTACCTGCAAATCATCTTTTTTGTCGAATCTTATTACATTTTGAATGGTACGAAACAAAACGTTCCTCTCAAAATGGAAAAGAAGACAAACAGGAGATAGTAAAAACAATGGTAAAAGAAAGACAAACAGTATCTTCTGAGTTCGTATTTATTAAATAGAATAACTGGTTATATCATTATATGATAATAAAATGATCTAACAATTAATAGTCAAATCCAACTAAGGTCAAAATGCCAGAGGGAGTTTAACATACATTCAATAATTTATAAATTCATAAACCGAATTATTAAAAACAGTGTTTGTTATAAATCATACCAGTACTAATAAAATGATTACTTAGCTTTTTTAGGCTTTCAAATAATTGTAATAGTTTCAAATTTAGATATTATTAAGTGCTTTTAATATTTATAACCAGAGATAGCTTTTCAGTAATGACAATCTAACAAACAGTGTATACTCAGAATGAACATTCACATGCAAAATGACAAACAACACTTCTAAAAAGTAATGATTAATCAACAGAAGTCACCAAAAATTTGATAAGCCCAATAGTATGGCCTAATCCATAACCACTTTGTGATAATATTTCAGGTTTAATAATAATGTTGAAATTTTTCATTTGTCGAACAGGTTATTGTCAACTTGCAAGTGTAGATTGGTTAGATTTACTATAACTATATAGACATGCATATCTAGTGACGTAATTCTTGGACCTTTTTTTAATTTGGAAACAAAAGAAACTTTGTGGAAAGATGCAACATATAGTCTAGTTGTCTGTTGAACAATTCATTGAAAATGGTAATTTTGGAATGCGCGAAAGAGACATTAACCAGACCAAGGCTACCAAGGGCTTTCAACACAGTGAGAAAATCATGCACCAAGGGTCCGACTTACCCCATTAACAAAAACACGTATTATATGTAGTTAAGTGAAAATGGATATCGCAATATATGAAGTCCAAAGAATATCAATGCACTAAAATTGAACAAAAACGACAAACAAGACTAACAAAGGCCAGAGGCTCCTTACTGGGACAGGCGCAACCATGCAACGGGGTTAAACGTGTGTTGTGTGTTATTAACCCCCTCTATATATCTTGCCAATGTAGAATAAACACATAACAATACGTCCGTTTAATGTGATTCATCATACTGAAAATTCATTTAATTTGTGCTTAATTTAAAAAGTACAATTTTGATGAATGCGTAATTTATTCTTATGAACTTATTAATGACCATTTGACTTCTAAGAACATGAAGGTTTTGTAAATAATGAAACATATAAAAATGAATTTACTATGATAATTTAAACATCCTGACATAACGAAGACTGCATTTTACAGTCAGTTAAGGTGAATGCGTGTAGAATATTCTTCAGATGTTGACTCTTGTGTTTTGACTGTAAAATTGAGAGTTTTCGTTGCATAATAATATATTTCTTTCCAAGGTTAAACTATATATTGTGACTGTTGAAATACTGTATAGCTTGTTTGAGTTTCTCCTACGATGTGCATTTGAACCTTCCTTTAAACCTGTAACAAAAGTGACAATATCTTTAATATATAAAATGGTGTAAGTACGAATATGTCTAATGTGACAAATATATATAAAGTTACGAAAACATCGAATACTTAGTATGTTGTAAAAATAAATATTTCATAAATACTTTAAAAAAACATGTGTTTGGTCGCGAATAGAATTAAAAATATTGGCTGCCTATGTGATGACACTGGACATGTTTTTTAAGAATCCGCAATACATGCAGATCATTCTTACATTATATTTTATTCAACATCCTAGATATAAGAACTGTCTTGATAGTTTGCAATGCATGATAACATGGATAAGACGAATTGCTATCTAATATTTATATTATTGATGTTCTATACATAACCAACTGTATAAAACTGAAATTTACATTGTAAATGTTATAAACTGCATTTATTTCAATAATTGTATCCTAAACTATGTTAACAATCTGTGAAATGTAGAGAGTCTTTTAAGAAAAATAATGTTGACATGGAATGGCATTGTTTAATACCCCAGTCCCACTAGGCCACGATCGCACTACGATCTGTGAAAAAAATGCAAATTTTGATGATCGTAGTGCGATCGTGTAGATCGCAGTAAGGTCGTATCACTGTCGTGGTGAGGTCTTCAAGATCGTGAAGAGCGTGGCCAAGTTTAAACATGTTCAAAACAATCGTGGTGTGGTCGTGGCGAAATCAGGTCGTAGTAGAAGCGTAGTGAAAGCGCACTAAGATCGTAGTAAGATCGCAAAGGTCGCTGTACAATCGTAGCGAGAGCGTGATTCTATTCGGAGAGACTGCGCTACGATCGCACAGCGACGTTATCACGACCTCACTACGACCATCACGTTCTCACTGCGACCCAACTACGCTTCCACTACGACTATACCACGCTGTTCACGACCATAGTACGATTCTAGCACGACCTTGCCGTCCTCATCACGCTCTTCTTACGACCTGACTACGTTCACACTACAACCATCATTCTCATCGTCATTTTCACATAAAATATACATAAAAGCTCCCTAGATTTTGTTTGTTTGAATGTAATTATCCATTTGCTCTAACGGCTCAACCATGCTTCTCGTTTTTATATAGATTAGACCATTGGTTTTCCCGTTTAAATGGTTTAACACTGGTAATATTTTTGGTCCTGTATAGCGTGCTGATTGATGTGAGCCAAGGCTCCGTGTTGAAGGCCGTACCTTGGCCTATAATGTTTTACTTTTATAAATTGTTACTTGGATGGAGAGTTGTCTCATTGGCACTCATACCACATCTTCCTATATATATTGATACATATATGTCATCTCTGCTATCTTTCACTAAAATATCGTCATTGAGCTTTATGGACCAGCAATAGGTTGTAATTTAGGTTGGATTGGTCGGTCCGACATCTCTGCTTGATCAGGATTCGTTACTTTGCTCCCTCTGCCTCTACATCAACTCCTACCACCATGCCCACTTGTTCTAGTAGATTTTGGTGGCATGACTGTATTGTTTCCGAGAAAGTACGATTTAATCAGAAATAGAAGGAATTGAACAGTATTGATATGGAACACGATATTGACGTTATTTCTGAGAACGTAGTAAGATCGCGCTATGAACGTAGTACAATCGTGATAAGAACGTGTTATAATCGCAATAAGATCGTGTTGCAATCGGATAACTCGTGGTATGGTCGTAGTGAGAACGTAAAGAGCGTAGAAAGATCTTGATAAGCGTAGTGAGGTCGCAGAATAAGCGCGGTGAGAACGTGGTATAATCGTAGCGGGATCTTTGTAGAAGCATAGAGAGAACGTAGTAGCATCGTGAAAGCAACGAAAATTTACATTTTCATGCCGCTCATACCGCGACCTCACCACGATCTAAATTTATTTTAGATCGCGGTGAGCGTGGTGCGATCGTGGTCTAGTGGGACTGGGGCTTAATGAATAAATAACTATGTTTGGTGGATTAATCTCACTGCTTTTTCCTGTCCAGTATTTTATTGGTTATTTGAGGTTTGAACGTCTTTATAGAAACATTGTTTAAGAAATAGGATAGACTAATCAAAAATATAATCAAGCAAACAAAACAACACCAACGTAGGATGTACTTACCCACACGTATCACATTTCCTGAAATAAACGTTTACTAGGTATACAAAGTTACATACTTCATGCAGAGTACTAATTCAGACTTTGACCATATACGAATGGATATTTGACGTGTTTGGTAATGTGCGACACATTATCTTATAACTTTTGATTCAAAGGCATCAATTAATGTCACCACGGTGCAGGTAATTATTTGTTATTCCTTACTAACTGATCCTCATTCTGAAATTGTGAGTATGACTCTTTTAAGTTTAGTATTGTGGTCATTTTAATGATAGGAACATGAGCTGCGAGATGTGAAAAATAAGAATATATCTTACATTGGTTCATTCATTGATAAAAGTGAAATAATGAAATGCTAATTTGCTCTTAGTAGCCAATTTTTATTTCAAAGAAGCAAATACATATCGCTGATCAATTATTTCTCAATTGAATCCGTATGGATGTGACCTTTTATTTAACCCATAAACTAGAGATCGGTTCCGCATGTTTTAGTCGTGTTCAGGTATTAATAGGTAAAGAACTTCAACATTGAAAGTGGTACAAAGGTGAATCATTTATTTGACTAATTTGATCAACACAAACTAATTCTTAAATAAATAAAAAAGATAATGAACTCTTTTTTTAAACCTAAAACTTTGAATAAAACTGACATACACAGGTCCAATTGCACGAAGTCGCTATATAATTATATCTATTTTTATAAGTATGTTTTTTTATGAGACCATCGACAGTATTCAGAGGTCATTTCGATTGTTAATTAGATGGCAGGTAGACTAAAATACTCATACAAAATTCTGAGAAATGCTAATTTTGACAATATTGGACCAGCTGATGCCCACTTCAGGGTTTGGGATTTTCTCGCTGCATTGAAGTCCAGTTGGTCGCCTTCGGCTGTTATAATCTCTTTGGTCAGGTTGTTGTTTCTTTGACACATTCACAATTTCAATTTAAAATTCTATTAAAATATTTTTTGACAATTTGATCTAGTAAGGGCTTGGCATGTGGAGTATGTTACCGGTTAATGTGAGAGCTCGTTTGTTGGTGTTCAATTATACTAAAGATGTTCAGGTATCAAACATGTCAAACAGATATGCATGTTAACATTACACAAAATAAACGTTTAAAGCCATATAATTACATTTGTCCTTAAGTGTGCTAAACGCAACAATAACAATTGTTTCTAAAAGTGTGGTATACTCAATAATAACTTTTTTTTTGTAAGTGTGCTATACATAAATATAAAATGTTTTTATATAGTTCTTTATGCAATTCTTTATAACGTTCTTGTTTCACTTTACCCCTAATCAGTTTAACTACTGATGCATAGCAGTGGGTTTCAGAATATATATTGACGAAAACCAAAAAATGTTTAATATTATAGATTTTAAAACATGACATTACTTACCGATAATAACTGAAAAAAAATATCATGTTTTTTTAAATAACAACAAATCTGGTTACTGTCACACGATAAATATAAAGAATTAACCAATGATGTGAGGGCGTAGTTGAATTTAATATAATGTATGGAATATTGACTAAGAGAACATTCATATAGTATTAGTAACATAGTGTGCTATTGACCTAATACGGTACATATGGGGTCAGTAAATTCCCTATGGGGTGAAAGCGATGCTCGAATCCCCATATTGAATTTACTGACCCCTTATATACAGTTTTACGTCACTAGCACACAATGTAACGAATTTATCTTACCGACTATCTGAACGTGTAAAATTTAGACTTTTGATTTATCAAAATGAGCAAGCCAGTATTCAATACTGTTAGTATTAAGAAACGACTTCCATTGATCTTACTAGAAGCCAACGATAACAACTTGTTATGTTTAAATGTGTTTAATGAATTAATTTCAATCTTAATTATCAATTTCATCGTCTGTTGAAACTTTTAAGATTTTTTCCCAGTTCCGTTTTGTTTTTATAAAGGGACGTAATACGAGCTACTAACCGTGTATGAAATAAGCCCCGCCTCCCAACTACCTAATATGGAATATAAAGGGACGTAACTCCACTACTGACCGTGTATGAAATAAGCTCCGCCTCCCTACTAACCTAATATCAAATAAACACGGTATTCACGCGGACGCTTTTAACCAATCACATTCTTAGAAATGTATAGGAGGTAAGATAAATAACAATATAATAATAGTTTTACATAAAATAATTCTATTTCTTATACCGGTCGATAACAGTATAGTGTTTACAAAAAAGAAGGTAACACAACCATGAAAACACAAGGCAATGTCTAAACGAACATCAGCATCGAGTAGGTTGTGTTTATATGTGTTCTTCGATTACTTTACCTTTCCCTATTACTTTTTATAGGAATTAATTTTAGTAAAGGCAATAACACAAACTGCTATGTTTGATATGACAATCAATTTATCATATACACATGGAAAAAAGTATTGCAACACCAAATTGAAATTCAAATTAAAAAACCCTCTTTATTTTTTTTGTGATATAATTTGTTGAAATAGAACTAGTTAAACATTATTTAAATATCACTTGAGTTTAATCAATAAATATCGACTCGATAAGTTCTTATCTGAACATGCAGCTACTGTACTTGTAAACAATAAAACATATGTTTTTATCCTCTTTGTTTTCAACACTCCAAATAACCAAGTTTATAAAGTTATATTGACACCTTGTAATATTAGTTACATAGTGTGCTAGTGACCTAATACGGTATATATGGGGTCAGTAAATTCCATATGGGGTGAGAGCGAAGCTCGAATCCCCATATGGAATTTACTGACCCCATATATACCGTATTACGTCACTAGCATACTATGTAACGAATTTATCTGACCGACTATCTTAACGTGTGAAATTAAGACTAGTGATTCTCAAAACGAGCAAGTCTTCAATACTGTTAGCGCTAAGAAAATACTTCCATTGATCCTACAAAAACAGATGCCAACAATAACGACTTGTAAGGTTTAAATGTGTTTTATGCATTTGTTTCAATCTTAATCATCAATTTCTTCGTCTGTTGGAACTTTTAAGATTTTTTCTCAGTACCGTTTTGTTTTTTACAAAGGGACATAACACCATTACTAACCGTGTATGAAATGAGCCCCGCCCCTTCTTACCTTATAAGGAATATAAAGGGACGTAACTCCACTACTAACCGTGTATGAGATAAGTCCCGCCTCCCTACTAACCTAATATCAAATATACACGGTTTGCACGCGGACGCTTTTAACCAATCATATTCCTGGAAATGTATAGGAGGTAAGATAATTGGTCATCCACAACTCATAACTGCAGCAAAATGGCAGATAATCAGCATGAAAAAGCAGGTATGTCGCTGTGACAATTGCACGTATTGTTGGTCACCACCATTCAACTATAATTCGTTTTGAGAATAAACATCAGGAAACAAATGATGTTAAAGACCTTCTGGGATAAAGGAGACCCCGTATAACATCTGCTAGGGAAAGTAAAGCATAATGAAGACTGGTCAGAAGGAAACCCATTGCAGAAATACAACCCTTAAAAAAAGAATGATGACCATACAGGAGCCTTTAAACTGTTCGAGATTGGCTCATCACTACTGGCTATCGTGCGATAAGACCATTTCGGGGACCTTTGCCTACGAACAGACACACAGTTGCCCGTATCCAATATAGTGCAGAGCTCACTAAAGTTAGAAATTAGCATCGTGGAGGAAGATCCATTGTTCCAATGGAATTTGGTCTAATATCCTTGGCCCGATCGTAGCACGAATTTGAACCATATCGAGCATATGTGGGACACTGTTGGGCGTAAAGTGCACGAAAGGACACCCCAGTACTAATTACTTGGCGTAAAACGATCAACCATCATGTGAATAATTATCTATAGAATAATTTTGAAATTTCTGACATTGTAAAGTTCGACTACAGTAAAAGTTGTAAAATGCATTTTTTGTACAAAAAACATTTCATTTTGTTATAAAAAAAATTTGTTTGATAAAACATTTTTTTTCATAAATATTTTGTTCGTTTTAATGCCAAAGTTATCATTAACTACGTTTCAAAAACGATTTTACAAATATTTTATCATATTCCTTTCAAAATAAGAGGCTGATTTTTCAAGCTTTAAAAAATCAAGGTGTTGCAATACTTTTTTCCATGTGTATATATATTATAAAAACATAATTCTGGCTTTGATACAGAAGTTTCGAATAGGAAAACACAAATATGTCTGAGTGTCTTTTATTTAGTTGTGTATAGTTAGTTATAAATAAACTCATCAAAGATACCAGGACTAAATCTAGTATATACGCCAGACGCTCGTTTCGTCTACAAAAGACTCATCAATGACGCTCGAATCCACAAAAGTTAAAAAGGCCAAATAAAGTACGAAGTTGAAGAGCATCGAGGACCAAAATTCCTAAAAGAGATGCATAAAAACATTGATTTGTAGCATTGACATGTCAATTATGCTTAATATTCATTAGATTGGCTATATATTACTGTAGATTAGCCAGTTACAAGTGAATAGCATTGTATAGACATGAGGTTTACATTTGTGCTGTGTGTGTTTGCCGATATCTTAAATAATTAGGTATACTTATACTAAAGAGTAATAGAAACACGCATTGTACCCGTTTAGAGATACACGTTAATACTCTCATGGTAGTTGATGTTTTTACTGCACTTATATGTTTCAAAGTAATATTAATTTATACTCACGGCGGTTTTTCTAATCTATAAAAATCAATTATAAAAATGCAATGACTCAATTACAATTAAAATACATTTAATAGGTATAACCTATTGGTTGGTTAAGTCCTTTTTTATTTGATGTTTTACATGTTAGATTAGCTTGCCTTTTCCCGTAATACACGTAACTCTGTTATACACGGTGTTTCACTGGTTGGTCATTTATTCATCCTTTGATACACCAAATGGTGAGTAAGTTTTCCAAATAAATTATCTTTCTTTAAACATGTTGAATATTCGCCAGTAATTTTACCAGATCCATAGTTTGTTCATTTTTGGTTTCGCCACATATTTTCTTATTTTGATAGAAAGCTTGTCTAAACAAAACACAAGTTTTGTATACACCTCTTCTTCAAATCTATTTGTTCTTAAAGTTTGTATTTTTCATGACTGAAATTCTGTGTAACTTCATAATGCCTTATTTCTTTTTTCTAAATAAACTGATAGAAAGTAATGGAACCAAACTTGTTTATCATATTATGCACGGTAAAAGCACGTAATTACTAAAGAATTCAGTAAATACATGTAATTACTAATCAATTTAGTAATTACATGTATTTACTGATGTTTTCAGGGATTACAGGTATTAACTGATTTTTTTGGTCATTTTTACAGCTATTTACTAACTTGATATTTTGTATTAAATTTAAGACATAATTCAAGATACTAAATAAGAAAGTAACGGGTTAGGGTTTGCAGGGTTTACCTAAAGGTATATGAATCATAGAATCATGTTCTATAGTTTTGTTTATGAATTGAGACTGGAAAATGAATGTTTTATAATTTTTGAAACTCGATAAAAATCATTTGAAAATTGCAAGACAATGATATAATCCAAATATGAGAGAAAAAAAAACATTTGTGAGAAGTTCATAGGCAACCTCGCCAGTTCTTTTTGATGATAGACATTCTATTATGCCAAATTTGGTTATAAGATCTTGATTTTTCAAAATGAAAAATTAAAATCTGTAGTAGGCATACTTTGCATATCAATCAGACCAACTTTATGTATGAAATAATTAAATTCCTCTGTAAAATTAGGTTTAACTACGACTTCTTTTGTCATTTACGATGAAGCTGACATTCTTCATAAATAAAATTATACAAAATGATGGCATTACAGGTCCCTTTTTGGTGGCCTTCTCGAGACCCCCAAACGTAAGCCTATAAACCTAAAAAAAAACTGTATTATAAAGGTCATATAGCAGTTACGTCTACCTTTCTGTAGCAAATATGAATACCCATTTAGAATAAAAATATACGTATATGTTTACTTGATGTGTAGTGGCTATTGACATATTTATAGTGTCACATGAGAAGCCGAGATCACCTATATCTAAAAAGCACCTGGTTCTAATTTGAAAACAGTTAGACATAGATGGACATTATTTTTTCTGGGTAGGTTTGGTGTTTTTTGGGTGAAATTTACAATGTGTTTACTACTGTATTTTCTAACATCATTAATCACACATATAGATTATGGGGTTGGGGTTGGCGGGTGTTGGGAAGGTTATTTGACAAAACTAGTTTACCCCAGCACATAATAAAGGTGCCTGTTCCAAATATAAGTTCATAGATCGAAAATAAAACATGGCTAAAGGGTTAAGAAAAACAGACACATAATAGTACACAAGACACAACATGGAAAACTAAGGACTAAGCTATAAGTCCTAATCAAATGACACAATCAAAAGCGCAAACACATCAAACAAATGTTGTAATTACCTGTACATGTATAATAATGATATTTTTTGTAAATCGAACCAGTCAACCTAATGGTTCACTTTCAATGTTAACATTCTGTTCTTTTTAAAAGCTGAATACATGTGTAACCCTTCTCAAGCTAAACGGTTACATTGAGGCCGAATTATTCATTTGGATTACTTATCAGCCATTTTCTAAAGCTTATTTTCAAAAAAATAACTTACCAAGTTTATCTGCAAAGCGAATTATAATTATATTTTTTTGGGTATTATATAGCTATTTGCCCCTTTAAGGTAGTTCAGGGGTATACCGCCATCTTGAATTGTACAATCACAGTACATAATCGGTCTAGTTCTTTGCCCATATCTGCAAATTTGCACACAGATTTGCAATTTATTGGTAACTGTGTATTTGTATAAAGAAAACTTAGTGATTCATTGCATTATCGAAAATGTTTTAACAGATACCGTATATTTATGTTTTTAGAATCAATTTTTCAAATAAGCCATTTAAGGGGAGATTACTCTCTTAGTACAAAATGTATACTGGACATATAGGGAAATTTTCATTTTTTACTTGTAAAAAGAAAACAAGTTCGGTGACACCATTTTTTCTTTCTATTTTCTTAAAGTATATTATAAAACCTATCTTCTCATATTTTATTTCAAAATATGTCTTATAGATTTCTTTTTATGCACAAAAATGTGTTTTTTCATGAACAATCTAAGCACATTTTGGCAATTTTGAACGACTCGTACCTTGACAAATAGCGCGGTGACCAATACTTTTTATCATTTTTTTTTAAAAGCATAGTAAAATCTTCATTTTAGAAAAGTATAAGAATGTTCTGTCATTTGTTTTCTATACCCCTGAACTACCTTAAGGATGATCGAGGGTTAAAAAATTTCAGCAAAACTTTAAACATTTATTTTTTATTATATATGTTATTTCTAGTTCTTTCTTCATGATATGGTACAAAAATTAACCCTAAAAATTGATTCGTTTTTTTCCCAGATGACTTTTTTTATATCATTGAAAAGGATCCAAATTATCTTCCATTGGTTAGAAAATTCCATTTGTTGGCATTAAAATTGAAATATCTTTGTTAACTCATCGGTGACCTATATCGTTAATTATAGTTGTCAAATGAGCTCAAAAGAACGGTGACCAAATTTTTTTATTTCATTTTTTTAGTAAGTGTACTAGGATGAAGTTTATTTAAAAAAAAAGCGAAATCTTATATTTAAAGAAATAACCCCCTTAATAAAGACAAAAATGTTATATTTTAGAATGATAAATTTTTGATAATATTCAATGATTTTCTAATCAGATTTACCATAATTTTTGTTTCAGCTGACCATATTACAACAGTTAGTAAATAGCTGAAAAAAATCATTTAAAAATTAGTAATCACTTGTAATAACTTGGCAGATTCAGTAATTACACGTCCTTGTATTTACTAAGTGATTCGTGAATTACAAGTAACTCCTAAATTTTAATTATTACATGTAATTCCCAATTTCATCTATTTACTGTAACATATATATACCTTTTTAAAGTCTTTATAAACTGAAAAATGATAATCAATGGCTTACCAATGTTAGGCTAATAGTACTGTTATGAATTAAATACACTAGCAAAACAGTTTTTTTTTATTTGCACGGTCACATTTTTTTAATGATTTATTATTCATTTTGTTATAGATATTTACTGATACCTACTTCGACATCTCTTTTACCCTGAAATGACATAGAAAAGTTTTCAAAGTATTTTTACTCGAAGTGAAATTCGATTGACAGATCGAATTCATATTGATATGTAATGTTTGGTTACTTTGAATGGAGTTCATTATCTATTATCTGGATTGGAATATAAGTCTGTAATAACTAAATGTAATCTTGTGCTTCATATTATTTCCTTTTGTATTTAGCCCAATTATTCAATGCGATTATAAATTAGTTATTTGTTGTAATTTTCATATGCTCTATCATTTTGTGGTTTTGTTAGACATAGTTCTCATATTGTTGTTTCTTTATTCAGTAAAGTCTTTCACTTTGGTCTGAACTTTTTGTTTTAATAATTTATTCTCAGATATTCTCGTCAAGGTGTTACCATCAGTTATCCTCTGCTGTTATTTCTGATTTTTTGTTTCTAGCAAGTTTGTGTAGTGCGGTCTTTTGCTTTTTAAGTTTCTCGATATTTTTCTGTTGGTTATCCTGTCTAACACTTCCTCGTATATTTTTTCAAGCGGATTGTTTCTGATATATTTTCATATTTAACATGAATAAAACTTCTTCTTACCCACAATGGCTGCATGCGTATCTGTACATAGTCTTCATTAACTTTACGCTGAAATCAGTGACATGGAAATATAAAATGATGAAAGTGAAACTCACGAAAACAAGAAACATTTACAAAATTGAATGCATATTAAAAAGTATTTGTGTTTTTTTTTTAAATTTGTCAAATTCTCATCATATATGTTGCCAAATGATTTACTCATGGTGACCGTATAAAATATTTCATCTCCAATAAAAAGTCTACTACAATGTATCCATGTTGAAAGTAACAACTTTGTTGTATAAATAAACAAACTCAACAGTTGAATTAAAATCATTTATACAGGGATTTACACTTTCAGGAGTAAGGAGGCTGTATGCATAAAATTCAAAGAAATTGGAATGTGTCTCTATTGAAGAGCAACTGCATTGTATTGAACCAAATGACATAGAATCTATTGTCAACACATAACATTTTTTATGCTATTAATTATTTAATAATTTTAAAAAAAAAAAGCTCTCGTAACCTTGGTGTGTGAGAGGAACGTTACAACTGGTTATTCTAGTGTTATTTTGAAAACTGGGTTTAAGGTGGAATTTTACCAGATAATGGCCTGCTTCATAGATAAGGCAAAGTTATGTCATTTTTAAATTTTCAACAGTAACATCAATTTAGATCAATTTCCAACATCTTTTCAATCACACTTTCGCTTAAAGGGTGGTTATAAGCTATCAATATCGATTCAATTTTCATTTTGTTACTTTGGCTTATAAAAATGATTTTTTTTAAATAAAACAATTGTGATCATAAAATACGATATTAAACAAACAAAAAAATACAAACTTAAATGCATTTACAGTCAAGAAACCACTCAATCTAAATATGTACATGTCACTTGAAAACCGCTCTACAGATGATTATATCAAATACTAGAGTCCTTGGTTCTCCATTATAGACTAAATAATGATTGTTATTATAAATATATCTTTTTTCTTAAACACGTATAATAATATTCAAGAGAACGAATAAGATTCCTTCTTTCGTTTTGTTTTTTTGGAAGTAGGAAACATCTTATCAAAATAAGGAAAATACCTGTTCTCTTTCTTTGGTGTCTGTTCTACACTGTAAACAATTTCTCTAAAATAAAATTAGACCATACAAATTATCATTTACTATTTCATGAGGTTAAGTGTATCTTCAATGTAGCATAAACAGCGTGTCAGTTTAGTCCTGTTCTTTTTTATACATGTGTATTACTTTATTTATTTCTCTTGACTGGGCGGAGTTAAATCGGTTTGCTCATCATTGACCAGTCCATCTACTGATAGATGTTTTAGGATAAACTAATCAATGAAGTGTCCAGTTATGGTCATTGTTAATTCGTTTGGTGACACTGATAGGTGATTAGAAATCAATGATAATTATAACGGCAATCATCCTTAGCATACACATCATCAAATAGACTGTCCTTATGCAAATAAAAATGTAAGCTCCGCCTTTCAGTGTTAAATTTTTACATTTATATATCATGTATATACATTTACATCGTAAATTGGTGAAATCTTGTGAACACAAACATTGAACTTAAATCATAAAAACAAGATAGGGAGTACATTAGTTTCACTGAATTATTGAAAATATGTTTTCAAAAGTTTTGATTAAGTTATTTTACTGTTATTCATAATTTCCATAGAGAATGAATTGGATTGTTTTTAAAACAAATATTTTATGGCCTAGCTGACCGAAAAAAAATCAGATTTTGCATTGTAGCTGAAAAAAAATCATACTGTCAAAATTGCACTGCTGAATTTGAGGCTGGTGATTCTAACAGCGGACGAGACAGTGAAACAGCAGATAATTAACATCTGTTCAGTCTACAGGTTAAAGTAAGATTTCTGTTTATACCTTATCATTTTCTGTATGTTCCTGTAATAGTGTTTTATCCAGAAATATTTCAAAGCATTCAAATCTCCCGTATGATATGTTACTACATTAAGACCATACTTAAAACTGCAACTATTATAAACATCCACTATTTCAAACTATGATAATTGACATTCCTTTGAAAAAAGAGGTATAAAGGATAATACAAACGGATAATACTACCGGTATACAAGTTTATGTCACACACAATCAGGGCTACTTTAAAAGACTGCTTATGATACCATATCTATTCCTGTTATAAAATGACCATTTTAACAAATTTTCTTTGTCTCAAAGATATGGAATAACCATGTCAAAATCCAAAATACTGGAAATATAAAATTCCAAAAAACTAGATAACAAAATAAAACTAGTACTTTAACATCTATTATAAACGTATGTACATGATATGAGTCTATATCTTTACATATGGCAATGGTGGCCACTTCATTTGCAGTATTACAATCCAAGGACTGTAGTACCTATATGACGGAATCAGAGAATATCATAATGTAAGAAGTGGGCTACAAAATCAACAGAGACAACATCAATTGCCAGGATATAGACAGAGCCATGCACTTGACATTTCACATCAATTAAATATTAAAATTAATGTTATGTTAATTTTATGGTTTTTGTGATAAATATTTCTGTTCTACATGATAGGAAAACAAATTTGCTTTCCTTCTCCTGAAAAATATTATCGGAGGAAGGTTCTGAAAAAAATATGAACACAATGAAAATTACCCCCCCCCCCCCCGGATAAGAAAATGGTTGTTGCTTAAAACATTTAATCCTGAAGTACAAGAAATTATTTGAAAATTACTATAAAAACAAATTGACAACGGAAATGCAATAGGCAAAATAAACTTTTGGCATTACATTACTTTACAGATTCATCAGACTTAATAGATTTAATCACTTACTGGAAGGATATGTCTCCAAATAGATTGAACATGTCTCGTTCTGATACCTTCTTTCTGTCATATTTTATATTCGGCATGACCGGTAGCTGCTTTTCACATTCTACATCCAACTCGGATTTAATATTTTTCAATTGTGTTAGAAGTTTACTAGCATTGACAACTTTCTGGCACTCGTTGAAGGCAGTCTGATATTCGACGAACTTACCTAAATCATTTTGAAACCCAGTTCTAATTGATTGAAAGACCTTCAGGTTTGCAGTCTCCTTTTCCTCCAATGATGTTATGAGTGCTTGTACTTTCTTGTCAATCAACTGCTTCATCTGTTTCCCGTCTTCTGTAATAACACGAATAGCTTCTTTTATTTCGCTCTGGTACTCTTCTGTACCTTGTTCAATTTGATTTAGATTTTTTTTTACGGATTTAAACTTCGACTCAATAATCTTTTTCACTTCTGCCTGTAATTCTTGTGTCGATTCGTTTATTTCAGACATATCATGCTTTTTATGTTCTTTGACACTGCATATTTTGCAAATTGGCATGTCACAATCATCGCAGTAAAATATAAAGTTTTCGTCGTGTTCGTTGCAAAACGATTTTTCTTCCGGGTTAATATTTGACCCACTTAGAAAGGTATGATTCCTACATTTTTTTGACCTTAAATGTAAAGTTTTACAGTTGTCACACATCCATTGATCGCATTGTTCACAGTAGTTACGTCCTGGTCCACTCATACATATGTCAAAAGACTTCGAAGCGGATTGTGCCATTTTGGTTGTTCTCTTTTAGTTACCTTGACACAGGCTTTGTCTAAAAAAATAATCGACATCGGAGAAGACTAATAGGAAGTTACGGAAATGACTACAATATCTAATTTTTTTTAAATTATTAACGCACACGTTTACAGAGATATTTATCGATGAAAATGTTAAGGTTTAAATTGAATCAGATTCAATATACAAAATATGTAAGCAAGATTGTAACGTGTTTGTTTACTTTAAAAATGTATATCATTTTTAAACATTTTAATGTCTATACCTGAGTTCCAACCCAACGTACACGGTATTTCACCTTTATGAACGTTAAGTTAAAATAGGTAAGATATTTCTATGTCAATACCTGAGTTGAGACGTATACTGTAATGCATTATAAATAATACTTATTGAAAGATGATAAAATATTGGCAAAGAGGGATAACTTTTAACACTTTCATATTGTCATTGATTGATATTGATTTACAAATTATGGCGTATCATATGAAGGATTGACTGGGTAATACATAAACTTCTGAATGATATTTTGTATGTCTTCATTGATTATAATTTTATGGTATTATTATTTGAAAATAGTTTACAGTTATTTCGGCATATGTGCACCTGTATACATGCAAATAAATTTCGATTATTAGCCCATGCTATTGTGTTTGATAATGTTTTAACCCATCAGTATATTCACTACTCACTCTGTGAATTCATTACAGAAACTGTAACATTAATCATAGTTGCATCCTTAAATTTATCATGGTAACACAAGTATATGATACTTACTTACAACATTTACATTCCCGTATGTACATTGTCTTTGCATGTTTTTTTCTAAATTAATAAAAGAAAACGAATGAGTGTTTGGCCTTTAAAATATAAAATACATATTACGATATTATTGACATCTAATATTTATGTTTGTAAAACATTTTATGAAACATATTACGCATTAAAAGTTAAAATCCAATTTTACAAAAAACTGACGAAGAAACTTACAAAAAATAAACTGAGAAGTGCCTCTACCCATACTTATTGTCCAAGAAATACTTCCGACCACTCTAACGATTACATGTATCTTAAGTATTTACAAAATGGTTGCTGCGTTACAGGTTTTATTCTTGAGACGCCTCTTCAGTACAGAAAGAATATTAAGAGACCGTACAAACCCACTTGATATATATACAGATGCCGAGATGATCAAACGCTATCGTTTATCAAAGGACAAGGTGTTGGAACTGATAGACCATGTTTCGCCATGAAATAGAGACATACTAGACGTCGATGTCAATTTCCAACAGCACGCAGGTACAGTATTAAATGTAATAGCAAATATTTATAACCGTCAGTCACACTCAGCTTAACTTTTTGGTAAAACATGACTTCGATATCTACCGGACACTACTTACATTCACTCGTTCCAAGTACACTTTGTGCAATTTCTCGTCTTCGTTGGGACAAAATCAAATATTGTTGCAATTGGAATTTAATTTACCGTGGAGTAGTAATGCAATTTTAAATGTACGCTTGAACCTCGGCGATGAGTATGAAATCCCCCATTAGGTTCAGGGCAGAGAACCCAATAGTAGGAGGTTTGAAGCTGACTCATTATTGAGAAAGAGGGACACATTGTGTTATTATATATTTATCTGTAGCAACAAACGTTACATCCAATTAATATATTTTCATTGTTATAAATATGAGGAGATGTGATGATTTCCGTCAATAATATGTAGTTACAAAGGACACTGTACGGCCTTTCTACAATGAAAAATAACTTATCGTATGGTCGGCTATGAAATACTCAAACACGACAACTGAACAAAATATATGACATACATGAACAAACGACCTTTGTTCTTTAGGATCCTGACTTTGGACAGAAGCATTACTTACAGTTGGCTTTGTAGAATGGGTTTACTCATTGTTGCAGGCTGCACGATAACCATTAGTTCTTAGGGTACGTGTCATTTGGTCTCTTGTCGAAAGCTGTCTCACTAGCAATCATACCGCATCTTCTTTTTTTTTATGTATAAAGAATGAATAAGAAGAAGAACAAGAACAAGAACAAGAACAAGAACAATTAAAAACCAAGTCTTTCAACCAATAAGGATCTATTTTGATATGAAAATATTAAGATTCAGTTGAAAATGTCAGTTCCTATGGCTTTATGATATAAAAATATGAATTTCAGGCAAAGGTCAAAATCTAGAACGTCCAATTAACCTATGACCTTGACCTCAATTTCAAGGTCATACACCAAGGATCCCAAATCAAAAGACCCTAGGTCTGTATTATGTATGGTTCATGAGTTATATCACTTTACGCAAAATTCTAAATTAAGAGGGGCAAACACTCCCATTAATGTCTACGCACCCTTCCAATCTAAATTTATAAGTTACGACATGTCGCAACTAACAATTTAGTAAAGATAATTTGTCAAAAACTTATAAAGTTAATGAAAATAAGTGAAAATAAGCCAAAATCAAAATTTAGAATTTGACCTTGACCTTTGACCTTGACCTAATTTTCATTTTTTTGGACCAAGGATCTTAAATCTAAAGACCCTAGGTCTCTATCACTTATGGTTTACCAGTTAGATATGCATGTCACTTATATCATATAAAAAGGGGGGATAACTCTCATATGGAGTCTCCGTATTGTTTCGGTCAAAATAAAACAGAACATCCTGAGGATATAACGAGCAATTTGGAAAAATAAATTTGTCGGTTTTTTATACGGTTGCAAAGCCTTAGAGGGCACAAGAAAAACAGTGTTCGGGGAGATAACTCTTACAAGATAAAGTTTTTTGTTACGCGGTGTCAGTTTCAGAAGCGTATTAACTGTTCGATATCATATACCATATATCTAAGCGACATCTTGTGAAACAAAAAAACAGCGAAGGAAAAAAAAGTTGGCGGAAGAAAAAAAAAAAAAAAATAATAATAATAATAATAATTAAAAACCAATTGTTCAAAGAACAATTGAAGGTCTTTCAACTAATAAAGATCTATTTTGACATGAAAATATTAAAATTCAGTTAAAAATGTCAGTTCCTATGGCTTTATGATGTATAAATAGGAATTTAAAGCAAAGGTCAAAATCTAGAACGTCCAATTAACCTTTGACCTTGACCTCAATTTCAAGGTCATAGACTTAACATCTCGAATCAAAAGACACTAGTTCCTTAATATGTATGGTTCATGAGTAATATCACTTTACGCATAATTCTAAATATAAGAGAGGCAAAAACTCCCATTTATTGTCTACGCACCCTTCCAATCAAAATTTATGAGTTACGACATGTCGCAACTAACAATTTAGTAAAAATAATTTGTCGAAATCTTATAAAGTTAATGAAAGTAAGTGAAAATAAGCCAAAATCAAAATTTAAAATTTGACCTTGACCTTTGACCTTGACCTAATTTTCATTTTTTTGGACCAAGGATCTTAAATCAAAAGACCCTAGGTCTCTATCACTTATGGTTTACCAGTTAGAAATGCAAATCACTTATATCATATATAAAAGGGGGATAACTCTCATATGGAGTCTCCGGATAGCTTCGGTCCAAATGAAACAGAACATCCTGAGGATATAACGAGCAATTTGGAAAAATAAATTTGTCGGTTTCTTATACGGTTGCGAAGCCTTAGAGATAACAATAAAAACAGTGTTCGGGGAGATAACTCTTATATGGGAAAGTATTCGGTTAAGCAGAGTTGGTTTCAAAAGCGTATAAACTGTTCGATATCATATTTCAAATATCTAAACGACATCTTGCGAAACAAAAAAACAGAGAAGGTAAAAAAAGTTGGCGGAAGAAAAAAAAAAATAATAATAATAATAATATAATTAAAAACCAATTGTTCAAAGAACAATTGAAGGTCTTTCAACCAATAAGGATCTATTTAGATATGAAAATATTAAAATTCAGTTGAAAATGTCAGTTCCTATGGCTTAATGATGTATAAATATGAATTTTAAGCAAAGGTCAAAATCTAGAACGTCCAATTAACCTATGACCTTGACCTCGATTTCAAGGTCATAGACTAAACATCTCAAATAAAAAGACACTAGTTCCTTAATATGTATGGTTCATGAGTAAAATCACTTTACGCATAATTCAGAGGGGCGAAAACTCTCTTTTATTGTTTACGCACCCTTGCAACCAAAATTTATAAGTTATGACATGTCGCAACTAACAATTTAGTAAAAAAAAATTGTCGATATCTTATAAGGTTAATGAAAAAAGGTGAAAATAAGCCAAAATCAAAATTTAGAATTTGACCTTGACCTTTGACCTTGACCTAATTTTCATTTTTTTGGACCAAGGATCTTAAATCAAAAGACCCTAGATCTCTATCACTTATAGTTTACCAGTTAGAAATGCATATCACTGATATCATATATAAAAGGGGGGATAACTCTCATATGGAGTCTCCGGATAGCTTCCGTTGAAATGAAACAGAACATCCTAAGGATATAACGAGCAATTTGGAAAAATAAATTTGTCGGTTTCTTATACGGTTGCGAAGGAGTAGTGGCCACAAGAAAAACAGTGTTCGGGGAGATAACTCTTACAAGTTACAGTTTTTTGTTACGCGGTGTCAGTTTCAGAAGCGTATTAACTGTTCGATATCATTTACCTTATATCTAAGCGATATCTTGTGAAACAAAAAAACAGCGAAGGAAAAAAAAGTTGGCGGAAGAAAAAAAAAAAAAAATAATAATAATAATAATCAGAACAAACCCTATAGGTCTTTCAACTGAAAGGTTGAAAGACCTAATAATAATCAGAACAAAACCTATAGGTCTTTCAACTGAAAGGTTGAAAGACCTAATAATAATCAGAACGAATTCAATAGGTCTTTCAACAGAAAGGTTGAAATACCTAATTATCTTACCTCCTATACATTTCTACGAATATGATTGGTTAAAAGCGTCCGCGTGCAAACCGTGTATATTTAATATTAGGTTAGTAGGGATGCGGGGCTTATTTCATACACGGTTATTAGTGGAGTTACGTCCCTTTATATACCATATTAGGTAAGAAGGGAGGCGGGGCTTATTGCATATACGGTTAGTAATGGTGTTACGTCCTTTTATAAAAACAAAACGGTACTGAGAAAAAATCTTAAAGGTTTCAACAAACGAAGAAATTGATGATTACGATGAAACATTTAAACCTTACAAGTTGTTCCTGTTGGCATCTGTTTTTGTAGGATCAATGAAAGCAGTTTCTTAATGCAAACAGTATCGAAGACCTGCTTATTTTGATAGGTCACTAGTCTAAATTCCACACGTTAAGATAGTCGGTAAGATAAATTCGTTACATAGTGTGCTAGTGACGTAATACGGTATATATATGGTCAGTCAATTCCATATGGGGATACGAGCTTCGCTCTCACCCAATATGGAATTTACTGACCCCATATATACCGTATTAGGTCACTAGCACACTGTAACTAATAATGTTAATACCAATTAAAAGCCCGCAAAATGATATGAAAAAAAAACATGTATAAAGAGAAAAACATTAATTGTTTAAACACAAAGTGATTACGTAATCACAGTATAACTCATTTGTAACAAAACCCTTGGCTTAAAGTATATACCATAGTTACAAGAAAAGTAAATAGATGTTACTCGTATTGACTTTATCTGACAGAGTTAAACATATTTGTGAATACCAAATCCTCATTCTAAACTATAACAGTAATGTGACATCACAACATAAGAACACACTTTAATGATTAGTTACAAATATATTTAATCAAAAGATCGATACTGTCACAAACAAATAATAAGATAAAAACAATAGACAACACGCTTGCAAAAAGTAATCACAGGTACCGAAAGATTAGAACACTGTTATTGTATAGCATGTCAAATTAACATTTCAAATGTTTTCAATTTATCTGAAAGAAAAGAAAATATAACCGATTGAAACAGAAGAAGCAATAAAATTTGCTGCATGATTATAAAGATTTTATAAACTTTGTACAATTATACACTACAATACAAATTCCAATACCGTTAAACTGATCAGCATTTTGTTATAAAGTATAAGTAGATAATTCAATTAATTCTTATGTATATTTTCTTTGTTATTTAAGTTTTCTGTTTCTTTTCTTCTTTGAGAAAAAACCACCTCAGATATCTAAAAGATATAATATTAAACAAGTTTAATAGGACATACATTTATACTAGTATTTGATATTTTGTTAAAAATAATTATAATCCGTTTTCTTTGTGATATATGCATATACAAATGTGAATTAGAAAAAGCTAAAACAAATATTGCCGTTTACCAGCAGATAAGTTGAATTCATAGACAACGACAGTTCCTGATTGGTGTTGTCCTGGTGTACTACATATAACATTTATAACATGTTAAAATTAAATGCTTATTTCTTATTTTTGTCCCTTTTTTATTATTTATTAAACAACTTAAATAGCTTAAATGGTAACATTTCAATTCTTGTCCAATGATGTAACACCATGCATATGGTCGAACAAATTAACGTTTAGATATGAACTTAGTATGTACAGTGGTCTATTAACTGTTTGATGTAAATAAGATTGTAAATAAAATAAAATTGAGAATGGAAATGGGGAATGTGTCAAAGAGACAACAACCCGACCATCCATTTCATTATTTTATAGGATATTTTCCATTGAGACCATCTGGTATGTGTTTGCTGTTCTTATGAGTTATATGTACAATTCTTTAAACATGGTAACATTGACTGACTGGTTGTTCATACCAACTGATTGAACTAAAATCTACATAGTAAACCTTTGTCCAATTTCTTTCATTTATAGTAAGTTTGTTTGGTTTCACCTTACATAGAGTATTCATATAACATATATAAATGTTTGAATGCTATTACGCGAAGTAAGTGTGTATCGTATTGCCAACGCATTATGAGATAATGTGCGATCTGTCATATTTGTGCTTGAATGACGAGATGTTTTTTGTATCACACTGCACAGAGTGTTATACATGTCATTGTTATACATGTTATATGATAAAAAGTGAGACAAAAATCTGCAATAATTTGATTGGCTTATTTAGCATCATGTGACGATAATACGACATCTCCATTGGTTATGCGTTTGATAATTGATGACTCCCCGAGGGTATCACCAGCCCAGTAGTCAGCACTTCGGTGTTGACATGAATATCAATTATATGGTCATTTTTATAAATTTTCTGTTTACAAAACTTTGAATTTTTCGAAATACTAAGGATTTTCTTACCCCAGGAGTAGATTACATTAGCCGTATTTCGCACAACTTTTTGGAATTTTGGGTCCTCAATGCTCTTCAGCTTTGTATTTATTTGGCTTTTTGAACTATTTTGATCTGAGCGTCACTTATGAGTCTTATGTAGACGAAACGCGCGTCTGGCGTATAAAATTATAATCCTGGTACTTTTGATAACTATTTACACCACTGGGTCGATGCCACTGCTGGTGGACGTTTCGTCCCCGAGGGTATCACCAGCCCAGTAGTCAGCACTTCGGTGTCGACATGAATATCAATTATATGGTCATTTTTATAAATTTTCTGTTTACAAAACTTTGAATTTTTCGAAAAACTAAGGATTTTCTTACCCCAGGAGTAGATTACCTTAGCCGTATTTGGCACAACTTTTTGGAATTTTTGGGTCCTCAATGCTCTTCAACTTTGTATTTATTTGCCTTTTTGAACTATTTTGATCTGAGCGTCACTGATGAGTCTTATGTAGACGAAACGCGCGTCTGGCGTATAAAATTATAATCCTGGTACTTTTGATAACTATTTACAGGGCATGTACATAATTTACATGTTTTTGATTTTTCCATATTTTACAAAACATTTACATTTTTTACCTGAAATTTTCTTAAAAGTAAAATTTTATTATTTTCTAAAGAGTACGAAAAGTTTTTTAAATGACCGATGTAAAGTTTGACAGCTGAACAAGACATGTGCATTTGACGTTGTACTTGTATATAAAACGACTACATCAATTATTCGCTTATTGTTTTATTGAACACAACGAAGGTGTGCCTGTTAGAAAAAATTGAACCTGATGTTCAATGGTTGTCGTTTCTTGATGTGGATTATACGTGTTTTTCGGTTTTTCGGTTTTGTGTTAAATCTGTTGTAATGTGCGGGCCAATTAAAGGCCTTATTGTTCCTACTGATATATTCATGTTGCAATCTGAACTTGTTGGTAATACGCAGGTAAAATCAATTTATCAATTTAGTCATAGTTGTATTTTGACATCGCGATGGACATGAAAGGTTTATATAGCATGCAAAACTATGAATGTATTGAAACATATGAAAAGATTTTTGTAGTATCATAGAATTATCATAAGACGAAATATAATAGATTGATTGAAATATACGAAAACGAAAATAGTTTTTGATGTCAGCCAAACCTCCGTGTTGAAAACCGTACTCTGGCCTATAATGATTTCTTTTACTAATTGTGACTTTGATCGAGGGTTGTCTCATTGGCACTAATACCATATCTTCTTATATTTATTTTTAGTACATACACATTATCATATATATCGTACGAAATATAATGAAGCGATTATATAACAAGCTAAGAAAAGGAAAAGGAAAGAAAAGACAAAAACAAAAAACAAAAACAAAGATAAATCGTACGAAAGGAAAGAGGATGTAAACATAAAGCACACTTACCGACAGTTTTTGCACATGCTTAAATATAGCATTGTTAAAAAGACAAAATTAATGTTAAATTTTGTATTCGTGCAATAATATATTACTGAATTTACGTATCAAAGCGTTACACGGTTAAACATTTCATTCATATCTATCATTTAGACTTTGATCATGAAGACATACATTCTAATATTTTTCCACTGAACGAATCACTTTAAATAGCATATAAGTTCACGTCACAAACCGTTCTTATGATGCAACATTTAATGCCTTAACCTTTATTGAACCTTATTTTTGAATTCTCTAATAAAAAATACTAAAGTTATTTTTTTAGGATTTTCAGTCAATTATTTACTTGTTACTCTCTGTTGAACCATGTCATCTTCATTCGTGATAAGATTTTTGAGATTTTCCAAAATTAAATAAAAAATAAAATATTTGATTCATTCAAAGACACCGTGTTAAACTGTGTCTTTAATGACATAAGCAGAACCACAAATGTGCAAGTTTATAAGCCGTTTTATTGTCCTTCCCTATACCTTTATCATCTTGCTAAGTCGCTCCGTATTTCTCGTGTCACGGCATTATCAGTGACGTCATACTGTCTAAATAGAAGTTAACAGCGACGTCGCAATGTGTGAGGAGACGTTACCAAGCTTGCGTTTGTCAAGTGTAAAACTGTCTAAGGTAGTTATGGAGGGGGAGATATACTTTATCATTAATAGAACGAAAAACAGATAAGCAGATTTTTTACGATCAATGTGTGGAAAACCCGATAATCTACATCTAAAGTATCTGATTATTTGTTTAATTTAGTGGCCAAGGTCAATTGACATAAATTGCAAATTATCGCTGAATTTGATTGTGTTTTTTGATGGTTTAATATTTTGCCATGCTATATTGTATGGAAAATACATCGTTAATGTGTAAATACATATACAAACTTACTAAAATCGTCCATGTACTGGCCAACTATAAAATACAACATCAATATAATCATAAAAGTCTTGAAACAAACTTACATGTTTTCAGGGAATATTGTTTGGAGGTAAACATTAATAAAAATGCTATTATTATACATTAGTGTAACTGAACGTGGGAACGGCTTGTCATCTTACTTTTTAAGAAATGATGCTCTTTTTATTTAATTATTTGAATAATTTGAACGTTTTATTTTGAATGTGATATTATTACTTACGTATGTTATACTCTTATCCGGGAATTAATTTTAAAGCGATAATATACTCTTACAAAATATATACCTACAAGAATTAACAAACGGTTCTATTAATTAAGATCGTTAAATTAATTAATTAATTGTATTTGTTTATGCATTTACTATTATTTGGTTGCAAATTCATTAAATTGATACTGAAAAAGCTTCCGATATTTTAAAATAATGTCTCCCATGTATTTGTTACCCTTGGTAGAAAACTTTGAAATAGGAACCAGCTCTGTTTCGCGCTATTTCCGAATTTCGTTATCAAGATGAAGTTTTCAACAATTTTGATGGTGTTTAACTTTTTATTATTTCTTCTGGTAACAATTTCAACTCTCACAGATATGAAAATGAAAAGTTATGTATTAATTTTTTGTGACTATATTTTTTTATTCATATAAAATCCTTGTACAAACAATTTTATTAATCATCATAGTGCAAGTAATAATCCGAAATCGTATCCACTTGTGTCAAAATATTTTAATCCAAATGATTAGAGAAAAACAAAATATATTTGTGTAACTTATAACGCCCCAACCATAACACAACTTACCCTATTTGATTCTTTTGACATGTTCTCAAATACCGAGAGTTCAAGAAACACTTTTATGGTTTGTCGAGGAAAGAAAAGTCGTAAGACATCTTAGGTTTAGATAGGCAAGTGTTCTAAACCTAATAACTCATATAATCTATGATTTTGAGCATCACTCTCTTTCATTTATATTACAATGTGACGAACATTTTATTTTGCGAGGGTGTAAAGGGAGGGGGATTAAAAATTTTGTAACTTAAAATTATTTCTTGTGCATGTTGTTGATAAGATAATATGTTTGCATACTTTTTTATTCAATCGGAATGTACAGACTCAAATCAACTGTACAGCAACACAAACATTATCACAAATCAATTCAAATATTACTGATTCGACAAAAAAAAACAAATCATATTTTTTTTTTGGTTTTTTATCCGAGATTTTATAATATTATTTAGAGTCTACCTCGTGTATAAATATAAAGCACACAACAGAGCGAATCGATTGGCCTGAGAAAAAAAATGGTAAAACGACTATGGGTATGCATAATAAATGTTTTACAATTTTACTGAGATCTATCTGCTATTTAGAAGTAGTATGTACAGTCCTATAAATGATAAAAGATCGACTTAGTCTATTTAATAAATAAACCTAGAAAGGATTAAACTCGTTATCAGTATTTGTAATTATTTATCACACATTATGATTATTTATAAAAGTAAGGAGATGTGATATGTTTGTCAATAAATAAAACATTTAATTTTTTGGATAAGAGTAAACGCGTTTCCGTTTAAGATTTATACATTGTAGTGGTCTCCCTTTCCTTGAATTTAAATTTTTGATGTATTCTCCCTTTGCAAAATTGAATGATTTCAATATTTGTGCATCATTAAAAAAAATATCGTAATACTATATACCGATAAATGCTTATTAGTTTACTGTAAATCTTATTAAAAAAACTTTTTTGCTTATCCCTGGTTAAGAGTAATGAGATAAAGTCAAATTTCCGGGTTAAGGGTAATTCCCGGATAAGTGTATGACATACGCATGCGCCTGTTCAGTTTTGAAAACAGTAACATTTATGATTGTTGTTTTACACTTATCCATCTGTTGAGTACATTTAATGTTTGTAGGTTTTCATTTACCATCTGCACATTAAATGCAGAATGATACACAGAAAGTGCGGTATGAGAATGATTGCATTAAAATGCTTCAGACAAAGATTTTCTTTTAAAGTTTAAGTATAAATATTATACAAATAGTATGTACAACATGAACATTCAGTTTATTTTTGACTCAATAGTTTAAATGTCTATTTCTTACATCTCTCCTCTCTCTTTCGCGATATCTTTATATCACTTATTGTAATAGAGAGTTATAAATAAACTTTTATGTACGTTTATAGAAATATACTAATGTTAAACCAGTTTTAACCCATTATTTTTTCTTAAAATGTCCTGTACCAAGTCAGGAACATGGCAATTGATATATTATAGTTCGTTTCTGTGTGTGTTACATTTTAATGTTGTGTTTCTGTTGTTTTGTGATTCTCTTATATTTGATGTGTTTCCCTCGCCTTTGGTCTGTGACCCGGATTTGTTGTTGTTCTCAATCGATTTATGAATTTCGAACAGCGGTTTACTACTGTTGCCTTTATTTAAAATCGGAATTGAAAGGTTGCATAGTCAATTATGTGGTTTTCATATATAAATGATGGGTTTTAAATACTGACTTATGAAAGTAACATGAATGTATACTCACCTTGTAGGGTTGTCTCTACAAAACAAAATGCAAAATAATATGACAATTGAAAAATATCATTTACTCATGGAGTTAGTTTAGTTTTATGACATTTATTTTACTTTACTTTTTTTCCTCGAATAAACTTGTAATAATAATACAACGCTGTTCCACTGCTTTATCATTAGTCCATCTTTTGATAAAAAAAAAATGTGTGTAAGTCTTCCCCCACAACACATCATCTTCCTTAATTATTCAACAGATTGTCGTCAGTAAGACCAGATACGTTTATTTTTCTTCATTTTTTGGTAACGCCACATATTATCTTGCTAAAATAGAACATCTAGAACGCAATGATAAAGCACTCAATGAAAATTATGAAGACTTAATAATATTTATAATATCATGGATGAAATACATTTACATGACTTATGAAAAACTTTTTTTTTATTTTCATGGTGACAATCGAAAAATTGTTTTTTCAATAGTTTGTACTTACTCAGAAAGTCTTTCTTCCCTGAAAAACAATAGGAAGGTATTTGTTGTAAATGTATTCTTAAACGAATTAGAACTCTAAAATTTAATCGAAATCATTTCAGCAGTGCTGCTAGTTCGAACTTTTGTGTTTGAGCTTTTGTTTTTGACATTTGACTAGGAACTTTCCGTTTAGAATGTTCCATAGAGCTCGGTATTCATTTTTTTAATTTTTATTTATATACGTAGGAAGTTAAGTTACTTATATCATCTTGGCATATACAAATCTTTAAACATTCAACCTAAATAAAGCGTTATTCTTACCAACAATGGTCACATTGGTATCTGAAAAGTTTCTTGTCTGACTGGGATCTGAAATCAGAGATATGAAAATGTAAACTGTGGAAACTATTTACGGAAAAAAAGGTAAATTGAAAGGCTGTATAAATTTAGCCTAATGTGCGGAGAGAAACGTCTTCTGTAGACCAACTGTAAATACAGTGAGACTGTGGTCAACGTATTTATTTTTTATGAGGTTTGATGGTTCTTTGAATATTCATAATTAAATTAACTTTCTTGAGTAATGATCTGAAGGTATCTCTTTCTTTTTTGTTCGTATTGATTTACACTTTGAAAATACGGAAGAACACATTTAATTGCAAACATGTTCATACAACAGTTAATGTAACGATCGAACAAGAATTTCATATGTATATTTTAACCAAATCACTCAACGTACAAATCAGTTCTTCATTAGTAAATGAGTTAGCCATTGTGAAAAGGCAAAACTATATAGAGACATAAAAACACTTGTCTATAGTTCATAGCTTACCGGAATGATAGTTCTCCAAATAGAATGGATATTTCCTTTTCTGATACATCCTTTTTGTAATATTTTACTGTCGACATGACTGGTAACTGTTTTTCTACTGCAATTCCTAACTCGGATTTAACATGTTTTAGCTGTGTCAGAAGTTTAGATACATTGGCAAGTCTTTGGGTCTCCATAAAGGCAGTCTGACATTTCTGTAACTTTTCTAAATCATTTTGAAAATCAGTTCTTTTTAATTGTAAGGCCTTCAGGTTTGCTGTCCCTTTTTCTTCCAACGATGTAATGAGGGCTTGTACTTTCTGGTCAATCCACTGCTTCATCTGGTTCCCTTCTTCTGTGATAGCGCTAATAGCTTCGTGTATGTCACTCTGGTACTTTACCGTGCCTTGTTCAATGTAGTCTAGATTTGTTTTTACACAATCAATCCGTAAGTCCATGAACTTTTTCACTTCAACCTGTAACTTATGTGTATTTATGAATGTATGAATTCTACTTATTTTTGACCTTAAATGTAAAGTTTTACAATTTTCACACATCAATTGATCGCATTGTTCACATAAGTTACGCCCCTGTCCACTCATACAGATGTCACAGGACTTTGATGCAGATTGTGCCATTTTGGTTGTTTTCTTTTTGTTATCTTGTCACAGGTCATGTCTAATAAATAAACGTCATCGGACAAGACAAACATGAAGTTACGGAAATTGCTACAATATCTAGACTTTTCTAAACCTTTCTACGACCATGATTACAAGAATAGTTAACTGTTAAGGTTTAAATTGAATCAGGTTCAGAATACCAAACGTTTAAGCTAGTTTGTAGCATGTTTGTTTCCTTTTTAATGTGCACTTTTTATAGATATTTAAATATTTATATCTCACCTTTATTGATATTGTAGCATGTTTGTTTACATTTTAATGTGTACTATTTATAGATATTTAAATATTCATATCTCACATTTATTGATATTCAGATCCACCAGGAAACACTATTTAAATGTTCTTGTACAACTTTACTCCAAGCAGAGCTATATAAAAGCAGTACATTAACGGGTGTTAAACGGACACTTTTTAGATGATACATGGACACTTTTTAGTTGTTACACGGACACTTTTTATGAATAGAATCACTCGTGCATGATAAGATAGTTCATGGGCACTTTGATTTCAATTAGATTTGAAATATTTGTTTCACTGACATATTTCCTGTCTTTTTTGTTTGATATATTTACGTTAGCATCAATAACTTTATTTCAAACAATTCCAGTAAATTACTATTCATATCAGTACACTAAGGGATTGACAATTTAACTTTAAAAAAGGGGGGTATGTTTTTTTTCTTAAATATATTTTGATCCCCAATTTTATGAGAAAAAATAAATTGTGGTCAAACAGATGACAAAATAATATTCTGAATTCTGATTTTCCATATACCGTATATAATCGGTCTAATTTCGAAAAAAGAAATGAAAACAGTTTTTGTGATACCTTTGAAAAAAATAAATAACATTCTTACTCAGAAAAGAAGATACCCCCTTTGAAGCTAAATGGTCGGTCCGTAAGTGTTTTTTTTCCTTCAACATATGGACATGAATAGTATTCTGGACAATGCTGAAAGTAAAGAAATGCTGGTACCAACGTTTATTTTTATAAAAAAAAATCAAATCTTATCAAAAGATAAAACCCCTATCAACTCACCAATGCACGATTGATCCTATAAATAAAAAGTGTCGGTGTAATTAGTTATCAAAGGTACCAGGATTATAATTTAGTACGCCAGACGCGCGTTTCGTCTACATAAGACTCATCAGTGACGCTCATATCAAAATATTCATAAAGCCAAACAATTACAAAGTTGAAGAGCATTGAGGATCAACAAATTCCGAAAAGTTGTGCCAAATACGGCGAAGGAAATCTATGTCTGGGATAAGAAAATCCTTACTTTTTCGAAAAATTTAAACTTTTGTTAACAGGAAATTTATATAAAAAAAGGACCACATTATTGATATTCATGTCAACACCGAAGTGTTGACTACTGGGCTGGTGATACCCTCGGGGACGAAACGTCCACCAGCAGTGGCATCGACCCAGTGGTGTAAATAGTTATCAAAGGTACCAGGATTATAATTTAGTACGCCAGACGCGCGTTTCGTCTACATAAGACTCATCAGTGACGCTCATATCAAAATATTTATAAAGCCAAACAATTACAAAGTTGAAGAGCATTGAGGATCAACAAATTCCGAAAAGTTGTGCCAAATACGGCTAAGGAAATCTATGTCTGGGATAAGAAAATCCTTACTTTTTCGAAAAATTTAAACTTTTGTTAACAGGAAATTTATATAAAAAAGGACCACATTATTGATATTCATGTCAACACCGAAGTGTTGACTACTGGGCTGGTGATACCCTCGGGGACGAAACGTCCACCAGCAGTGGCATCGACCCAGTGGTGTAAATAGTTATCAAAGGTACCAGGATTATAATTTAGTACGCCAGACGCGCGTTTCGTCTACATAAGACTCATCAGTGACGCTCATATCAAAATATTTATAAAGCCAAACAATTACAAAGTTGAAGAGCATTGAGGATCAACAAATTCCGAAAAGTTGTGCCAAATACGGCTAAGGAAATCTATGTCTGGGATAAGAAAATCCTTACTTTTTCGAAAAATTTAAACTTTTGTTAACAGAAAATTTATATAAAAAAGGACCACATTATTGATATTCATGTCAACACCGAAGTGTTGACTACTGGGCTGGTGATACCCTCGGGTATATCAATAATGTGGTCCTTTTTTTCTATAAATTCCCTGTTAACATGTTCAAATATGCAGCAAATCGTGAAGAAAATTCATTCAACTTATGTCATCAATTTTGAACGGTAAGCTACGATTAGATCACATAGTGACACGTGTTAAACCCTGATCAACACTCTCAGAGACATATAAAAACACTATATGTATGAATTATTAACAACAAATCCAAAATATATGACTATATATATATCTAACAACAAGACACAATCCAGTTTTTTATAACATTTCATTCACTTATGCAATAGAAAATTCATTCAGTTTATACATTTAAATTGTTATTTAATTAATCTATATTGAATTCATTAAATTTGGCGACAACTTATGATTTTAACGATTATTTAAGGAGAAATGGGGAGGGGGGAGTAGAATGGCATATCCTGCACTTTTTCAACACAAATGTCAATTCTGTTTATTTCAAATTGAACCCCCCCCCCCCCCCCCGCTATCGCTTCCGTTTGTTCTACAATGAAGAAAAATTCAATGATAGCTCTTTGTTTTTTTTTATAAATTACTTACTAGCAAAGTTGCATTGTAAAAAGTCTCAAATGTGAACAACATTCATCTTTTCCTTGAAATTGTTCTTTTTTTATTAAGGTATTAAATTCTTGAATTTTTTTTTTATAAAAGTAACCCTCTTGACTTAAGGGAAAAGAACAAAAAATGTGGTAAACTGTAACTTACATTAACTGGTATATTGCCCTGAAATTTCTAATATGTTTAGTTTTGCTACCTTTTCTAAATGCAAAATGTACTAATTCCTTCCTTAAACGTCGTACAAGTCAGATACAAAACAAAGGTAACAAAAAATAGGCCGGAAACAACCTGCCGTATAGTTTGTCTGCACTTGTAGACAGGTCAAGGTCCTCGGCTAGCGCTTCGGACCTTGACCTGACTACTCGTGCAGAAAAACTATCTGGCAGCGGTTGTTACTTGCCTGTTTCTTTGTTACCTTTGTATTGTATCTAATACATACCTGAGTTTCGAAGTAAACTGTTTTTTATTTAAATAGATATTCAATTTAACATGTTTAAGAAGATAACATATTGGCTTAGAGGGATAACTTAATTAATACACTATTATCACCAATTTTACAAAACTGTCAATTAGAGGTATTCCAGTTCAAATGTGTGTATAGGTGCAAAATTTAGATGAACATATATGTTAAACAGAACGCTTTCTCATTTGTTGAGATTGGTGTATTAAGTGATTTCCAAATAATGGCGTTTTGAATTATAATGTGTCATATATAATCCTCTTTACAATACTTTATTTTCTAAATTGACAAGAATTGTTTTGCAGTGTGCACACTTATTATGTTATTTTTGTCACAATTTTACCTTGATACATGTAATTGCATTTGTATTTATAGCCTGCGTTACTATCATTAGGCAATTATTTCTTACATATCTCTTCTGTAAATAGTTCTTTTTTGTCTATTACCTATCTGAAGTAATGACCCAAAGCATTTGTTTCTATAAATATTTTAAAAATTATGTTCACGCTTTATCATTTCATAGGTATGAGCAATTTATCTAATTGTTGTTATTCCGTGTTAAAATACATGTATTTGTGCTAAATAATTTTTTTTTCTTCACATATGGATATATTCACTAAACACTATTTGTATTTATTGAAGAAACTGTAAAATTAATCATAACGCAGTTGCATTGTAAAATCCTGAAAAGGTTTGATTTTCTGTTTAAATTGTTTTGCTGTTTGTCATGTTGACCCTTGTATGGCTGACGAAGTATTTTTTCTATCTGTTGAAGGCCGTACACTGACCTATTATCGCTTAATGCACGGCATGTGCACATTATTCAACTCAAGGTGAAGTGTAGAAATAGGAATTATTGCAATTAGCAACCGTAGAATCGTTTTTAAAAAACCCATCGAAATAATACGGAGAATATTACCGGAGAATTTGTCAAAGAGACAACAACCCGACAAAAAGCAGACACAAGCCGAGAAAATACGAATCCGGAGTCGTGCTTCAGCTAGCCACGAAACAAAAATGTGTACTAGCACTGTAATAATTAAGTCATACTTAACTCGTAATATATAAATGAGCTACAATTAAAAACATTTAAGAATAATAAAGGCCAGAGGCTCCTGTCGTAGGACAAGCACAAAAATAAGGCGGCGTAAAAGATGTTTTGTGATATCTCAACCCTCTACCTATACTTGTAGCCAATGTAGAAAACAACTTGTTTATTAAGTTTAATACCTTTATCTATGATAAATATGTTTGATCGTCATGTGTATATCATATCTCTTGTGTGTTTGTATACAGCTGATAATAGTTTGCGTTAAATGTCATTACTTAATAATGTAATATTATCAGCTTATTGTAGTGTTGGAAGGGTTGTGTAAAATGTTAAATAACAAACATACAGAACTTCGTGGAAAATTCAACACAAAAAGTTCGTTATGAACAAAAATAAGAACAGATGGCGGAATGACTTAAACAATAAAAAAAACTTTATCGCAATGACGAGGTTTTAAATTAAGACATGCATATATTTAAATTACTATATTGCTTTCAAAAACGTATAATATAAAAGGTTTTATTTAAATAGTACATCCGAGCTCACCCATGAGCATGAATGTAAGGACCAGTGTTTCTGCCGTGTTTTGGGAAAAAATCGCTGAGTCCGTCTTCGTCAGTGGTCGACTCAATAAGTTGTATATTGGCGTATTATTTATGATTTTTGTTTTATTTCGTATATTATATTGGATCATACACCGGTTGTCTTTGGATAACTTATTAGTTGATTATGATTTATTTTTGTGTGAGCTCAGTATCATATTGTGTTGTGGAGGGTCGACCAGACTATACCTGATAATGCTTTGATAGTAGTTCTTGTAAATGTGTATGTCTTTTATAAGTTATAATAGGCTGATGATTGAATATGTTCACACATTCAGGGTTTAATGAACTAAGGTTCCAGTGTTTTGTAATTATATATTCTAGTTTCTGTATAGATGGGTTGAATTTATTTTGTAGTTCTGAATAACATCATTAAAACTCGTATTTTTTGTGAACAAGAGTTATGTCACATAAACTGTACAGTGTTGATGGCTATACAATATCAAATGTTTCGAAAATTAGCATTTCAAATCAAATTGACATTAAAAGAATATACGGGGAAATTTGAATTTATGAGAATTTTTAAAAACATGGTTCCGAATCCCCAATGAAAAAAACATAACAGTTTTTGAAGAATTGGTCATTATCGTGATACATGGACTGCGCGTCGGACAGTGGTAATGAATGCGAAAGCGATAATGAACTCAACTATGGCTCAGGCCTTCCCGCTTTCTTAGTCAATATCACTGTTCCGTCGGCAGTCCATATATCACGATAACGCCCAGTTTTTTTCAATTGCTATTATGTACTTTATTGCAAACAAGACATATTGTAACGGCCGCAACCTGTCCTGGGGGGAGATTCAAGTTTAGGAGGGACATTTTTACAACATTGTGATTGTCAAGTACAGAAATAATGAATGTAATCACCGGTGAAATGGTACTGTACCCACAATATCTTTTCCACGTTATTACAGTTATAAACGTATTGAATTATTATGAAATGTGCTTCTTACCTTTAATTGATACTAGTTAACATTTTTCGTGGTAGTAAGCATATATTTTTAGGGATTTAAAAGGTATTGTGCAGCGTTAATGTTGCACGACACAGTCTGTGTTGTTATATTGTCGTCAGCCATTATTGTTGACGTTATTGTATTGCATCTTGGGATAGCGCAAATGGCATTACGTCACAGATGTAACATGCTATTGGCGTTATGTCTTTAATGAACTTTGTGTCGCATCGTGTCATACTCATTATAAATACGGAAGTTTGCATCTCTCGGGTTCAGTCTTGTCTTTTCTGGGCACCATATCCAAATATTTAAAGTCTCCATTTGCACAATATTATTGTCGTATTGTCGATAAGGTGGGCACAATTAACATTAGTGTCGAAAGTAATTTCGATTCATTTTATCTATAACAATTAGTTTATCCTAAGAAAGAAAACAGTTAGCTTTTATTAAAGATAATATATTGTCTTAACTGTCTCTCGACACGAAACGGTCCAGACACTGCTAGGGTATCATTTCTAGGAAAATAGGTTAAATCCCTTTGGGGAAAATAGATACCCGAAATTTGATATAGAGTTGCGTAATTGAAATTAATTCTACTATTACAAGATAATATTTATTATTATTTGTTGAAGACCAACGGGGTTTTTCATTTACACATACAAAAATCAATTCAAAGTACGACACGCTAGTGACACAATTTTGAGCTATCATATATCAGTATAAAGTAGATTGACACTCACTGAGATAATAAACTGTTAATTATACGAACAATCATAATATCAGACATTGTTTATCAAGAAATGTTTTATTGCTATAATTATTGTGTACCATGTTTGTTAACACCCTTGTGTCTACCACATTTTGATACCAGAGCTAACTACCACGAATGCCAGTAATACCCATATATTAATCCCCCCTGTTCTCACTTGCGTTTTAGGTGCACCACATATTACTAGAGCAGCCAATAGTGTTTTAATTGTATATACTATACTTATTAATTTATATATTGTTCAGCCTGTATAAACCATAATTATTTTGGTTAATAAATCATTAACTTTATTCAGTATCATTCTATAAAAGCCATTCAAGACTCAAACTCGGTACTTATTACAGATGCGTAGGGTGCTACACTAACAAATACAAATACGCAACCTACGACCTGTTTTCAGGTATATAGAATTATCAGACGCACAACGCTTATAAAAAAGTCGTCCGTCACCGAAGTTGGAACCCTCGGCCCGGTAATCCTTCCCAAAAGCAAGTTATTTAAGAAATAATTCATTGGTGCTTTAATATATCGTGAATTTACCACGGGTTGGCCCTTTATGACAAATATTTTACCCTGAGCGATAGCGAGGGGTAAAATATCGGCATAAAGGGACAATCCGTGGTAAAATCACGATACATTCAAGCCCCATGACTTATTTTGATTCTAATAGGACAAATATGGCAATTGTTTTAGATCGAAGCGCTCTAGGTGTAGGAATTATTTGCCGTTCCAAAAAATAAACGCACGATTAAATTGACGTAAATGAACGGAGCAAACTGAATAAATGACATGCTTAAACTATTTACGAAAACATATTCAGATCGGTTTGGATAGATCTAAATGATAGTTGTACTTAAAAGTCTTATATGTATACAAAAATTGCTTATATAACACATGTTAGCATCGTTTGCTTACGTTTCCTTGTTGTGATGATTTTCGATTTCACAAGCGTGTATTTTCCCGTAAAATGCATATATTCTGACGTCGACGTTCTATGACGTCGTGTAGCTTATTCATAAAAAAAAAAGCAAATGACGTGGGAGTACGATCGAACCAGCCCAAACAATATATTCTTTTTTACCACGTGTGTGTACTCAAAGCGTTTGAAGGACGTCATGTTAGAATATGAAATAGCAAGTAGAAAATATCATATACATTTTGTTCAGCTTTGGTATTGAAAAGAAACAAAAAAATAAAACAATGTCAGGAGGTGTTGCATTTCTGTTCAGCATACAGCATACAGCATACAGCTCTGACATTTTGATATGATAACACACAATTTATAAATCGTTTACTAGTTTTCAAATAAATGTCAATTTAATCTTCTTACTGATAATACAGTTCAAATAAACTTCAGACACAACAGTGATAAAATGCGACAAAAAGAATTTGCTTGTTTTTACCAAATTTGCTTTGTTTGTTAAAAGACTTTTTCAACGAATATTAATACAAAAGAAAATATCGCCTAGGCTCGACCTGTTTTTAAAGGTAGTACACATAAATTTGATATTTTCCAACAATGTACCTATATTGCATATATTTATTGTTACAATATACCCTTTTAAGCTTGATGTGCAGTATGTGTTTTCTTATTGTAAATGCTACACAGTGATCTAAAGCGGTAAAGTTCTACGTGATTTGGTATCTGATCGAAAGTTGATCTTGCAATATTATATAACCTGATAACAGTCTGATCAATCTAAATGCAGTTCTTACTATAAAAATATCACATGATTTTGAGATATTTACATACATGAGATTATAGATACCATTAACACGACTGTCGTAGTTGTCAGTACAATGCATTTCAAATACATATTAGACTATGCTTCGATAATCATTAATGTATAATATTCACAGTATCTAAGAAATAAACATCAATCACCTCCTTTTTTACCAAGAGATGTTTTCCTGATAATGGCGCGAACAAACAAATGCACGAATTCGCTTAATGACTAGACCATTTTTTTTAAATCTATATCGGGGTATAATTAACATTTAAGTATATTTCCCTATTCCTATAATTCATTCACCTTGGTCATACAAGTAAGTTACAATAGTAAAGCAGTTTAAGTCAAAAAGGGATTTGTTTTTTTATCTTAACAGGATTCGAGAAGTCTGAACAACAAATAATTAAGTAAGATGTAGATTCCTGTCAATTTTCAGACTAATCGTCTGCAGTAAATTTAGTACGCTCAAAACAATTCGCTTGCAGTCAACTCAGCAATATTTAGTAACTTTTCATTCAATTTTGTATGTTATCAATCTGAAAAGGTAAAAACCAGAAAAATGTTCTTATAATATATGATACAGATGTTAATAATCTGTTTATTTCTGTGTTCTGTGGTCTCTTCTGAGGAGTTGTCTCCTTGGGAATATCACCAAATCTTCCTTTTTATATTGCATGCGAATATTTTGGTATTTCTGAATTGATCATAGAGAATAAATCCGTAATATCATTGAAATGTTTGTCGTACTAGAAGAATCACGATAACTTGTGGTCCGTCTAGATAATAAAAAAATATATATTTATAAAACCTCTAAAGAGTATATGGTGCATTTTGTGCATGTAGATTCATGTGAATTGTTTACATCATATTTGAATGATGAAAAACGCATGTTTATCCTTTAACCGTGTCTATCGGAGGTAAGACATGCATACATCGTCACCTGCTTGATTCCTCTCAGTTTACGTTTTTTTTTAAGCAAAGCGATTTGGATAAAATAAAATCAAATGAATTGCTACAAGCCTGTTCTTCCTTATTTACGCTTCAATGAAATTATTAGTTCCATACCTGGTTTGTCAAACCACAAACCCGCGAAAAGGATGGTAAAACATAATAAGGTATGTATTACTCGATATATTTCAATTGACTGGGCGTAGTTTAACCAGTTCGCTGAAAATAAACCAGTCCATCTATATATAGGTGTTTTAAATTAGTCATTCTTTTGTAAATTCATTTGATGACACTGATAGGTTACAAGAAATCAGTAATAATTATAATGGCATTCATCCTTATCACACACATCTTCAAAAATACTGTACTGATGCAAATTAAAACGTAAGCGCCGCCCGATCAGTTGAAATACAATTGGTAATATTAACATAAATAACTTATTTAAAAGTATAAGAATTTCAGTAATAAGCTTTTTCAATAAATCATCTTAATTTATTTCTTTTGGTATTGATTATTAAGAAAATTGATGATATGAAGGAATTTCAGGAGATCTTATTATGTAGTCTATTAGAAATTCCGATTGATTTTTCTTTATGAAAAAATGTATTGGTTCAGAACAGTAGTATTTGTATTTGATAACCAGATATTTGCAGAATATTTTCATTTCATAAAATACCGGTAAACTAACAAGGTACTGTATTTTTTTAATGCCTATTTACTTTTCATTTATGGAATATATTTTGCAAGTTTTCATTAACATAACATGTTCGAGTTACTTCTACTTTTTTATTTAATGAAAACTTACATGTGCTATAATTATTTTAAAAGAGGGACGAAAGATACCAAAGGGACAGTCAAACTCATAAATCTAAAATAAACTGACAACGTCATGGCTAAAAATGAAAAAGACAAACAGACAAACAATAGTACACATGACACAACATAGAAAACTAAAGAATAAACAACACGAACCCCACCAAAAACTAGGGGTGATCTCAGGTGCTCCGGAAGGGTATGTTAAATAGGGGTACATAACTTCTTATGTTTTGATGGTTAATTTTATGAAAATCACCCGAACGTTTTAATTACATACTGTTGGTAAAGACGAAAAACTTCGCAATGGTTAAAAAAATGGTATATTCATCCAATGAAATTATTTCTGTAATTTAAGTGGATTACCTGGTTACTAATTTGTAAACTTTTATGAAATTCAAATCACCCAAATATATTTTAGTCGTCAAAGTGTTCTGTAAGGGTACATCAGTCAACATTGTGTTATAATCCTTATCACTATAAAAACAAACAAATGTATAATAGGGAAACACAAAATGGCCTATAGACAAAGCACATTTACCATAACACAATAACGGGATGTATAAGTACAGAGCAACTTCAAATGGATATCACCAAAGGCATATAGACAAAGCATATTAGCAATAAGAAATATAAAAAAAAATTACAAATAAAACAATACTATAACAAGTTATTAAGATGATAATCAACGCAAGTACTCTGTACTTCTAGACCATCGTGTATTATTTGTGAAGTTGATATGGAAAATGTAACTGTTTACTCGCGTAGTGATATTAACCATATGTGGATTCAAATTCAACTTATTATTTGAAATCTCATCTTTCTGTGACTTTAATTCTATCAAAATGTTTGATTTTTCAACATTGTATACCGCCGTCACCCATATGAAATTGATAAAATCGTGTAAAATGAAAATACACAGAGATTGTCAATAAAGAAATGGCAGCATACGCTATAAACTTTTTGCCTTGGGATACCATTAGACATATTTTGATTTTAGTGAAAAAAGTAAAACATGATTCACAGACTGAGTTGAACATGACCAAATGCTGGAATTTCTCATTAAAAACATTTTGTTGACTCTGAAGGTAGATTTTTTTAACAAGTTGTCTTCATTACTATGGGAACGAACTGTGCGCCTCTCCTTGCTTGATAAATGTGATACATTATCAAAATCATGCATTCAAAATTGTATTTAATGCATATGGAAATCGACAAATTATAGAAAATGAAAAGTGTACATAAGCTTCACCACAAACTGCTCAGAGGCTGAATTGACCAGTTTCTGTGCTCGACCAGAAAATCGAGCACACATTTTACTCGACTAGTCTGGACATTGTCTCGACTGTACTTAACTGTACTCGACTAGGTCTAGACTTTACTTAATTAGTCTGATTCAGCACTTGATGATCTTTGTGTAGTCTGAAATGGTTTTGACCAAGGCTCGACCTGTCTCGACCTGTCTCGACTAGTCTCGACTCAGTCCCAACCAGTCCCGACCTGTCTCGACCAGTCTTGACATTCAAATTTAGTTTTAACTGTAAATCAGCCCACCTTACTAAATTAAATTTTGATCTTACAAAATTTAAACTTCTTAGGTAGTTTGATTTTTTGCTGTGAAATGAAAGAATTCAATTTTACAATAGTTAAAATAAAAATTATTAAATAAATTCAGATGGGCATCTTTAATTTAAATTTGACAGCAATACAACAAAAACAAAATGACCTGGGATTCAGTAAGCTTTATACATATCTAAGATAGCTGCATAATTTGATGAAAATCCAAGTTGATTTGAAAAAGTTATTAAACAAATTAAAGTGTACTATCTCTATTTTGTCCGAATTGCAAATCCTAGATTTTTTTACCAAGATTATTTTAATTCTTAAATTTTACAGCAATACAACAAAAAACTAAATGACCTCGGATTCAGTAAGCTTAATATATATCTAAGATAGCTGCATAGTTTGATAAAAATCAAAGTTGATTTGAAAAAGTTTAAGAAAAATTAAAAATGCCTTCTTTTACCTATTGTAAAATTAAATTCTTTCATTTCACAGCAATAAATCAAACTACCTAATAAGCTTGAATTTTGTAAGATCAATATTTAATTTAGTTAGATGGGCTGATTTACACAAGTAAAAACTAAATTTGAAGGTCAAAACTAGGCGAGACAGGTCAAGACTGGTTGCGACTGAGTCGAGACTAGTCAAGACAGGATGAGACAGGTGGAGCCTTGGTGAAGACCATTTCAGACTACACTAAGATCATCAAGTACTGAATTAGAATAATTAAGTAAAGTCGAGACCTAGACGAGTACACTTCAGTACAGTTAAGTACAGTCTTGACTAGTCGAGTAAAATGTGTGCTCGATTTTACTGGTCGAGCACAAAAATTGGTCAATTCAGACTCTGAGCAGTTTGTAGTGCTTGTTAGATGCAGGTCTGGGCATTCAGCTCATCCAAGCAAGTTCTCATACGTGAAAATCTAAAATAAGCTTATAACATACGGACTGTATCGATGTTCCATTCTTCTCTTCGTTCCGTCAACATAAATAGCTATAATTGAATTTAAATAATTTATTTTATTCGAGCGTAACTAAAAGTTTTTTTAGGCAAAACATTCGTTGAAAATAAACTCATCATAGATACCAGGACTAAATTTTGTATATACGCCAGACGCGCGTTTCGTCTACAAAAGTCTCATCAGTGACGACCGAATCCAAAAAAGTTAAAAAAAAAAAAAAAAAAAAGCCAAATAAAGTACGAAGTTGAAGAGCATTTAGGACCAAAATCCCTAAAAGTTTTGCCAAATCCAGCTAAGGTAATCTATGCCTGAGGTAGAAATGAAATTCTTTTGCAGACGAGCGTTTTGTCATACAGCATTATATTATGGCATTTATGGTAAGATCATTTTTGTTTTCATCACGTTTGAACATCGGTATACTACTGTTGCCTTTATTTAATGCAGTGAAACTTTGTTTTGTTATCTATGCATCAAGTTTCATCAAAATTCATCAATTATATCCTTATACAATTGTTCCAAAAACTGTAAAATGTAAATTTAATGTAATTTTTTGTTTTTTTCTTCATTATATGTCTATGTCACTTTTCGTAAATTTCTTTTATTTAACTAAGAATAATGTTTAAGTTGGGTAACGTCACTGAAACTGTTTTAAATATCATTTGTTCCAAATTTGATATTTACGACAAACATGTTTCTATAGCTGAAAATTGATAATTTGAGATACTACCATTCGATGATATATTTATGTAATTTATATTCGTTCACTCAGAGACTTTATCGACATTCTCCCCTCAACTCTATGCACTGCTTTGATAATACTGTTTGTTCAAACATCATTCCCTACTAACTGAAATTTGTATTTGTAAACCGTCTTGTTGAATTGTTGCCATGGATCGAATGAAACGAAATAAACAAGTTTTACCCTGAAGTATTTGTAGATTGACAAGCACTTACATAACGGATGCATTTTGCAAATCAAACATCAATGTTTTACCACTGAACCGTACGACTTTGCAGTAGGTCAACATATGTACATAAGCACAGTATGATATCATAGTAAACATTCTTTTTTATCATTAATATGAAGGGAGGCTATCATGGCACACAATGATAAGGTAAGGTTTGATGCATTCATTTTCTTGTTGGCTGAATATATATTTTCATGAAAATGACAAGGTATATTTCATGTATTTGTTTTTATAAGAAATTCTAATATGACGTGCTTCTTTAGCTTTGTAAACAACACTGTGATAAAATTCTCGATGAAATATACTTAGCGCAAACCCAAAAGATATACATAATAATGGCTGTTACAATATACTTCCCACGTAAATCTACATTTATTGGAACCTATTTGCAGACCCTTTGCCGATTTTATTGTTTTAAAAAGTGCAATTAAAAAAAGACAAAATAACTTTTATTCTTATTCGTATGCATAATAAAAAGAAGTAATGCACAAGAGCTCGGAGAAGTCAACAAAATGAAAATTAAATAAAATTCCGCGAAAGTCTATTAATCTTTTTGGCGCATTTAAGTCATTTCAAAACATGACGTCATACAAATGAAACCGCTAAAGTTGAAAGTTTTCTGTTACATGAACCATCGGAATTGGTATGATATTGTATTAAAACTGATTTTTGAGGTAGGTTTTGTTTTATTTTATTTTCTATTGCATTATTCGCATATTTAGTTATTTCAGCAAGTCAACATGGCGGCTCCTTAGTTACAAAATGTCAACTTTGGATTTGACGGAAGCTTATGAGAAAAACATGTAAATTAAAAATGGCAAATGTTGGGTTTGAGAATTTAAAGAATTAAAATGTTTTTTTCTAGCGGTTATTCACGAAATAACCTACGCAAGCTACATAGTTATAAAGATATTTGTGATTTATCTAACAGGGAGTAAAAAAAAACAGCCACACACGCAGCATACCTACCCTCGCTTCAGTTTTTTAATGACCGTATTTGTCCTATTAGAATCAAAATAATTCATGGAAGCCATAGATTGTTGGAAATTTACACATGGCCTGGGCCGTGATATTCGAATTTTATCCTGAGCGTTAGCGAGGGATAAAATTAACGAATATCACGGCCATGGCCATGTGTAAGTTTCCATAAATTATATATTTGACCACATTTTACACCTTGCTTACGCTCAGTATAAAATATTGATGTATTGCTTTTGAATATTTGAGTGTTGTTAGAATGCCGTCGCATTGACGTACGTGTATACCCCATTTGATTTCTTCATTTCATTTGATTTTGACAAAAATGAGTTATTAAGTAAATTTGAATTGAAAATTTACATTTTCCTTGGGCATTCTGGTAAAGTAATGAATTATTTCGTAATTCATGAAAAATTTGAAATTATTTCTTTTAACGTCTACTTCATTGTTTAGACGCACTTTTACTTCTTATAATTATTTATTTTTCCAATCATCACAATAGGTTGAATTATACATTAGTGTACAAATGATTTCAACCCCAATACATTTTTTTTATCATTTTTTTATCATATCTAAATAAACGTACATTTTTATTTTTTTGAATTCTGTTATAGATTCAATTACACACAATGCAGCAGACTGTCAATATATAATTGCTTTTAGTCCGGCCGATTGGTGCAGATATAGAGCAGAATTGCTCACTTGATGAGGAAAGCATGAAACTTTGCATATTAGTTTTTGGTTATATACCCTTTGATTTCAGCTTTGGACCCACTCTGAAAATCCAATATGGCTGCCATTTGCAAAATGGTAGATAAACGGTATCAATATTAAAATTGTCCTAAAGGCATTTTATATAATTTCGGAAATTTAAGTAATGATTCTTTAAAAATGAACTTCATGTTCTTGAATTTGTTATCAATTAAGTTTAAAATGTAAAAAAAAATAATTTGGTTATTTATATAACACATACATTTGCAAATATGGCTGCATATAGAAAAACAAATAGTAAAATTCAAAATGTTAATCAATATGTTACATGTTATTGTAATTGTTATTTAAACGCTTTCAGTTTTAATGGTTGAAATTAAACGAGTAGATTGAACGTTAATACAGGTCGGTTGAATGTGGTGGAATAGTAGGTCGGTTGGCCATGCAACATCACCTCATCACAAACATCTGAACTTTGAGGCAGTGCGTAGGGCACCTTGTCTTGTGTCTCTTCAGTGCAACGTCTTACGTCACTTATCGGGTTTTCATCTACCGTACCCTCTACATCGTCAAATTATTCTATGTAACCTTTCTTCAGGCAGATTAGACGACTGCCATCATTTACAATGGTTAAGGGCAACTATTTACTTTTCCAACTACATGCGAAACCAATTCGCAACTATTCAACAACCATTGTCCTAAACATAGTGTTGCGTTCTCCAAATCTCCATTTTCTGCCAGAAATAATGTCTCATTCACAAATGTTATCATTGCAGCAGTGTCCACAATCATGCTCACATTCTGTTCATGTAAAGTACATCGTACTGCAAAGCTCTTTCAAATAGTTCGTCTGATGAAAATATCGTGGCCTCTGTTCGATTTTGTGATGAGGTGATGTTGCATGGCCAACAGACTTTGGAATCATACGTTGACTTACTGGCCCGTCCCTTTCACTTTTTTTTACATAAGAAAATGCTTGTACCAAGGCAGGAATATGACAGTTGTTATTCATTCGTTTCATGTGTTTGATCTTTTGATTTTGCCATTTAATTTGGGACTTTCCTTTTTGAATTTTCCTTGGAGTTCAGTACTTTTGTGATTTTACTGTTTGCTGTTTAAAGACTCCGTTGTTGGAGTTGCACTTTGATTTGCCCCGTATTTTGGTGAAGTTGACCGTTGTCTGAATTTCTGGATTCTGGAGTTTGTTCATTGAAAAGCTAATCTTTGCCTTAATGGACGGTACGATCCTTAGCTAAGTGGGGATGTTACTGATCGATAGACATTAAGATTGGGTGTATTTCTATCTGGCGATCTACCGCAATTGTATTGCTCAGAAGATCTTCCACGTGTATATTGATCAGTTGATCTTCCATTGAACTGGTGATCTTCCATGTTTATTTGATCAGAAGAACCGAGGTTATATTGATCGTCCAATCCACATTTATGCTTAATAGTCAAAAGCATAACATCAGCTAGTTTTGTGACAATTTGTTTGAGGTTATGCACCTCATTATCCAAAGGACTGCACATGTTTCCTTTATGGGTAGGTGATACTGCGCCATCAGCAAAGCAGACTTGTCGATGGTCATAATTGGAACTTTATGATCCATATATCGCCATCTGATTTGCTATTAAGGTTTGCAGTATATACATCTTTTTTGCAATAACACTTGATGCATTTTCTGGCCCTAATCTTATTGATGAATGTTTGATAATATTGCCTCTGTCCATCTCCACTGACATCACTATGGTGCTTTGGGTTTTTGGACAAATACCCTGTACAGAGCTTGCGTCATACTTTTGCGAATTTCCAAGAGTAAGTATGATAGAAGATTAAATTACATGACTTAAAACAACTGTTTTTATCCTTGGCTAAAATATATGCAGTCCTCTTTGATTCACATTATTTTCAACGTCTTATATGTTAATATGCTATTTAGATCAGCTGCATGTACAAATACATAGTTTGTTCTGGGTAACGTTAATGATATAGATTGATTACGTCATGCACATTGTCATTTTTCCCCATTTTTTAGATATCATTATGTTTTAATATAACTGTACAAAGTTTAATGTGACTTATAAAATATAACATGTTTACTTAGGTTACTCTATCTTTTATTCGGTGCCATTATTCTGTATCAATGATTCTGATGACAATAAGTGTTAACAAGTTAACTTTTAAAAAAACTAAAATTTATCAAAACATTCCTTTTTAAGTTGTTTAAAAGAATTCAGAGAAACACAAGCACTTGTATACACATTGTGCGTACATTTCACGCAGAAAGCATACATATGACCGTATGATTTTAATTTGACATTCTGGTATCATTTAATCTAGCTTTATGTATTGATTGTAGAATAAACATGATATATGGACTAACTTTTACCATGTTGTGTATTTCAGAAGATTAGTCCATAGAAGTTATAAACGCTGCAAACGAATCACGGCATTTAAAGATGTTTGTATAGTGCCTAAAATTTATCTTACGTATCTACAAAAATAATGCGTTAGTTTTCTCCTTTGACTTGTTTAACATTTGACATTTTTGAGACTTTTTTAGCTGACTATGTGGGGTTTGCTTAATTTTGAATGCTGTATTGTTGTTAATTTCTCTGTTATTTCGTCTCTGGTAGTGAGCTGTTTTATTGCAAATCACACCACATCTTCTTATTTTTATTTTTAATGTGCTTGTTTGTTTCTGAAATCAATCCCCGTTATTCCATAAGAGTCTACTCAACTGCAATCGCTTCCGTCAATCTTTCAATTAAAAAAAAATATTTATATAATTTACAAAGAAGACAATGGTGTGACATGTATAGATTTCCTAGAAATGTAAATAACTAAGTAACTGTATGATAGATAGTAGGTTATCATAGGTACCAGGATTATAATTTAATACGCCAGACGCGCGTTCGGTCTTCATAGACAATAGTCTTCGGCTGTTGTCTGCTACATGGTCGGGTTGTTGTCGCTTTGACACCATCCCCATTTCCTTTCACAATTTTACAAATAGTGCATTGACTTGACATATAAACGATATAAGGATGAGGCTTAGAAACGTAGAAATTCGAGACTGTGCCGAGCTGTTTCCCCGTTTCGAACCGAATCCTTATATCGTTGACATGTCTAGTCAATGCACTTTTATTGTCTTTATACTGCAATTAAAAAAAATTATTGTTGTTAATGTTAATGTTAATGTTATTGATTTGATTTAAATTTTCGTGAAAATCCCCCTTTAAAAAGCCTTTATATCATGCTGGGGGAGAAATATACAGCATCATGAAATGTACATCACCTGTAGGAACCCACAATCGATGGTGAACGAAATCGTTTGAGTATGGACTAAAATATCAACAAGAAGCATAACACATAATAGGTTGCAAACAAAAAATATTAACAAATAAAACATGTTTTTCTAATAATTGTAAAAGAAACAAGTTTGAGTCGTTCCACACATCGTTGTCTGCATTGGAAACCAGAACCGGTTGAGAAGGTCGTATGAATAATTCAATATGATTTCGGCAATTTGTATTTAAATATTCATGTGTAAAAGTGATATCGGGACAATGACTGTATATGACATAGAAATATCGACGCATTAGGACTGCTCAAATAGAACGAGTGCAGCATTAATAAAACTTATCAGTGACGATCAGATCAAACTAGTTATCAAGCCAAACAAGTACAAAGATGAGAGTTGT
>CM034361.1:114764858-115053782 GCA_019925275.1 Mytilus edulis
AATAGCTTAACCTCTCACTTGTATGACAGTCGCATACAATTTCATTATATTGACAACGATATCAGAACAAAACAAACAGACATAATAGGTAACAATGTCAAAGGAAGCGGTACAGTAGTCAACATTGTGTTATAATCTTATTAATAAAACAGAGCCACGTCGTATGTAACAAAGAACCACAAAAGGCATATATACAAAGCACTTTAACAAATATGAAAGACAAGAAAAAAAACCATATATAATAAAAATTACAATAACAGAATGAAGGGAGGAATAAGTATAGAGTCACGTCAAATGGATATCACAATAACAGACTAAACAGTAAAAGTAATATGCATAAAGACAAACAAAAATACTTTACCACGTTAATAAGATGTCAAACAAGTCAATACACATAATCTATACATCAAAACCATCCTGAATCGTTTGTGAAGTTAATACGGAATATTCATGGTAATCATCAGAAGTATGAACATGTTAGAAAAGGGACGATATACGTTCTTTTATATACCCATGTTCATCAACATTCTGTTCAGACACTGGTAACATTTTACATAGTCTACGTAGCAGCTGCAACCTCTTAAATATCAAATAAGTTGCAAAATATATATCTGTTCCGGACCATATGAGTATTTGGACCATACGCGTCTGGTCATGACCATATGGTATATACTCATATGGTCCGACCAGACCATACGCGTATGGTCGGGGTAATTAACACTCTGTTACAGTTTACTTTTAATACTTCTAAACTCTTCATATGGTATGACCGTTCATTCAAAAGACGCTATCATATAGGTAATTTTATCGTTATATTATAATAAAAAGATAAGCTAAATAAAAAAAAGAAGTTTCACATTGTTAATTTTACTTAATTGTCAAATTTAAAGTAAACACATTTTATACCGATGGTCATTACCGATGGTCATAACCGATTTGTTATTACGAGTAAATGGAAATATGTCGACTAAAAAATTGAATTCCAAAAATTTCTTAATGAACTGTTACATAAGAAGTCACTGGAAAGTAGCATACTATTAGTTTATTTAAGTTGTGTTGTGAAGATGGTGTCTTGCAGTCAACCATTTTACGATATTTGAGATCTAGAGCTTCTTAAAAACACTGTAAACATCAGAATTGCCAAAGACCTCGGTATCACTGTACGCAGCTGCAAAAGGCTTGTTTTTCACTCGCAAACAAAATGTGTAAATGAAAAAGATCGTGCACAAAACTTGCAAATGCAAAAAAGCTATGATACCGTGTGGAAGTGAATGTCATCTAAACCTACATGCACTAATGTAACTAGCGATGAAAACTAACTATGGCATCAATATTAAATTTTTACGTAGTTTTTTTTATTATCAAATTAAAAAATTGTCATGATTCGATTTGGCTTCTCGAAGTAAAAATGCTAAACAAATATTCCGGCAATCATTTCTTTGAGCATTTAGTTCTTTGCGTACATCTCATAATGTTTTTTGTATGCCTTTATTCTTTTTCTCAGCATATTGGTTAAGATCAGTAATTTCATCTATGGTTTGGTATCTATGATGAGTTTATTTACTTGTTAAACATTATGTCAAATATCACTAGTTCCTTAGAAAGACTTTTACTGGCTCACTACTTTTTCGATCGATCATCTAATTCATTTACACGAAACTGGATTTCATCCATTAATATCTTCATTTGAACGGTCAAAAGGTTACTAGAAACAGTCCACATCCATTAACATCATCATCTGAACGGTCAAAAGGTTACTAGAAACAATAGGAGACAATAACACAAAGCCACATGTAATATTCCGTCGATAAAAGCGTAAGTTTCACTCTAATCAAACATGCTTTGCCTTTGTTTCGAAAAACCTTAATTTGTTATATTAATCGATGTCTCTTTTGATTAAATGGTACTGCAGATCAAGCTACACAAGAAGCATCACTAGCTCTTTATCAGTACATGTGTCAGAAAATTATTGGAACAGAGGAGCTCGTACAAACACGCAGGAAAATGAGTGCAGTCAGAGACAATTTATCAAGCAATGAAACTAGTTCATTCTTCACAAGTGGAAGTTTTGGAGAAGGACTAGAGATGCGGGGAAGTGACGTAGATATTATGACGACAATTGAGGATACTGAAGTAAGTGAGGACAGAAACGTTCATTTCGATCCTGTTAAAACATATTTTATCATGGAAACAGACGAAGCACCGCTAGGTTTTACCCAATTACGTCTTATACATAGTGATTCACTAAGCACTTTATATTTCTGTGATGAAATTGGTGGTGAATACTACCTTTCTAACGTTTATGTAAAACAACTACAAATATTTTGGCCACGAGCATCACTGAAGAGACATGTATTGTCGAAATGCGCATCTGGTGCAAGAAAATTGGTACCGTTAATTTTATTAATGACCAAAAACACACCGATCGTGCATGGACCATGTATATCCGACACGTGGGGTTTACTTGATATTGCATGTTGTCTACATAGTAAAAATTGGATATCACAAGCAGCACAGTGGATAACACGATCAAATAATTCATGGCCTGTATACGATGTTAAACAATCCATTATACAACATGGTGTTCTATTTGTACCAAAAGGTGTTCAAGGATCTATTAAGGAAGATCTAGAATGGCGAATATCGTTTTCCGTTGGAGAAAAATTTCTTGTCTATACATTTACACACTCACAATTACTGTGTTATGCTCTTATGAAAATTATTCTAAAAGATGTGATAGATACTGACCTAGACTGTAAAGAATTACTATGCTCATACTTCTTGAAAACAATTTTGTTTTGGATTTCTGAGGAAATGCCTCACACGATATGGAAGCCAGCTTGCATGATACCTAATTTTATGAGGTATTTTAGGAGACTTATATATTGTGTTGAAAATTCTGTTTGTCCCCATTATTTCATCCCCGAGAATAATTTATTTGCTATTAAGATTAGAGGACACGCACAGGAAACACTCTTACAAAAACTGATCACTCTATATAGTTATGGGTGGCAATGCATCTTATTTTCAGATCAAATCAATAAATCAGCACTTCAAATAAACAGTGAAATGATGTCAATAAACGCGTTCAATGATAAAAGTCTCAAATTCATTGTATCCTACTTTGGGTATGGGACGGATGCTTTAATTATATCTCTCCCTTTTTCATTAATAAAAGTGGTACAAAGGATACTGTCTTTTGAGAGTTCAAAAATAAAACACCTTTATTCGTTATATATGTCAAATATTTGTAGATATAATGCCCAGTCACTTCCATTTGTTAGTACATATACTAATAAATCTAGCTATAAACAGTACAAAGCATGTATAAGCACGTGTCTACTAAGTACCCATCACGATGCTGTATCTGGGTGGTTAATGACAGCTTCCTTCTTCTATAAGACTAGACAATACAAAATAGCACTTGAAATCTTGCATTATTCTCTTCGAAAATGTTCACCAAAAAAACTTTACCATGAAATTGATTTGTCAGATATTCATTATGAACTTATCAGTTTACATATGTTTAAGCAGATGAGTATAGTTCAATTGACTAAACTGCTGCTAGTGAAAGAAGTAAGGCTTATCAAAAATTCTTATTTTACACCTGATGAATTTAAAATTGTTGACAACACAAAGCATTATCGTATACCACCAGTAGTATATATCCACTCGCTTCGTTTTCTTTGTCATTATCATCTTAATAATATTATCCAATGTCGGCATTCTCTGATAGATTTACAAATTACTATAGACAAAGAATTGTTCATATCTAATGTCGCCCAAAAAGCTGAATCGCTTCACATCTTAGGTATAATTTTTCGGTTAGTGGGAGACAAAAAATCAGCGAGACAAGCATGTCTGAAAGCTGTAAAAATATTTCCTGATAAAGATTGTAATAAAGCGTTTCGGTTTTTGTCATTAACGAATTGAAATTGTTTATTTGTATGTCAATTCACAAACATTTTTACTAAATATCTTTGTTGTTTTGATTTTTTGTTTGTTTTGTGGAATAAAATATTGTATTGCATTTTTGTTGGTTTGTTTTTTTCTTTGTAATTTACATAACTAAAACGTAATGTTATATATAAAACAAAGTGGAAAATACACAAATAAAATTAGATTTAAACAAAATGTAATTACAAACATTATTTTAAAAAAGTTTAAAGGGGACAAACATTATTTTCAGACTTAAGACGTAAACAAATGAGAACAATGAGAAAAACACTGACAAAAAGACAATCATTTGTCTTTGAAGCATTAACAAAACCACTCAAGGCTCGGTACCATGAACCCAATTAAAAGCATAGAGGTAATCTATGGTACTCATGGGATACATCATTCTTTCGCATGACAAAAAACCTGTTTTAAATGGCTAAGCTTGCAAAATCAACTAATTTTGATTCATCTTGTGTTTTTCTTTATTTTTTGTTACCACTAACACGAAAGTGAACAATCTCACTTTGAGAGAAATGTTATTGTGCAGAGGACAGTAATATGGCATGTATAGAGATAAACGTAATATTGAATTGAATTGATTGATTTAATTAAAAATATGTTACCACAATTTTGGTAAATCGGGGTTTTTTTTTATTTTAAAGAAAGCTTGATCACAGGTCGAATATATGTGGTAAGAGAAAATAAAGAAAAAAAAAACTGAACGCCAAGTAAAATTCAAAACGTAAAGACCCTAATCAAATTGAAAAATCAAAAGCTCAAATACATCAAACGAATGAATAACAACTGTCATATTCCTGACGTGGTACAGGCAATATCCTATGTAGAAAATGGCGGATTAAACCTGGCTTTTTAGCTAGCCAAACCTCTCACTTGTATGACAGTCGCATCAAATTCCATAATATTGACAACGATGCGTGAACAAAAAAGTACAAAAGGCATCTATGTTAAAGTCATTGGAAACGAGTGACCGGTGAGAAATAATGTTATTCCAGTTCTTGAACCAATGCATACAAACATCATAAACTTAGTCTTCTGTGCACGATTTTATCATTTTTTTCGCATAAATTTCGTATTATCGTCAATTTTTTTTTTCAATCGGTCAGTGTTATAGTGAAAATATGACAGGTAATTAAATTTCGTGTTTTGAAGCCGAAGTTTAACGATTGTCACCTGTTTGTCAACAATCAACAAAAAGCATGGATATTGAGCACATGTTTAACATCTTCAATCAGATAATAGTTTATTTTAAGGACATCCATGCGTATTGCGATCACCGGATTTTCACGAGATGGGTCATACTGAGGTCACTTTGCATACGGAGAATATGTCGGGGAATGCTTCCTGGAAGGAAACAATGAAAATTAAGTAATTGTTCTAAATATGAACAAATTAAAGAATTTTCTTAAGAAAAAAGTATATGTACATAAGTTTTATAATGAAAACTATCCTTTGAGTTATAAAAAAACATATGCATCATTTAAGGTTTCTTATGACTTTAAATGTTTCTTATGACTTTAGGGACGACATCAAAAGTTCAATGTAGGATAAAAAAAAAAAACTTAATTCATATATTTTTTTCATTGACCTCCCTACCTCCCCTTTTTTACTTAATTTGGGGAAAATTGATTGACCAATAAGGATTTAAATAAAATCGATGTCAATTTAACAAAACTTCCTCACTATTTGAATTAAGTTTTTTATCCTTCATTCATTTTTTGATGTCGTCCCGTAAATCAACTCATAAAAGATTGAAAGATTTTAAGTACTAATTATTTCTAATATCGTTTTGTTCACAATCATTTATTTTACTTTTTCAAAATGTCATTTTCTAAAATATAATTAAACTTTCTATCTTTTGGTTAAACATAATGGTTTTTTTATACTTTTGTATTTCAAATAGAAATATTTATATTTTTTTCATTATTTGAAAAACCTTTTGACTCAAATTCTCATATTTGATTGATAACATAACAAAATAATTTATCCAAATTACAATAAATCTTAAATAAACAGTTACGGGATCATGTACTTGATAATATATAATAGAATTTCGTGTGAATTTTAGTCTAGAGGCCATCTAATCAACTATTTAGATGATCTTCGACTACTAATATTTCCGATGGTCACATAACCCGATATAAACATAAGTATAAATATCAATATATTTCGACCTCGTAGAATTGAATTTGTATAGATCTATTTAAGTTCCATGTTATAAGTTAACAAAATGTAATGAACGTTTTTAACGCTATGTATAATTTTTATAGATCGAATCAGTCATCGAAAAGCTCACATTAGCTTCACTTTCAATCTTGACATTCTTTTCCTTTAAATGGCTGAAAACGACTTATTCATGCATAACAAATCTCTACCTAATGGGGTAAGTTGGAGGTCGTATGAATACGGATTTTATGGGGTCAAACATTTTACTATTTACTTATTTTGACAAATTTGTACCAAATTGGTTGCTGAAAAACGAATGTATATTTCAATATTTTCCTTTAGTAAGATTGAACTCAACGAAATCATAATCTTGGGTTTTTTTTTATATCTCGTAGATACTGCCTTAATAATGCAATCTGGATAACACTATGCCATTATCAGGAAACTATATTTAAAAAAGAATTGAAGTACAGTAATTTGGATTACTGAATTTCATAAATTAAAACCATTTATGCCACTAAAAGAGGGACGAAAGATACCAGAGGGACAGTCAAACTCAAATAAACTGACATGGCTAAAAAAGAAAAAAAGACAAATAATAGTACACAAGAAACAACATAGAAAACTAAAGATTCAGCAACACGAACCTAACAAAAACTGGGGATGATCTCAGGTGCTTCGGAAGGGTAAGCAGATATTGATCTTCATGGTGCACCCGTCGTGTTGCTCATGTTATCACAATCACGGTAACTAGTCTGATTCGGTAGACCACATTCGAGAAAAAGCAGTGGGATTGTAGTTACGACATTAGGAACATATCCGATATAATCTGTGAAACGGTTATTTCATAACGAGCAACCAACTGAATATAGCGTCTCTTGGTTTAATAGCTTTCTTGTGGTCAGCAATCCTCAATCGATGAAATCATGATAGGAACTACAAGCCCGGGAGATATAAATTCATATGCAGGCGCTGCTAGAATGTTGCTAAATAGAAATGGAAAGTTCAACATTGAAATCATCTGTTTTGTCGTAAAGTTATGTTTTCAACCGACCCTTATTGTCAATTTCTAGATGCAAGTCAAGATATGAGGCAGACTTAGCTGTAACTGTTGTATCCTTTATCTCTAGTTCACTATTGAAAATCATCTGTTTTGACGCAAAGTTATGTTTTCAACCGACACTTATTGTCAATTTCTAGAAGTAAGTCAAGATATGAGGCATACTTAGCTGTAACTGTTGTATTCTTTATTAAACAATTAAGAAAAAGCGAAACCCAACGTCCACGGCTTCCCTCTTCATCTTCACACAATTACTATCATTGTTTTCATAGAACATTGCAAGGTTCATGTTCGGAACCAAATCGAAATATATTGGTTTCACTAATGTTTTGCAATAATTATATCACATAATCTATAATTATGTTTATAAAGAGATAGATTCCTTCTGATAAGAAATTATCAGGTTTGTATTATATATGCTATTTATAAATTTTATATGTTTGCAATCAATCCTACACTAATATAGCGTTTCGGCGGTATTTTTTTATGATAAATAAAATATTGTTATATAGGTCCGCCATCATCAGGAATTGTCCTATATGTTTAAAAAATTATGGTTTCTTTACCTTGGTCGATGTCAGAATATCTGATAAATTTCTGTGCCTTTTATAAGCAATTATCGGTGTTTTTGTGAATACTTCATTGCAAACCACATTATCTCTTATGAGATGCCAATGTTTTAAAAGGTGTTTTCGTAATTTGCTTATGCAAGGATTATATTTAGTAGCCATTACAAGAGGAATTTCCTCTTTACGTTTCCCTTCCTTAGTTGAAAACAAATGTTTTCTCTCTTTGGTTAAGGCTTCATTGAAGCTAGACATGATTTCAGTGTTAGTGTAACCCCTATTTATCAAATTCTGTTTGAACTTTAAGAGAATTTCTCTAAGGTCATTATCATTGTTTGTTGATCTTCTGTAACGAATTACTTCTCCCCGGATAAATGCTTTAAACACGTGCTCCGTATGAGAGCTATTTCTGTGCAAATATAGAAAAGAATTCGTAGGTTTGAAATGGGTTTTCATGTCTAATATATTATCTGCTATAAATCTTCTGCCCTTGAATAAATGAACGTCTAGAAATGTTGTGTCAGATTCTGAAATTTCATATGTGAATTTGAGAAATTTGTGATGGCTATTAGCCAATTTAAAAAATTCTTCAAGTTCATGTCTTTTACCGTGGTGTATTATTATTCCATCATCCATGTATCTGGCATAATAAAATATGTTTGTCTTGTAAGGAAATGACGAAATAATTTCTTTCATTATTTGATATAATAAAATATTACAACATTCCGGTGCACAGCAGGCCCCAATTGCAGAACCTAGACATTGTTGATATAATTGATCATTAAATTCAAAGATATTATGTTGCAGAACATATCCCAAGAGGGAAACTAAATCATCTGTAGAGGGATATTTTATAGTGTAATGCGATTTATCAAATGCATCATATGCTGCTCTTACTGCTAAAAGAATTTCTTCAATTGGACAGTTGGTAAACATCTGACTTATGTCAAAACTACATAATAGGCAATTGTCTAGTGGTTTGATTGTTTCTATTTTTTGTATAAAATCAGATGAATCTCTGATGAAAGTATGGTGTTTCTTAACTATTGGCACAAGAAAATAATCAACATAACGACCTATGTATTCAGTGATCGTACCAATCTGGGAAATGATAGGTCTCCCTGGAGGAACTATTAAATCAATATTAAATCCTATTCTCATGACATTGTCATAATCTACAAAATTTATTTTGTGTATTTTCGGTAATATATGCATTTGTCCCGGTCCGTAATTTTTCTGATTGCCATTTATCATGTATTTGAATGAAATTGCGTCAATTTCATTATGAATGTGCATTCTAGTGACATAATCATTGATATTATTTCTGAGAACCTTGAAGTCAAAACCGTCAAGACTTGTGTAGTGATGCGATTGTAATTGCCGATAAGCTTCGGATAAGTAAATACTCTTATCAAGAACAACAACATTGTTGCTTTTATCAGCTTTCTTAATAAGAATTGATTTGTCTCGCAAAAGTGAAGATATGCTTGACCTCTCACCAGGTTTCAGATTGTCTCTAAATCTCCGAGGCTGCATTGACGACAACTCATGTTTTGTTTGAAAAATATAATTTTCAAGTGCATCACAGCTGTAGTGAGGTTCATATTTGCTATTCTCCCTGAATGGGTGTATATTTTCATTCTTTGAATAAAATAGAAATTTACATCTTAATTTTCTAGCAAATTCATTAAAGTCTCTCATTAAATCATTTTTTGCCCCTTTCAATGCGGGAGCAGGTATGAATTTCAACCCTTTTGAAAGCAGCAAATATTCATTGTCAGTTAAAGTTTTCATTGACAGATTAACCACATGCTGTTTAGCCTGTTTTATTTGGAATTTTATTTTTGATTGTTGCATTGCAACTTTGTTTCTTTGGCGCTTGTCATACTTTTTCTTTTTCATATGAACATTAAAGCGTCTAGCCATGACTGCCGCAATATCGCAGAGATGAAATTGTCTTGTGTGTCAATGCAGACTGGGAAACTCAATGGGGTGTGGCTGGATAGCATAGCTATTATCTGATTGGTCATTGATATAAATTTACTGATTGACAGGAAGTAACGAAAACATTGGAAGTTTAACACATTTTTATATTGATAATTATCCCATACGAAAAATATCAAAACAATAAAATATTTACTGTTCATCATGCGTTATGGAATACAAAAAGCGACTAAATAATGTCTGATAAAAAAGAATAACATACCATTAAATAGAAAATTAATCTCAATGTGAAAAAAACATATAGTCTGTCAAATAATCACGTTCAAAATTTTACGCACTCATCCAGTAGGTATAACCAATATGTTCATGTTTACACAGTATAATGTTTATTACACAGTTATAAAATAAAATTCCAAATAAAACAGGCTAAACAGCATGTGGTTAATCTGTCAATGAAAACTTTAACTGACAATGAATATTTGTTGCTTTCAAAAGGGTTGAAATTCATACCTGCTTCCGCATTGAAAGGGGCAAAAAATGATTTAATGAGAGACTTTAATGAATTTGCTAGAAAATTAAGATGTAAATTTCTATTTTATTCAAAGAATGAAAATATACACCCATTCAGGGAGAATAGCAAATATGAACCTCACTACAGCTGTGATGCACTTGAAAATTATATTTTCCAAACAAAACATGAGTTGCCGTCAATGCAGCCTCGGAGATTTAGAGACAATCTGAAACCTGGTGAGAGGTCAAGCATATCTTCACTTTTGCGAGACAAATCAATTCTTATTAAGAAAGCTGATAAAAGCAACAATGTTGTTGTTCTTGATAAGAGTATTTACTTATCCGAAGCTTATCGGCAATTACAATCGCATCACTACACAAGTCTTGACGGTTTTGACTTCAAGGTTCTCAGAAATAATATCAATGATTATGTCACTAGAATGCACATTCATAATGAAATTGACGAAATTTCATTCAAATACATGATAAATGGCAATCAGAAAAATTACGGACCGGGACAAATACATATTTTACCGAAAATACACAAAATAAATTTTGTAGATTATGACAATGTCATGAGAATAGGATTTAATATTGATTTAATAGTTCCTCCAGGGAGACCTATCATTTCCCAGATTGGTACGATCACTGAATACATAGGTCGTTATGTTGATTATTTTCTTGTGCCAATAGTTAAGAAACACCATACTTTCATCAGAGATTCATCTGATTTTATACAAAAAATAGAAACAATCAAACCACTAGACAATTGCCTATTATGTAGTTTTGACATAAGTCAGATGTTTACCAACTGTCCAATTGAAGAAATTCTTTTAGCAGTAAGAGCAGCATATGATGCATTTGATAAATCGCATTACACTATAAAATATCCCTCTACAGATGATTTAGTTTCCCTCTTGGGATATGTTCTGCAACATAATATCTTTGAATTTAATGATCAATTATATCAACAATGTCTAGGTTCTGCAATTGGGGCCTGCTGTGCACCGGAATGTTGTAATATTTTATTATATCAAATAATGAAAGAAATTATTTCGTCATTTCCTTACAAGACAAACATATTTTATTATGCCAGATACATGGATGATGGAATAATAATACACCACGGTAAAAGACATGAACTTGAAGAATTTTTTAAATTGGCTAATAGCCATCACAAATTTCTCAAATTCACATATGAAATTTCAGAATCTGACACAACATTTCTAGACGTTCATTTATTCAAGGGCAGAAGATTTATAGCAGATAATATATTAGACATGAAAACCCATTTCAAACCTACGAATTCTTTTCTATATTTGCACAGAAATAGCTCTCATACGGAGCACGTGTTTAAAGCATTTATCCGGGGAGAAGTAATTCGTTACAGAAGATCAACAAACAATGATAATGACCTTAGAGAAATTCTCTTAAAGTTCAAACAGAATTTGATAAATAGGGGTTACACTGACACTGAAATCATGTCTAGCTTCAATGAAGCCTTAACCAAAGAGAGAAAACATTTGTTTTCAACTAAGGAAGGGAAACGTAAAGAGGAAATTCCTCTTGTAATGGCTACTAAATATAATCCTTGCATAAGCAAATTACGAAAACACCTTTTAAAACATTGGCATCTCATAAGAGATAATGTGGTTTGCAATGAAGTATTCACAAAAACACCGATAATTGCTTATAAAAGGCACAGAAATTTATCAGATATTCTGACATCGACCAAGGTAAAGAAACCATAATTTTTGAAACATATAGGACAATCCCTGATGATGGCGGACCTATATAACAATATTTTATTTATCATAAAAAAATACCGCCGAAACGCTATATTAGTGTAGGATTGATTGCAAACATATAAAATTTATAAATAGCATATATAATACAAACCTGATAATTTCTTATCAGAAGGAATCTATCTCTTTATAAACATAATTATAGATTATGTGATATAATTATTGCAAAACATTAGTGAAACCAATATATTTCGATTTGGTTCCGAACATGAACCTTGCAATGTTCTATGAAAACAATGATAGTAATTGTGTGAAGATGAAGAGGGAAGCCGTGGACGTTGGGTTTCGCTTTTTCTTAATTGTTTATGTTGGGTTTTTGCCCACCGGAACTTACCCGAGAATAATCATTTAGTTGATTATCCGGTTTTCCCATACTTCACTCAATTAATGTCATTGCATTGTAATATTTACAAAGAGATCATAATACATATATAAACCATGTTATAAGCTCTATTGTTTTAACAAAGACTCCATGACTGTATTTTATTACAGTCAATTGTTTGCTCAAACCAGCCTGATAGTGCTTCGGTGGCCTTTGAAAATTTCAACCGTAACAAATTTATAATTACCAACAAGTAGCAAAATTTGTCGATTTTGCCGGTCCCCCTTTCACCCTCATAAGATTTATGAGATCCTATAAGACAATGTACTTCCTGCCACTCTAGTGATCTTTGACACTAGTAGACTTTGGTCATTTATACTTTGAACGTTTAATGTACTGCACGCCATTTCTAGTAAAGATGAGTAAGCTGTCTCTAAATAAATCCAAAAAGGAGGAAATTCCTCCAACACAGGATGCCTTCAAGGACCCTATTGATACGGAGGATTTTGACCTATCTCTTCCCCTGACAAATATTTCGTCGGCACCGAAGAAGGAGGAGGACAAAACTGAAAGTTATTTCTCGGATGTGGTATCTGGCGCCGTCAGGGATTTGAGGACTATTATGAACAGCAAACTGGCCATAGCTAAGGCCAGAGAGGGATTGGCCTATGGCCTACAAGAGGATGGGAACATTCCTCCATTCTGCAAAATCCTTCTTGATTGTAGACCGGACCTCCTGAATAGAGATTATTCAAAGGAACTGGTTGAAATATGGACAACCAAGCTGAAGGAAACCAAAACAACCCTCCTTACAGAGTCCGTTAAATTCCTAGACAATAAAATTTCTGACATTGATGGGGAAATTAAGAAAAAACTAGATAACACCAAAACTATCATTGGTGCAGCAACTAAATGTGCTGGCCTGGCTCGATCAGATTTGGCTAAGAGATTCTTGGACGTGAAGGAACGCCAGGAGAAGGATCTAGCAGAGTTCAAAACCGACATACGTGCCAAACAACCCATCCCTACATGGAAGAGATCCAACATCCATTTCAAAAAGGGCAACAACAGGAGAGGAAGACCATACTAAATAACTGTGTAATAAACATTATACTGTGTAAACATGAACATATTGGTTATACCTACTGGATGAGTGCGTAAAATTTTGAACGTGATTATTTGACAGACTATATGTTTTTTCACATTGAGATTAATTTTCTATTTAATGGTATGTTATTCTTTTTTATCAGACATTATTTAGTCGCTTTTTGTATTCCATAACGCATGATGAACAGTAAATATTTTATTGTTTTGATATTTTTCATATGGGATAATTATCAATATAAAAATGTGTTAAACTTCCAATGTTTTCGTTACTTCCTGTCAATCAGTAAATTTATATCAATGACCAATCAGATAATAGCTATGCTATCCAGCCACACCCCATTGAGTTTCCCAGTCTGCATTGACACACAAGACAATTTCATCTCTGCGATATTGCGGCAGTCATGGCTAGACGCTTTAATGTTCATATGAAAAAGAAAAAGTATGGCAAGCGCCAAAGAAACAAAGTTGCAATGCAACAATCAAAAATAAAATTCCAAATAAAACAGGCTAAACAGCATGTGGTTAATCTGTCAATGAAAACTTTAACTGACAATGAATATTTGTTGCTTTCAAAAGGGTTGAAATTCATACCTGCTCCCGCATTGAAAGGGGCAAAAAATGATTTAATGAGAGACTTTAATGAATTTGCTAGAAAATTAAGATGTAAATTTCTATTTTATTCAAAGAATGAAAATATACACCCATTCAGGGAGAATAGCAAATATGAACCTCACTACAGCTGTGATGCACTTGAAAATTATATTTTCCAAACAAAACATGAGTTGCCGTCAATGCAGCCTCGGAGATTTAGAGACAATCTGAAACCTGGTGAGAGGTCAAGCATATCTTCACTTTTGCGAGACAAATCAATTCTTATTAAGAAAGCTGATAAAAGCAACAATGTTGTTGTTCTTGATAAGAGTATTTACTTATCCGAAGCTTATCGGCAATTACAATCGCATCACTACACAAGTCTTGACGGTTTTGACTTCAAGGTTCTCAGAAATAATATCAATGATTATGTCACTAGAATGCACATTCATAATGAAATTGACGAAATTTCATTCAAATACATGATAAATGGCAATCAGAAAAATTACGGACCGGGACAAATGCATATATTACCGAAAATACACAAAATAAATTTTGTAGATTATGACAATGTCATGAGAATAGGATTTAATATTGATTTAATAGTTCCTCCAGGGAGACCTATCATTTCCCAGATTGGTACGATCACTGAATACATAGGTCGTTATGTTGATTATTTTCTTGTGCCAATAGTTAAGAAACACCATACTTTCATCAGAGATTCATCTTATTTTATACAAAAAATAGAAACAATCAAACCATTAGACAATTGCCTATTATGTAGTTTTGACATAAGTCAGATGTTTACCAACTGTCCAATTGAAGAAATTCTTTTAGCAGTAAGAGCAGCATATGATGCATTTGATAAATCGCATTACACTATAAAATATCCCTCTACAGATGATTTAGTTTCCCTCTTGGGATATGTTCTGCAACATAATATCTTTGAATTTAATGATCAATTATATCAACAATGTCTAGGTTCTGCAATTGGGGCCTGCTGTGCACCGGAATGTTGTAATATTTTATTATATCAAATAATGAAAGAAATTATTTCGTCATTTCCTTACAAGACAAACATATTTTATTATGCCAGATACATGGATGATGGAATAATAATATACCACGGTAAAAGACATGAACTTGAAGAATTTTTTAAATTGGCTAATAGCCATCACAAATTTCTCAAATTCACATATGAAATTTCAGAATCTGACACAACATTTCTAGACGTTCATTTATTCAAGGGCAGAAGATTTATAGCAGATAATATATTAGACATGAAAACCCATTTCAAACCTACGAATTCTTTTCTATATTTGCACAGAAATAGCTCTCATACGGAGCACGTGTTTAAAGCATTTATCCGGGGAGAAGTAATTCGTTACAGAAGATCAACAAACAATGATAATGACCTTAGAGAAATTCTCTTAAAGTTCAAACAGAATTTGATAAATAGGGGTTACACTGACACTGAAATCATGTCTAGCTTCAATGAAGCCTTAACCAAAGAGAGAAAACATTTGTTTTCAACTAAGGAAGGGAAACGTAAAGAGGAAATTCCTCTTGTAATGGCTACTAAATATAATCCTTGCATAAGCAAATTACGAAAACACCTTTTAAAACATTGGCATCTCATAAGAGATAATGTGGTTTGCAATGAAGTATTCACAAAAACACCGATAATTGCTTATAAAAGGCACAGAAATTTATCAGATATTCTGACATCGACCAAGGTAAAGAAACCATAATTTTTGAAACATATAGGACAATCCCTGATGATGGCGGACCTATATAACAATATTTTATTTATCATAAAAAAAATACCGCCGAAACGCTATATTAGTGTAGGATTGATTGCAAACATATAAAATTTATAAATAGCATATATAATACAAACCTGATAATTTCTTATCAGAAGGAATCTATCTCTTTATAAACATAATTATAGATTATGTGATATAATTATTGCAAAACATTAGTGAAACCAATATATTTCGATTTGGTTCCGAACATGAACCTTGCAATGTTCTATGAAAACAATGATAGTAATTGTGTGAAGATGAAGAGGGAAGCCGTGGACGTTGGGTTTCGCTTTTTCTTAATTAACCAGTATGATAGGATAGATTTGTTCAACATAGTCAGCAAATTTTGAATTATTTGATAAGAGTACATCAGCTATTTCGCAGAATGTAAAGTTAAATGAAATTGCTTTTTTGTGTTGAAAAATACGTCCTTCGAACGTAACAAGATGTTGTCAATTAAGAAATCAAGCATCTTGATAATATCAGTTTCAGAAAATGAGGGCCCTCATGGGGTTTTTGATTATGTGATTACTTGGCCGTTTTTTTAATGATTATTTGATTATTAAGCCAAATATTTCATGATTATTTGATTACCTAGGACTGTATTTTTAGTTTGTGATTATTTGATTACTAAAGATAAGCAAATATTTAATGATTATGTGATTATATTGTCAAAAAAATGGTGATTATGTGATTACTAGGACCCCCCCCCCCCCATGAGGGGCTTCGAAAATGTTTTGATTGAATCAGAGTGATTCTTTACAAAGTAGGATTTATTCCTCCCGAAGACAAGATACTTGAATCTACGATGGTCGTTCTTTTTTATGAAACAAAGCAAAACCAACTCTTTCAATTTGTCTTTTAGTTTGGAATGGCGAATACCTGTGTTAAGTGTAGAAAAGTCAATTGTTGTATTACTATTGCAAGATGACAGAGTCTTAGATTGAATGTACTCTAAAAATTCTTTGGATTATTTTAGCATCCACATCTGATTCACGCCACCTCAATAGTAGGCAGTCTCACAATAACTTTGAGGCCTGGCTGTAATTGCTGATAAAAGGAACGTTAATAATTTAGAAATATGTTTCGTGGAGCACTTGGAAACCCAACAATATACCGTTGTTTGTAGGGACACATATGTAGTTTAGGTATCCAATTGGATTCACATTGTTAAAAAAGAAAATCTGTTTGAAGTATAGTAAATGTCCAGAGAAAAAAGATCAGATGCAAAGTTATTTAAAAAATATATGTTTTCATTTCTTCAAATAACATGTTCACTGATTCACTAGTGAGCAAACAAAAATTGTCATAGAAATTAATAGGTGAACTTAAGCTCTGCCATTGGAAAAAGCTCTAAATAATAATTTATTGTATAACTTTATTTATTATTATTTAACTGAAAATAAATAAAAAAAAAAACTTCAAATGGAAGAAGACTATCAAGTTTAATTGTTCATATTTGACAAGATTTGGGTAACAAATACATGTATACGATCTCTTAAAAAGAAATGACATATATTTTGTAATAAAACTACAACACCTAATATTTGGATAGAAAATTACAGACAAAAAGTATGACACAATATTTGTTTTAGTTACAATATCTAGTTTTTCTATATATGATTCGTACTATGTATCTCAGCAGATAACAATACTAATTATATATAAAAAAAGATGTGGTATGATTGACAATGAGATAACTCTCCACAAGAGACCGAAAATGATCAAGACATTAACAACTATAAGTCACCGTACTGCTTTCAACAATGACCAAAGCCCATAGCACATATTCATGCTATACTATAATTGTTGTCCATCGCGGTGTCAAAGCACAAACACGACTAGATTGGTTCATTGTTTTACTTGCAATTAACAAGCAGTAGATACTAACAAACTTAATCTTGCATAATTACCAAAATACATTTATCGACCAAAAATATATACGAACATCTAACAAAAATCATAGTAGGAATATAAGGAGTTCAAAGGGGACAGAGGTTGGGAAAGTTTATAAAATTTCAAAATAAAATTTTATTTGCAGATCAGTAAGAACGTGTTATAAGATACATAGTGTAGAAACAGACCAATGGTCAACCAGCAAAAAGAACGCAATGTAGTGGAAACTAACAGGATTTAGAAACAAATATTGTGTTTAGATACAAACTAAGTCGTTTATTGTCGACAAACTTCCTGGACAAGTATTGCATATTGTGACACTTTAGATAATTGTTAAATGAACGACAACAAGTCATGACATTTAAAATATAAAGCCTTGGTCACACCTTAACTGATAGCTCGAACGGATGCCTAACGGATAACGTTTTTGCAATTCGTTCTTGTCCGTTAGATGTCCGTCTATATCCGTTGCGTGTCCGTTTAGTGTACGTGTTATCCGTCGACGTCCGTTCTGCCCGGTGGAACATTTTGAGCATGTTCAAAACTTTGAACGGACGTCCAACGGATGAAATGTCCGGTAGGCGTCCGTTTTGTACGGTACTCGTCCGTTTCGTTTCCGTTTTGTATCCGTTACGTGTCCGTTATACATCCGTTGAAGGTCTGACAGATAAATTCACCAAAGGACATCTAACGGATATAAAGGATGTTGAACGAATGTAAACCCCATTCAGACTCTCGTGTATATTATTTTAACATAAAATATTCTTACGTGTATATCATTTGTATATTACTTCGAAGAATACACAAATCTTGAGATTAATTTGTAATTTCTGCAGAAAACTGACTGCCACTGATTGTATGAGAAATATGAATCTCAATAATTATAGGAAGATGTGGTATGAGTGCCAATGAATGAGACAACTCTGCATCCAAGTCAAATTTATAAAAGTAAACCATTATAGGTTAAGGTACGGTCTTCAACACGGAGCCTTGGCTCACACCGAACATCAAGCTATAAAGGGCCCCAAAAATTACAAGTGTAAAGCCATTCAAACGGGCAAACCAACGGTCTACAGACTTCTTATACGTTCAGGTATTTCACATCCAATTTTTTTATGGAAATATTCTTTATAAAGCACAAAGGTGTCAGTATTCACCTCAGAAACTAAGAAAACCTTTGAATAGACTTATTAAGAAAGGATATAGTTCCGATACTGTTGTCAGGTCATTAAAGATTGCATATTTTGGCGTTAATATTGATTCACTTATAGGGTCTTTCATCGGAACTAAACACATTTATTCAAAAACCAGTTGTTTGCATGACACGGGTTATGTTCTTCTCATATATATGTTATGATGGTATGATACTAAACCCCTAACGGGAAGGATTGTGCCTGATGTTCATATGATGAAATCATAATCTGTCTGTCAGTGTAATTGAAGTCTGGAGCTGGCATGTCAGTTAACTGCTAGTAGTCTGTTGTTATTTATGTATTATTGTCATTTTGTTTATTTTCTTTGGTTACATCTTCTAACATCAGACTCGGACTTCTCTTGAACTGAATTTTAATGTGCGTATTGTTATGCGTTTACTTTTCTACATTGGCTAGAGGTATAGGGGGAGGGTTGAGATCTCACAAACATGTTTAACCCCGCCGCATTTTTGCTCCTGTTCTAAGTCAGGAGCCTCTGGCCTTTGTTAGTCTTGTATTATTTTAATTTTAGTTTCTTGTGTACAATTTGGAAATTAGTATGGCGTTCATTATCACTGAACTAGTATATATTTGTTTAGGGGCCAGCTGAAGGACGCCTCCGGGTGCGGGAATTTCTCGCTACATTGAAGACCTATTGTTGACCTTCTGTTGTTGTTTTTTTCTATGGTCGGGTTGTTGTCTCTTTGACACATTCCCCATTTCAATTCTCAATTTTAATCTATATAAAAAAAACATGACTATTGTAAAATAAATCATCCAAAATTGAACAGTGAAACTTCTAAGGGTTGCACTGTTTTCACATACACAGTTTTTTGTTAGAACGTTGAGACATACTCTTGATGTTTGTTTTTGTTGCACTAAAGTGTTCCTGTCGTTCCTTTGTTTTTCTCTTATAGTTGATGTGTTTCCCTCGGTTTTAGTTTGTAATCAAAGAGTTCGTTTCTATGCATTTTGGCCATTTTTTAAGTTGTTCCAATATTTTTCCTCTTATAGTTGATCAATGTGTTTCTCTCGGTTTTAGTTTGTAACCCGGATTTATTTTTTCTCAATCGACTTATGACTTTTATTAGCGGATACCGGCTACAGTTGCCTTTATTTAATTTGCCGCAGTGTGTCGTGTATTTTTTTTACGGGAAACACTGTCATACTGACTGTAGATATCTACATTCATGCATTTAAAATCAATAAGTAATTTAGCAAATCGTCAAAGTCTGGTTAAGCTAAGCCATGTACTTATTTTACGACAACGTTTACTAAGATAATGTAACAATTCCAGTCAATATCATCAACAAAGAGAATAACTCAGGGATAAATGGAAGAACAAAAAAGATAATATCGTGAGGGGAGAATAAACTGATAAAGAGAAGAGTCGATAAAATGATACAGAACGAGAAGAATAAAGAGAAGAACAACTAACTTAAAGATAAAACCGTTAGGGGAGAATAAAATGATAAAGCGAAGAGTCAACTAATTTATACAGAAAGAGAAGAATAAAGAAAAGAAGAACAAATAAGATAATATCGTGAGGGGAGAATAAACTGATGAAGGGAATAGTCGATAAAATGATACAGAAAGGGAAGAATAAAGAAAAGAAGAACAAATAAGATATTATCGTAAGGAGAGAATAAACTGATAAAGGAAAGAGTCGATAAAATGATACAGAAAGCGAAGAATAAAGAGAAGAGCAAATACGATAATAGCGTAATAATGGCAGTTATTGTAATTCATGGGGTTATATAATTCGACAGTTCGGTGCAATTTTGTCAATATTCAGACAAGATAATTTGAGAAAAATACTGATGTGTATGTATGCTTATGTTATCATTGAAAAAAGGAATACTTTATTCACTTATAATCAAATTATGTTTACAAAAGAAATCAATAGCAATCATTCGTGATATGGCGGATTTAAAGCAAGACAGGGCAAAATCTACAAAACAAAATTGGGTGCATGAAATAGATCGAAGTCGACATTTTTTTTATCTCTCGATAATATGGATTTAATAGTTCATGGTCAGAAAAAAATGTCAGTTATTAAAGTTATTGATTACTACATGTAATCTCCAAGAATTACTAGTTATAGATTTATTATTATATTATTAATATTGCATTATAAATAGATAAAAAACAACATTAGAAATAGTATAATATCGTACGTACTGGATTGTAAATAGCAAGAGACAATTTATATAATATTGAATTACGATAAAAAGTGGATTAGTGAATTAACATCAAATTAAATGACTGTATGACTGAAGTTTTCACATTTATAGCCTTTGTAATAGAATATGTATGAGGGTTGAGATCTCACAAACATGTTTAACCCCGCCGCATTTTTGCGCCTGTCCCAAGTCAGGAGCCTCTGGCCTTTGTTAGTCTTGTATTATTTTAATTTTAGTTTCTTGTGTACAATTTGGAAATTAGTATGGCATTCATTATCACTGAACTAGAATATATTTGTTTAGGGGCCAGCTGAAGGACGCCTCCGGGTGCGGGAATTTCTCGCTACATTGAAGACCTGTTGGTGACCTTCTACTGATGTTTTTGGTTTTTTTTTATGGTCGGGTCGTTGTCTCTTTGACACATTCCCCATTTCCATTCTCAATTTTATACGTACTTAGTACATTTGACATATGACATAAAGGTCTCGGTGGCATTAACTAACAGAAAATAATGAGGGGAACTGTCGACTTATATAGTCTTAGACTATGACAAAGAAAAAGACCCCCCTAAAAAAAAAAAAAAAAAAAAAAAACACACCAAAAAACACCAAAAAAAACACACAATAAAGATAATGGGTACCGTTGTAGAACTGCAAGAATATAAGGGAAAGAAAATGAATAATAGGTTCATGTCTGTCATATTTTTTTGCATGCCCGAAGTTCAGAAATTGTCGTTTGTATCTGTCATATTTATTTTTTATGCCCGAAGTTCAGGTCTGTTATGTTTGTATTTTGATGCCCGAAGTTCAGTGGTTGTCGTTGACTCATGGCTTATATATTTATTTTTCTTAGTCAGTAGTTCAGTGGTAACTTGTTTTGATATAAATAAACCGTTAGAATCTCAAAAGAATTGTTTCATATTTTCATATCTGAGAAGTTTAGAGCCAACTATATGGGTATGGGTTAATCTCAATGTTAAATAAAATTGAGAATGGAAATGGGGAATGTGCCAAAGAGACAACAACCCGACCATAAAAAAAAAGAAAACATCAGCAGAAGGTCACCAACAGGTCTTTAATGTAGCGAGAAATTCCCGCACCCGGAGGCGTCCTTCAGGTGGCCCCTAAACAAATATATACTAGTTCAGTGATAATAAACGCCATACTAATTTCCAAATTGTACACAAGAAACTAAAATTAAAATAATACAAGACTAACAGGCCAGAGGCTCCTGACTTGGGACAGGCGCAAAAATACGGCAAAAAAAGACCGTACGATTGCTTATAATTGCTTGCATCCACTTTATATAATTTTGGTTGATAGTTATCTAATTGGCAATCATACCTCATCTCCTCATTTTCATAAACAATTTAAAGAATAGAGAGAAAAATACCCATATAACCGCCAAGCAGCTGTTTTCGATTTTTCTCTCTCACATATAAAGAGACAACTGCCTAACCTTGACCCTGTGATAAAGCGCTGTAATGTTCTTTATACAAAGCTATATTTTCCTAAGGCTTAAAGTACGGTTTACAGCGTGCGTAACATAGTATACGCATATTATATATGTTAGGGAGCTACCATTTGATTTTATGGGAGGCCTAGGATAAAAAAAACTTTGTCATGTATTTTTTTGTTTTTTGTAATCTCTGTACTGCATTTTTATTTTTCACTCTAGGAATTATATTTTATTTCAAATTCAAACAACTGATCTCGTCCTGATATGCATGTAATATTTGTCACTGGACGTTAAAAACCCAATCCTTCAATTATTCATTGAATGAATGAATGAATCTTTATTGCAGAGGCATAGACATGCTATGGCAAAATTAACAACATATATTACATAATATAAAACATGAATAGACAGCAGAGAACAATAGTATAATACAATGACATATAAAGTTATGAGACTATATTTGATCGTATATTCCATGCAGGTTTTACATAATTACATAATGTAATCGTAAGAGACTTACTAGAAGCTTGTAGTATATTTAATAGTTTTCGATCATTAGGCCACGAACAATAATACTTTGGTAAAAATTGGGTTCGTACAGATCTATAAGCTGGACAAACAAGAACAAAATGATATTCATCTTCTATAACACACATTTTACAACATTCACATAAACGATTTTCTCTAGGAATATTATTATAACGACCTACTTCAATATTTAACTTTAATGTTCCACTACGTAATTTTGTTAACAGACTAACATTATTGATATAAGAAAGATATTTTTCAATATAAAAAGTTAATTTAAATCTACAATAAAATGACAGTTTACTACATTCCTGAATAGTAGTTGACCAATTTTGCAAGTATTGATCTTTGATACGAGTTTTAATAGTATTTATACATATTGTGGTAGCATCTTGGTTTAGCCATACATAGTTTAACCCAAGATCATATAATATATCTCGTATATTTGAGGCCCAGTTTACATAACCATTGATAGCATCGTCATACAAGAGTTTATACACATCATATACAACTTTGGGTTTATTTGTAATAATATGTAACCAATATTTCAATATTTTTTTGTTTTCTAACAATAAAAAGAGGTAAATGGCCAAGTTCGCCATATAAAAAACATGTTGGTACATTTCGACCCAATTTTAACACAAATCTACAACAACGATTATGAATAAGTTCGATATCTTTAGCACGATGGAAACCCCATATTTCTGATGCATAGCCTAAGACGGATCCGACCATACTATCGAAAAGAAACATCTGTTCTTCTGGAGTGATAAAGAATTGTTTGAGAGAGTTCATTAAAGATGACATGGCTCTACATCCTTGTTGTGCTAGACGTTTTTGAGTATGTAAAAACTTTCCGTTGTAATGTAATAATACAGCAAGGTACATAATTATATGAATTAACAACTTGCAGTTCCTTGTTATCATAGTAAAATTAGTGTCTACTGGTCTAAATCCATTTCTAAATACCACTACTTTGGTTTTATCAGCGTTTACTTCGATATTCCATTTATTGCAGTAAAGTAAAAGTTTATCAAATAAGTGTTGCAGAACAGTCGGTGTTTTTCCAAATAAAACGGTGTCGTCAGCAAAAAGTATTAAATATATAAGAATTCCATTCAAAGATATGACATCTACGTTTACATCAGTGGAGATATCTTGAATAATGTCATTTATGAAAAATAAGAAAAGTAAGGGAGATAACGGCTCGCCTTGTTTTACACCAAGATGGTTATCAAAAGCCTCTGATAGTACTCCACCAGACCGCACACGTAAACGCACAGATGAATAAATAGAATTTACCATTGATACGAATTTACTGCTAACTCCAGATTTGAGAAGTTTATATATCAAAATTCTTCTGTCCACCTTATCAAACGCCCTTCGGAAGTCTACGAAGTCACATTACAATTTTAATTTATGCTTAAGAGTATGTGAAATAATTCCATGTAGTGTAAATATTGCGTCAACAGTATTCGTTGTCTATTATATGATTTTCGTCCTGAGACAACGATAACAAACGGTCAGTTAGAATACTAGTGAACAACTTTGACAGGATGCTTACTAATATTATAGGTCTATAATTAATCGGACTCGTAAGAACAACCCTTTTAAGGAACAGGAATAACTAAACATTCAGTCCAATTTTCTGGATATACTCCGATAGCGAATATCGAGTTGAACAAAGTTTTTAAAATAGGTGCGAAAAATGAAGGACATGACGAAAACATCTCACCTACAATTTCGTCGTTACCTGCACTTTTCCCAGATTTAAGTTTCTTTAGTGCTTTGATTATTTCGTCTTCAGAGATGTCCGTATCTAATATAATAAGTCTATATTTACAACATCAAAGTAAGTGTTGTTTATAAGATCTAACACTGTATCAGATAGTTCGGGTGGGTTCATACCAAGAACATTTTCAAAATAACAAAATAAATAAACATTGTTTCGTTGTCCGCTACACACTTTGATTTGTTTTTTGGCTTTAAGGTTGACCAAAATTTCTTTGGATTCGTTTTTGCAATACTACAAAGTTCCAAACCTTTTTTCCTCTTAAAATTGTACTGAGCTTTTCGTTTCACTTTATTGTAAGAATTTCTAGCAATAACGTATTCACTCCTGTTTGCTTCCGTTTGGTGACGTAGAAAAAAGTTTCTTGTGGCATGAAATGTTTTTCGGGCGTTTTTGCAATTTTCATCGAACCATTCATTATTCGGACGATTTTGGCGATCTATGATTTTATTAATAGAAACTGAGTGTCCAAACACTTTGAAAGCGCTATCATAAATAATACGATTTATCTCTCTTACGGCGTTATGTATGTCGACATCTAAAGTGATATCATTTACAACTGACAATAGTTTTTTCTCTATGAGGTTGTAACATTTGGGCATATTCATCATTTTTACTTGTTTCCCATTTAATGTAATTGCGTGTTGTAGTATTTGTTCTCTTTTGACATATCGTGGAAAAGTTAAGTTAAAAAAATAAAGGCATATGATCCGAGAACTCATTCATTTCTAGAACTTCAAAATCACTAATAATACCATAATTGTTCGGAGAAAGAAGCAGATAATCGTTGACACTCGTCCCTTAACTGTTACAAAATGTGAATTTACCATTCGTATCGCTTCCGAGTCTACCGTTAGCTACAGTTAATCCCGCTCGTGTTATAGCACACCTGTAATAATTTACGTCCAAAGGTGTTTACAACTTTATCCATTGAGCTTCGATCAGAAATAATGGGGTTTTCAACATGATTTACACTCGTTACAAATTTATCTAATTGATCATTATATAAAACGTCACTCACTTCACCAATGCGACTGTTAAAATCTCCGCATATCATAACAATACCCTTTTCACTATAATCTAAAACAATACTTTCAATAGTCTCATGAAAATCAATATCACAAATATTATAATATTTCGATTTCTCGTGTGGAATATAAGAAAAACAAACAAAGACATCTTTAAGTGTATTGAAAAACGTGTGCTCAAATTTTAAAAGTAAAATACCATGGTTGACTTTTTTTTCAACAAAAATACCTTTACCATGTTTACATAAGTGTTGTTTACAATATACAGCTAAACCACCTTCATTTCTGGTACCAATATTTTTATTTCTACAAAGACAAGAAATTTTTTCAAAACTTAAATGTTTATTAAGTTATTTTCTTGTAACCAAGTTTCACTAAATAATAAAATGTTAAACTTGTCTATTAAATTCAAAAAGTTATTATCATTATAAACTGATGTAAGGCCATTGATATTCCAACATAAACATTTTAATGTCTCAGAAAGTTCCCTGGAAATGTCCCATGGTTTATATTCTTTACCACCAACACATATACGATCTTTAACGAAATACGCCTTTATCTCAGACAGAAAGTCACAGGACAAAAAGTCACAGACAAAAAGTCACGGACAAAAAGTCACAGGACAAAAAGTCACAATTCATTTTTTCTGATTATTTTCTTTGAATAAAAAACGCTTATTTCTACAAAAATATTTTTGCATTTTTATTAAACTATTGTATATAAACCAACTTTTTAAACAAAATATATCAAAAAAATATCAAAGATTATCAATTAATTGTTAAAAAAACAAAATGTCAAAGTGACTTGGCACTTAAATGGCTTCATGGTGCCAAAAAAAAACATCTTTTGCATGATTAAAATTGGATAAATCTTCATTTTTCAAGTATAATGACACATTTCCTAAACTTTAATATGAATATATGTATTTAAAATAAATATTTCAAGATATATTCTTATATATTAAAACAATTGTCAATAAATTATTTGTGACTTTTTGTCCTACCAAATTTGTGACTTTATGTCCTGTGACTTTTTGTCCTGTGACTTTCTGTCCGTTTACCTTTATCTCTTGTTCGCGCAACTCCTTAAGTATGGAACGTCGTCAGTCATTCCCAAAAAATGGGTACAATTACAAAATTTCAGTGTCGCCGGCAAATAACCACAAAATGCAAGCTTAACATATGTCACAGATAATCTTTTTCGTGTTCTAAGTGATTAATATGTATACTAAAATAAAATTATATTCTTTTGTGATGTATATCGTAAATATATTTGTGTGATTTTCTATTCAATATACGGAAATCACACGAATTCCGAATGTCGCCAAGAAAAACTCCAAATATCGGTGTGAATTAAAATACTTTATTTCATCTAAATCATGATTATATTTGCTTTTTTATTTGACACTAGATATTGATTTTTATCCACAAAAAATATTTTAGAATCAAAAGTTATAATATACACTTTGATTTACCCATTAAACCAATGTCGCCGATAAACGTATAACCTACCGTAACGTATCTTTAGGTACAGTCAAAACATATTTATATGATTGGAAATCATGCCCAAAGTGACTTTAAGCAAAGTTGATACATCAAATTTTAAAATCCTGCTTTTAACTTTAATTGCAATGAAACGAAAAATAAAAAAAAATCTTCTCTTTCTCTTTTTTTCGATTGTCGCATATAAGAATCCAACCTACGTAACGCGTATTTTGGAACGTACTAATCAAGAACAAATCAAAATGATGATTATTTCATTGAAAGCACCCATAAAGAGAAAGCAACTCAACAATATTGTTACATATTTCCATGTATAATGTAAATAAAACTAACCTCCGTTTAAATAACCTCCGTGACGCAGTTATTTACAGTTAAGTTGTGAGACTTTTTTTTATCAGTATCAGCGGCTGCCGACACTGCCGAAAGTCATTTTTGTAGCAGACATCATTTATTATAAAGGAAACAGACAAACAAAATACAGATTTTGAGAAAAAAAATGTTGTTTTGAGAAAGGTATGTTAACTTGTTTTTTCCCTATTATGTGAGCAACATTATAACGTTTAATAAACGTTATACATGTATCAGCCATTTTCTTAGATTTGAAATAGTCTACAACACAACTTGTGTAATTACGACGACAATCATAACTTTAACAGCGGTTTATGGCAAACATTTTCAAGATTATTTAGGACTCATCAATGTAACGTAGGTTATGCAAATAAAAAAAATCTAAAGATGCATGTAAACACGATCATACCATTTGAAATTCTTGTACATTGTTATAGATACCAAATCAGTTCATCAATTATCACTAATAAAAATCAAAAGGTGATGTCAATCATAGACGACATCATTGATTTACGTTACGGAGGATAGAAATTTAAGGAAAAAAGTTTTTTTTTCTCTCTAACACAAGGGGTACAATCAAAATCACGTGATGGATATACACACACCGGAAGTAGCAGTCGAGCAGACCGCTTGAAAGGTAAGTAGTCGTATTTACTTGTTTATATCAATAAAATTTAATAAATCAGGTAGTGCACCGAATGTCGGATACTATTTAGTTTTGAAATACACAATTATCCTTGCTGGAAAGTGTGCAGTTAATGCTAACACTTCGACACAATTATCCGTCGAAAATTTGGAGCTGTGTCGAAGTGTTTGCAATAACTGCACGCTTTCTAGCCAAAACACTTGTGTATTTTGAAACTACATACTATCCGACATTCGGTGTGCCAACTTGTTAATCAAAATTTAATTGATATAAACAAGAAAATGCAACTACTAACCTTTCAAGCGGCGAGTTCGACTGTAACTTCCGGTGTGTGTATATCCATCACGTGATTTTGATTGTACCCCTTGTAACAGGACTTTACTCTTTTTAGATAACGATTTACTAAGAAAAATGTTTAATTCTGTTGTCTTGTTTGTCATTTAATTCCAATATTTACATTCATTTATATGTTTGCTGTTGGTAAGAACTGGAATTGTCCGTTATGGAGGTTTTAAATGTCGTTACGGAGGATAGAAATTTTCGAAATGAAACTATTTTGACTCCAAAACTTCATAGTTGAGTATAATACATACATTATGGTGTGAAGGAAGGTGACATTATCTGTATAGAGCTAATAAAATTAAGTTGAACAGTATTCGGTTTAGGTAAAACATATTTTTGAGTGAGGAAGTTCATGAATCGTTACGGAGATTTTGACAAGAACAAGTCCATTTGACTAAAAGAAACATATAACTTGATAGAAAACAGTTTTTTAGTTTGTAATGTCAATAAATTGTTTAGAAAAGCTAGCATTAAAGAGTTAAGTGTTACTATGTATCAGCATTCAGATACTGGTTTGCCGGATATCAACCTCCGTAACAAAGATGGGGGTGTGGACTAATACAAGCATAAAAAAATACATACAAGTGATTCAAAACATAAATAATAGGGTTTTTCCTAGAAAAGCTGTATTATGAAACTAAAATATTATACAGCATAACATTTCATTAGTTTAAATTTATTACTAAATAAGTTGTGAAAACTACTTATTTGAATTATTTTTTAAACACTATATTAATTCAGACCTTAAAATTGGTATTTGCTTTCAATATATATACAGAATAATACGTATAAATCAGTTTGCTATGGTGGTAAATGTAATCCATTTCACATGAGCCTGGATTTAAATCTTGTGTTTTCTCTATAATGAAATTTTTAAGATGACTTTATACAACACTAACCTCCGATACGTTCATACTTACCTTGTCTTACAAAAAATACTAAAACTAGAAAACAACTAAAATGGTGTAAGTAAAAATAAAAAAAATGACAGACTAGATATAGACACAGAAGAAAACAACACTCTCTCTCTGCTCAGTTGAAATTTATTCTTTAACAGTGTCTACATTCGAATTGTACCCATTTTTTGGGAATGACTGGGTAGTTTTTCCTTCCTCCGTATCTGGATTTCTTTAGGCAATTCTTCCGAGACGCCAAATTCCGTACTTTTCAGATTTTTTGCGTTTCTCTTAACCAAATCTCTACTTTCGAATGTTGCGAATTTTAACAAAATTGGACGTGTTTTTTCACCCTTTTTGCCTAATCGATGAGCATCTGAAATAACCACTTTCGTAGCAGCACCGCATATTTTCATGTTATGTTCACAAAACCTGCCAATAATTTCAGAACAAATTTCCTCCTCAGTTTCTTTAATGTTATAAAAGATTAAGTTATTTTTCATCGACTTCATTTGGATATCAATCAATTCGTCTTTAAGTTTGTTGTTTTCCTTCATCATGTTTTCAACGGACGCATTTATTTCGGCTACAGATTTTTTTTCTCCCGCTGACAGATTTCATTTGTTTCGATACTTTATCAAGTTCGGTCTTAAAAGATTCAACTTTATCAAAATTGTTACTAATAAGCTGCATTGATAACAGTGTAAAGTTTTCAACCACTACAAACAATATAAATAATTCAATCTTATACACTTTGACTATATGATAAAAACATGGTAGTCTATTTCTTTATAGAGTATAATTGGCTGTAAACTAGATTTCAGTACCCTTAGAACGGTACTTTGTGGGTGTCTTTTTTGACTTATTGTTGTTGTATTGAGCACAGTGTTTCCCCCAACTAATTCTTATAGTTTGTTGCTTTGTGGCATCTTTTTAGGCCTGTTAAGTATCTGCTATTCAGTGTTTATTTTAAGATGCAGTCTCTCATAAAAAAAAACCCAAAGGGGTCAAATATGTTTTTTTTTTTATTTAAAGCCATTTTCCCGTGTTTTTACCTTGTCGTATTTTTCATTGTGAATTTTATTGTGTTTACATAACCCATATTTTCTACACAAATTATTTTGTACTAAATGATCCAAATAACAGCTGCAAGTTACAGTTCAATCACCTCAATGGCTTATGTTATACTATGTTTAAATATACCATTGACAATTTAATTATCAGCTGATTATCAGATTTTACTGTAGAACTCCTGTAAATTATGATTTAAACAAGAGTGCACACGCTGAAATGTCTCGCCTTCTATACTAATCATTGATATTATGTTGATAGTCCTAAGTATAAAGCTAAGCTTTATTACAACTGTCACATAAACTTAACATTAACCAAGATAACTAAACAAAGACCAATGAACCTTGAAAAAGAGGTCCAGGTCAGATGAACCATGCCAGGCAGACAGGTACAGCTAACAATGCTTCTATACAACATATATAGTTGACACATTACTTATAGTTTAAGAAAAATAGACCAAAACACAAAAACTTAACACTGTGCAATGAACCGTGAAAATGAGGTCACGGTTAAATAAAACCTGCTCGACTGACATAAAGATCATAAAATATTTCCATACACCAAATATAGTTGACCTATGGCATATAGCATTAGATAAAAAGACCAAAACTCAAAAACTTAACTTTGACCACTGAACCATGAAAATGAGGTCAAGGTCACATGACATCTGCCCGCTAGACATGTACACTTAACAATAATTCCATACAACAAATATAGTAGACCTATTGCATATGGTATGAGAAAAACAGACCAAAACACAAAAATTTAACTATAACCACTGAACCATGAAAATGAGGTCAAGGTCAGATGACACCTGCCAGTTAGACATGTACACCTTACAGTCCTTCCATACACCGAATATACTAGCCCTATTGCTTATAGTATCTGAGATATGGACTTGACCACCAAAACTTAACCTTGTTCACTGATCCATGAAATGAGGTCGAGGTCAAGTTAAAACTGTCCGACAACCAGGAGGACCTTGCAAGGTACGCACATATCAAATATGGTTACCCTATTACTTATAATAAGAGAGAATTCAACATTACAAAAAATTTGAACTTTTTTTTCAAGTGGTCACTGAACCATGAAAATGAGGTCAATGACATTGCACATGTGACTGACGGAAACTTCGTAACATGAAGCATCTATATACAAAGTATGAAGCATCCAGGTCTTCCACCTTCTAAAATATAAAGCTTTTAAGAAGTGAGCTAACGCCGCCGCCGTAGCCGCCGCCGGATCACTATCCCTATGTCGAGCTTTCTGCAACAAAAGTTGCAGGCTCGACAAAAATCAAATGATTTATATTTTTTTAGCCGATTAAAATAACGGTTCTTACTTCACATACAAGGACTCATTGTTACATTTCTTTTTAGAGAACCCTGAAAAAAGGACCAGTTTTACAATCAGGTTTACTTAATGTTTTAAACCCTAGTGCATAACTGGATTTTCAGTATGTTTTTTTAATGTTGGATTGCTGTCTAACTGATGTTTTCCCAAATCTTTATTCAATCACAACAATGGAAAATCTGACAACCAATTCAGTATTCAAAAGATGTTCATTCTAACCCTTCCTGAGATCAACCCCAAATTTTTGGTGGGGTTCGTGTTGCTTAGTCTTAATTTTTCTATGTTGTGTTTTGTGTACTATTATTGTTATAATTGGTTTGTCTATTTGTCTATTTCTTTTTAGCCATGGCGTTGTCCGTTTATTTTCGATTTATGAGTTTCAATGTAGTTCTGATATCTTTCAACCCTCTTTCAATCTTTCTTTAAGAAAAAATGTCCAAAAGTATTTTCTAAACTTGTTTATCCCATAATAGACTTTCAATGCTATTTTTAAATGCATAGTAGCAAAACAGCTTAAGTTTGTTTGTCCTCCAATCATTGCTAATTCTCCTTGACTGATAATCAATAATAATAAAGGCTTTATTATTAACAACATAAACAAATTTATTAATAAAAATATTCTAGATCAATTCTTGTATAAAAATCTCTTCAACAACAAATATTACATGAATATCAATAGTATTAAAATATCCAATAACTAAATTGTTTATGTTTATTTAATATAAATTTTGCTATGTATGATATTTGATTTTCTCTATTGATATAAAATATGACAAAAACATTTATTGAATCATAAATTCTCTTGTTAATTGTACATCAAAATGTGTTTTCTTCAGATTAGCCATGACAATGTCTGCCTTTTAAGTATTTATCAATCAATATTGTTTCCTTGTGAAATAATGCCTATAGGTCTTTATTTATATATATATATTGAATTTGTTAATACAATACATGCCAGCTTTATGATTCAATTAGAAGACACTTCAAAAATTCTCCTATTATCATAAATGCTAAAATGGAACTCTTATGCAATAAACATTATAAAATTGAGATTGGAAATGGGAAATATGTCTAAGAGACAACAACCTGACTAAAGATCAGCTGAAGGCCACCAATGGGTCTTGAACGCAGCAAGAAAATCATGCACCCGGAGGTGGGCCTCAGCTGACCCCTAAATAAAAATGTGTACTAGTTCAGTGAAAATGAACATCTGGTGCAGAAAAGTGGTACCATAAATGTAATTCCTCATTTCCATTCTCAAATTTATTATAAACATAACCTGTACATTTATAATCACATTTCACATATGTTGCAACTAACGATTGACTAGGTTGCGTAGAAAACATTGTCCTTTGCATCAATAGTCCATATAAAACTCTAAAATTCAGATTTAGCGCCAAAATACAATGAAATAAATGAACATATGATGAATGAACAAATATCAAATATAAACACAACATACATTTTAGAAATTAATGAATGATTGTTTAACATCCAGTGGCAAATTCAAAAATGCATATCTAGGATTAGAACCAAGTTTTTTTGCTAGTCATTGTACATGTTGTACGAATTTGGCAAGTTTCAAAAAAAAAAATCAAAACACGGATGGAAAAAAACCACCAACCTAACCAACCATTTAAAAAAAAACCATTATGAGTTAGAAATGGTAGGTGTTACATTTCTGCATGTCTGGTAATTCAAGAAATATCTAGATTCCTTTCAGTTAGAATAATGGCAAATTATGGAGTTAGCTCCCCTTAATTATTGATTTTTAGTGCATTTCAACCATAATATATATTTTAAATAACCAGTGCAGGCAAGACCACAAGAGTTATACATGTCCACCATTATACATTTTGAACATAAATTAATGTCAGCTAATGAGTGGGTTTTGTTTGTCATGTTTTCATCACTGACTGCTTTGAAGGCAGATTGGCACTTAATGCTGTATGAGTATAAACAGTCCTACTTGTAGTAGACCAACAATCTGCAGGCCCGTAGACAGATATTTTCCAAAGGGGGGTTATTTGGCTTCAAAACTCGACTTTAACAGTCACAATTCGAACAGAACATTGACTTTAACAGTCATTATTTGTTTTCAAGGGGGGGGGGGTTCGTTCGAACCCCCTGGCTACGAGTATGATCTGAGCCTGTTTTTTTGTAGAAGTGTGCAGGAAGACATGTTGTCCTACCCTGATACATTTTTATGACTTTAAGTCACACAGTGCTTTCATCTACTACATGTATAAATGCCACATGTTTAGCAGAGAAGTGGGAATCTACTATTAAATGCCACATGTTTAGCAGAGAAGTGGGAATTTACTATTAAGTGCCACATGTTTAGCAGAGAAGTGGGAATCTACTATTAAATGCCACATGTTTAGCAGAGAAGTGGGAATCTACTATTAAATGCCACATGTTTAGCAGAGAAGTGGGAATCATCTATTAAATGCCACATGTTTAGCAGAGAAGTGGGAATCTACTATCAAATACCACATGTTTAGCAGAGAAGTGGGAATCATCTATCAAAATGCCACATGTTTAGCATAGAAGTGGGAATCATCTATTAAATGCCACATGTTAAGCAGAGAAGTGGGAATCTACTATTAAATGCCACATATTTAGCAGACAAGTGGGAATCTACTATTAAATGTCACATGGTTAGCAGAGAAGTGGGAAACTACTATTAAATGCCACATATTTAGCAGACAAGTGGGAATCATCTATCAAATGTCACATGTTTAGCAGAGAAGTGGGAATCTACTATTAAATGTCACATGTTTAGCAGAGAAGTGGGAATCTACTATTAAATGCCACATGTTTAGCAGAGAAGTGGGAATCAACTATTAAATGCCACATGTTTAGCAGAGAAGTGGGAATCAACTATTAAATGCCACATGTTAAGCAGAGAAGTGGGAATCTACTATTAAATGTCACATGTTTAGCAGAGAAGTGGGAATTTACTATTAAATGTCACATGTTTAGCAGAGAAGTGGGAATCTACTATTAAATGCCACATGTTTAGCAGAGAAGTGGGAATCAACTATTAAATGCCACATGTTAAGCAGAGAAGTGGGAATCTACTATTAAATGCCACATGTTTAGCAGAAAAGTTGGAGTTGACATTGAAAATTTTGAAGTCAACAAATGCACGGTCTCAGCTTCACGGCTTGGGATCAACCCAAAACCTCCTGCACTACAATAGAGCATGCTAACACAGGACAAATAAAGCATTTAAGTTAATTGAAATCAAGTTAATGAAAAAACTGACACACAAGAAATTGAAAATAAAAATATAAAATATAAAAGTTGTAAATAGAATTGTTGTACAAAATTTGTACCATATTTCAATTTGAATTAATATTTTATTCATGAGTCAATCAAGAAACAATAATGTAGATGATGTAGATGCACTCAACTTCTAAGTAAACTTGAAAAATCGATTTCTATATATACACCAGTATATCAATAATTCATGGAGAGTTATCACTGGAACAATTGACAACTTTAAGTTCATTTGTTTCATGTTGTACTGTAGTTCAATTGCATAATATAGTCACCATTAATTGCTTGCATGTAAGTGTCAAATTCTCAAGTCATGTTAAACTTACAGAAGAGGTATGTTAAAAATATAAAGACAAAATTACTTTTATCATGTTTATGCACCATAAATATACTACTTCCAGGCACGGATCCAGGGGGGGTATGGGGTTGGAACCCTCTTTTTTGGCAGATCAATGCATTTGAATGAGGACATGTATTTGGAACCCAACTTTGTCCCTTTGTCCTGGGTTTGGAACCCCCCCTTTTTTAAAACGGCTGGATCCGCAACTGTACTTCACTAATATTCAAATGAATACTTAAAAGTATTCTTTAAGCACTAGTACTCTTGCCCAAATAAAAAAAAAAACAACAATAAATAAAACAGATCAAAACATTATACAAAGCAAACAAAACAGAAATTAACAAAACATAAAAATAATACAAACAAAAACAGAACAAACCAAATCAAAGTCCTAAAATGTAAGTACAGTAATGTATATCAACGTGATCAACAAAACACAAAAAAAAAAAAAAAAATCTCAACTAATAAAACAAATTAAATAAAACAATAAAATACTGAAAAAAATAAAATACTGAAAAAAATCAAATACTGAAAAAAATAAAAATGCATCATGAGTATTTATGGTATTGCTTGGTACAAATGTAATGTAATGCAAATATACAAATATGTTGTAGAACACAACAAAAAAATTTATATCATATTAAACTAACTACATGTATACCCAGTAAAAATTATAATCAGACTAGAAGTAAAAACTTGATATATATTTATTGCAACCCAACCAACATGACTTTTTGACTTTTGTTATTTTTGTTATTAGTTTTTTTTGGTCATAAACATGATCATGATGATCAAGCACTAGAACATTTCTTCATGTCCGAGTACAAAGTTTGCAATTACCCTGGTAGTGTTTCTGTCCCTCGAAATTAAGTGCATGAAGTGATCAGGCAGAAAAAACTTTCACAATTCATTGGTATGTCATTTCGAAAAGAAATCTCAATTTACAGGAATAAAGGGTCCCTCCCAGGAACCGACACTTGTCTCAGATTTTTTTTTCCTATATACATTTTGTACCTATATAACAGTATATAGGGGGGGGGGGAATCTGAGACGAATGCCTGTGGTCCCAGGAGAAGAAACCTCATTAGCAGATTTATATTATATGTAGGGGTCTAGAGGAGAGTGTCACATGGCACACTGTAGTTATGCATCAATTGCAAACTGTTATAGACCTGAGAAAAAGACAATATGTCCAAGGAATCAATTTACTTAACAGTACATGTATTAAAAGAATATATATATATAAACATTTGTTTCTGCACCATTTTGAAAAAAAAACTGAAACATTTACAAAAAAAATATATGGTTTTTAAAAATTCTTTAAAAAGCTACCAACTTATGTGACAATGGTGACTTTAACATGTTTAAAGGGTTATACATGTATACAAAATATTTCCCTATCATTAAGATAATGCTACAGGGAGATAACTCTGTAAAAGCTAGGGTCAAATTAGTAAATATTTTATGAAAATTAAACATGTTAAACAATTAGCCAAATTAATTTTAGTCAAGGTGTTTGGTTCCACCTTAATTTACAAATGTACATGTATTCACAAACAAACAAAAAATGATTTTGTGCCTTATACATGTCATATTATGATTATCAATTTTATCTTTGTCGGTAAATATTGCAAAATCATAAAAATTACAATAACAAGGACTTATATACATGATATATATATAAGTCTTGACTAGATTTGGAAAATAGCAATATACATTTTAAATATATGAATATATAGGTGTAGTATATGAGTCTGACTAGAAAAGCAAAAATTTCAATAAATAACAAACGAATCAATAAATCAAAATACAAAAAACCTCTTCAGGACAAAAGTTGAAAAGAGAAACTTCTGGTTCATTTTTACACAGTTTAAAAAAGAACTATTAAAAAAACATCAATTAAAAGTATATACATGAACCTGTATGATAAATTACAGCTGAGAAAATTTGGACAAATCTTACGAGATTGTCTATGAACAGATTGATTGATTGATTAATTGATTGATCGTTGCTGTGACATTTATGTAGACCAGAAAAATATAATTGAACTAATTTATACTTTCATGACATCAACACACAAAAATTTCTAGAATTCAGCAAACATGTCAGTGGTAACAAATAGCTTTGTTTTTCTTCCCTCCGCAAAACATACCAACTAGTTTTTTTAAAAGTTTTTTTCCTCTCCAATGTTCTACCTGATCTAATTAAACTTTTTTTCTGTATGGGACTCAATATTTTAATAACATAATCACTGATAATACATATTATGCATGTTATGTGAAAAAAAAAATTCTGCAAAAATTGAAATGCTTGTTTAATTTAGGCACAATAACCAGATAACCTTTCCCATTAATCCTACAATTTTCAAGCTTGTAACCATGGTAACCTGAAACATATACTGTTTGTTGACCTTATAGAAACTTAAATGCATGTTAAGGATTCTCAATTGCCATGATTATATACACATGATACTATGACCATGATGACTATATATGTAATAAATATATAACAGCATTTAATATTTTGATTCCTGATCATTGATGAACAATTTTTAAAAAGATCGTTAAAACAACCATTTGACAACTGAAGTATTAAATAACATTTTCAAACAAACTATCACTTAGTTTATTTACGTAGGTATACGTACCAATGTTTGTGGATTAATTTCAAGGAAAAATTCAAATGTTCATGGATTATAAACTACATGTATCATTTTAACATTCAGAGACTTTTACAAATTTGGCAAAAATTATATATGTTAAATTCATTGTAACTTTTTTTGGAGTCGAGTAAAGTTTTATGACGGCGGTGATAATATTTACCCCATGAATAATGATTCATAGTTTATGACAATTTCATCCAATGTAATCATGGTAACCATGGAGATCAATCTTTTTAGATACATTTATAATCTCGTCCATTCTGTATCAATGGATTTCAAAAACTGTGAAAATTCACTACCAAGTGTGTACTATACTGTATAATGGTTATCTATTCAATTCATAAATCTTATTGAAATTGTTTTAAACCACCTCTTCTATGGCAACTAGGAATAAACAAAGGAATGATTTCGATAGAGCTTTGATGTTTGCTGCCATTTTTTTATACTAAACATTATTACTCCGATCACGTCCACTACACGGAGATCCTGACACTGTCAACTCTACAGACAAAGTATGTGGCACTGACTTCTCAGGGTGAAGAAATTCTGTGTCCGTTACATATATTTCATTTTCTTCTTCCATTAATTTTTCACAACTATTCATTTGACACGATAAACACATTCCTCTGCGCCAAAAACACATCATAATTTTGATAAGCCAGTGTTTTATGAAGAAGTAGACAGCTAAAAACACAAAAAGCAATGCAAGCGTTGCTGGAACCACAAGAATTCCTATCAGATCGTTTCTACTCAATGCCATGCTCTTTGACCTTGTATATATCAATCGTTGTAGGTGATTGGTCAAAATTTCATCTGGTACTATCTGTTGTCCACTTGTTCAAAATATTGATTATCTTCGGATAACTCCTAAGACATGCTGAAAAATAAACGGAAATATCCATAAACATGTTTTTGGTAGAAAGAGTTGTGTATAAGTTTCATAACATTTGGTTGAAGCAAACTCAAGTTTAAAGAAATGTACAGACGTCAGACGGACAAGTGTAAAATTTAATGCCCCTTTTGCCACGAAGGGGCATAAAAATATAGCAATGTGGTCACACATAAATACAATGTATAATAAAAGTTGTTTTATAAAGTACAAATAAATCAGTCTTCTTTTTACAGGTTTTGCTTTTCCGTTACCATGGTTACCAGTAACTAGTTGATGCTAGGTTTTTAAAGCCACAAAGATCTTCTGCCATTGTCTGTGAGAAATCAAACAGTATATATAATCATATATCTGGTTTTTAAAACAAAACAAATATATATATTAATACAATCCTGTACAAAAATGTTTTTACCCAGCATGCAATTCGTTGACTTAATTCAATTATTTTTCATCCTATTCAAAGCTATCTCTCTGACTAAATGACAAATTTAATCTTATTTTTTAAGTTACGGCCTCACTTGTTTTTATTAAAAAGAAACTCCAGGAAATTCAAAACAATCTAATTCAAACTATTTGATTCATTTTGTGTTTTATTATTCCAATATTTGATACTTTTTCTATTATGATATACATGATATACATGTAGTTAGTATAATAGTCCAAGATATACATTGTATATCATATTTATATGGTTGTCCTGTTCATGATGTTTAATACCATTTTAACAAAGCGACCCTCTATTACCTTGAATACATATATATATACATGTAAATATACCATGATAACCCTACCTGCATCCTTTTAAAAAACTTATATCATTGTATATCCTGAATTTGAATTGCAATACAATCCAATTGTTCTATATCCATTACCTGAACTAAACCATGTTCATTTACTGTGGAATTTAATCCCTTGACAATAACAATGCTAACCTTCCATATCACGATTGTTCGATGTACGTAATTATGATAAAAAATTATTGACACGAAGTATACACATCATCGTCACATAGATAAAAACTGACGACAATTGAATTGGAAATGACACAAAGGTTTAGAGGATTCTTTTATTGATTTGATGTGAAACTGAACCAATTACTGAAGCATGATCTGTATCTTGTCTATTCAGCTCTATCAGATTTATCTTTATTGACTTAAGCTAGTGACATACAGTTCATTGATATTCCAATCAGGATATGGAATTACTCAAGATTTTAGGAACTCTTTATTAGATTATTTTTGAAAGCTTTTTTTTAGGAATAAAGCAAGATATGCATAATAAGGGAGAATGAATATATTCCAAACAGCATACATATATATATATGAGGTTACTGAACATGCTAAAGATTTATAAAAGAACTCCTTAAGGTCTTTTTTAGAAATTTTAAGGACAATAAAAATTTCAAGCATATTAATTAGAGAGAGAATGAATATATTCCAAACAGCATACCAAATTATTAGAGATAAAGGAACTCTTCCAACATTATATTATGCAAGGTTACTTTTTTAAAGAAACTTTAAGGAAAATAAAGATTCTAAGCAGATTATACATTTATAAGATAGAATGAATATATTCCAATCAGCCTAACATATTACGGATGATAGGATTATATATTTATAGCATGAGCTTTCTGGCCATTAAATTATTTAAGTATTTTTCATGGGTATATCAAAATTTTTCTCTCATTTGCTTTTGTTGTTCCCAAAAAATACTTCCTAAATTACCTCCCCTTTTGTGGCAAATCTCTTGAGGTAAAAAAAAAATATGAGTGATCATCAGCAGCAAACTGATTGGACCAAATTATAAAAGAAAACTAATGCAGGATTTAAAGAAGTAATGGGTGATGGAAAGGAAAGCCTTGATTGTGCCCTAAAAATGAAACATGGTTATATAATGTAACCAAGGACGTATAACTAACATATATACGTCCTTGATGTAACTTAGAAAAAAATGTATTTCCCCTCTGAAATACATTGTATATGTGATTCAAGGTAAAATTACCGGTAACTAGACTTTTCATGAAAAGAGGGACACTAACTGTCCTAAGACATGTAAGAGGGGCCTGCTCCAGTCATGATTCAGTGATTCCCTATACATGTATAATCAACCAAATTTTTCCCACAAAAGGGGGCCCTAGATCCACCTACCCTCATGAAACAGAATAAATCTTGGAGACAATTATTGTTGTATGGCTTCAGAGCAGTAAAATTACAGGATTTCTTTCACATGTAAAACTATCATGATTTTCCATCCTAATTTGAGAGCAAAATTTAGGAACACACATTTGCTGCCTTAAAAGTTATAAATTGTATTCTAGACTACACAGCTACTTTTGCATAGGTACTATTTCTGTACTAAAAAATTGTAGTACTGGAAATCTACTTTTAAAATTCAGTACTATTTTGTTACTCTAAAATTATTGTAATATTTAGGTACCTGTATTTTACAGTACTTTATTTGTACTTGAAATTTAGGTACTACAGATTTTTGGTTACTACTGTTACATTTTCAGCAATTGTATAATTTCTGTACCAAAATATTTAGTACAAATCAAGTACTGTAAATTACAAGTACCTAAATATTACAATAGTTTTAAAGTAAAGAAATAGTACTAAATATTAAAAGTAAATTTCCAGTACTGCATTTTTTGAGTACTAAGAAATAGTACCTGTGCAAAAGTAGCAGTGTAACTGTTCTCAAGATAAGAATTATTTTTTTGGAGTTAGCTAGCGAAAAACAAACTTTAATGATACATATTGATAAAACAATGACAGACGAAAAATAGTTCAAAGCCTACCTCAAACATTCAAAAGGAAGTTTCAAAATATATAAACAACATGCGCTTAATTATACCGGTAATCAGTATTGAACAAAAAATAGTTCAAAGCCTTCCTCAAAAGGAAGTTTCAAAATAATCAACATGCGCTTATCTATAATCAGTATTGAACTGTGAAAGGTATTTTGTAATACACTGTATTGTATACTTATCAGAGCTTATAGATATGAATATAATACCATGAAAGTCTATTATACAAATTGATTGGTTTTCCTCTCTATGGAATTAATTCCTTTTAGTTGACGCTGAATTGGTTTTCCATAAAGGATGTTAATTGTATTTCTACAATATGAATAGTTTTCCAAAACAACACGATCAATTAAGAAGTACATAATAATCTAATAACTACAATAATGAGTTCTCAGACATAATTATTGCTAATCTATAACAATGGTTAAATTGTAATTGAATAAAGTTAAAAATATTAACCTCGTACATACATGACATACATTCAACTGTAGTCTTAAATTTCAGAAATCAATGCATTACTATGAAAGTCATTGATTTCAACAAAATTTACCCATAAATATATATGAGCATGTTTACATGTGTAACTCTAGAATTTAATATGAGAACCAGCTAGGTTATTCAAAGAAATTTTAAGGGGGGCCTCAATTTGTAAGTAAGTTATTAACCTTGACAGACACACTGTGTATTAACATGATTAATGGGTAAGGAAGGACATGATATTAAAATATGGATTTCAATAAGGGATAAAACCCTTGACAAATGAAAAGCCCACGCATATATTCAGGACATTGTAGGAACAAGAAGTTTTTTGGAAAGTTTTTTAATATGTTCATGATGTTTAATCATGTTAATAAAACATTTAATTATTACCTCCCTTCTGAAATAGATTATGTTTTTTTCCTAAAATATATATACAAAAAACATAATATAGATTAAACAATTTACTTTTAAAAAAAAACTTGACCCTACCCCTTTATTAACATGCTTATAAAAGATAGATCAGTGTCTGCATGTTTTTCATTTTTAATTGAATTTGGCGTAATTGAATTAATTTTTATAACCCATTGATATACTTGTATAATTTTTTAATTTAAATTTATGTATAATTTTGTTTTCGAGTTTAGCATGACGTTCATTTTCACTGAACTAGTAAACATTTTTTACTCTATTGTGATATTATAATAAAATTCTAAGAAATGCCTTCAATTTTCTTTTTGATTTGATGAAATGAAGTGCTTATATATGTGCTCATTTATTATTTATTTGTCGTTTAAAGTTATATCAATTATATAAGTTTATATTGATTTTCTCAGATCAAGTCTAATCTTAAATGCTTTCAATAATTGATTATTTTGAATAATACACATTAGAAGGAAAAGATGATGGTCATCATTGGGGGATTCAGGCCTAGGGAGGGGTGAAGAGAGCCTATATGTTCACATATTGATTAGAAAAAAAATATAATATTAAAGCACAAAATCATTAAAAATACTTTTCAATCCCCTCCCCCCCCCTTTTTTTCAAAAGTCCAGACACTAGGAAAGCATAGGTCAGTGATATTTTGTGCCTTAAATTACTGGAAAATAAAGACTTTTTCCCCTGGAGAAGAATCCCAATTTGAAAAAAAAATGGCTTAAAATTATTCCCCAAAAGACAACTTTTTCCCAAACAGTGCAGTCTCAGTAGTAATTGAACATTGAATACAAACTGAAAAACACTCATTTATACATTTTTCATGACTAAAATGACTATATGTGCAGATTTTAGGGTCTATTTATGAATCATCACTGACAATAAGGGGTCTAATTTCAAAGCAGGGTTTGACCCTTGAAAGGGGGTCTGCAAATTAAAGTTTCAGTCAAGTGCATGGTTTATTGTAAATTTTCCAAATTCAATAAAAATAACGATATTTTCCCAATAAAAAAGGGTAGAGTTAATTTTGAAAAAAAACCAACAATATCATTGCAGGTATATCATTTACATGTGTATATTAGTCAATCAATGGGTTCCCACTTATGAACCAGATGCTCCGCAGGGTGCAGCTTTATACGACCGCAGAGGTGGAAACCCTGAACAGTTGGGGCAAGTATGGATACAACATTTAAGCTTGATACAGCTCTGAATTTGGATTGTGATTAAATAGTTGACACAACACAGGTTTCTGACACAGAATGAATGTGGTCTAAGAACTGAAACTTAAAAACTTACAAATTTAAAATTGGACATTTACCTATTATGGTCCAATATCCAAATTCTAAATATATGGTTAGATTCAGCATATCATAAATTCCCAAGAATTCAATTTTTGATGAAATCAAATAATGTTCAATTTTAGACCCTTTAGACCTCAATGTGGACCAATTTAATAACCGGGCCCAAATATTAAAAATCTAAATACATGGTCAGATTCAGCATATTGAACAACCCCATATACATGATATATTCAATTTTTGATGAAATCTAACAAAGTTTAATTTTTGACCATTTGGACCTTAATGTAATGATGTAGACCAATTTGAAAACGGGACAATACTGTGCAATTGAATATTTCTGGCTATTGTGCAAAACTGTGCAATTGAATATTTCTGGCTATTGTGCAAAACTGTGCAATTGAAAATTTCTTGCTATTGACCAATACTGTGCAATTGAAGATTTCTTGCTATTGACCAATACTGTGCAATTGAAGGTTTCTTGCTGTTGCGCAATACTGTGCAATTGAAAATTTCTTGCTATTGCACAATACTGTGCAATTGAAGATTTCTTGCTATTGCGAAATACTGTGCAATTGAAAATTTCTTGCTATTGCACAATACTGTGCGATTGAAGATTTCTTGCTATGCACAATACTTAATATAATAATTTTGGATCCTGATTTGGACCAACTTGAAAACTGGGCCCATAACCAACAAGAGGCTGTCACAACGACAGCAAACCGGATTTATTAATATTTATTTGTGTCCTGGCAATATCACAAGAACCATTACTGATGAATGGTGAAAGTGAAAATCGTCAATATCAAATTTGACCTCCATTTTGTCATCAGTATCAATATCTTAAAATTTGAAAAGCTTAGATTGAATGGTTCATGAGTAAATGCAACAACGTGAATGGAAACGCCATTTCACAATCTTTCAAGAACCATAACTCCTGAACAGTAAAAGTCAAAATCGTCATAATTGAACTTGACTTTTAATTTGCCATCAGTAACAACATATAAAAATTTCAAAAGCTTTGGTTAAATGGTTCATGAGAAAATGCACGGACACGACTGGAAACACCATTTTTCAATCTTTCAAGAACCATAACTCCTGAACGGTAAAAGTCAAAATCGTCATTATTGAACTTGACCTCCATTTTGTCATCAGTAACAACATATTAAAATTTGGGAAGCTTAGGTAGAACAGTTCATGCGTAAATGCACGGACACGACTGGAAACTCCATTTTTCAATCTATCAAGAACCATAACTCCTGAACGGTAAAAGTCAAAATCGTCATTATTGAACTTGACCTCCATTTTGTCATCAGTAACAACATATTAAAATTTGGGAAGCTTAGGTAGAACAGTTCATGCGTAAATGCACGGACACGACTGTAAACTCCATTTTTCAATCTTTCAAGAACCATAACTCCTGAACGGTAAAAGTCAAAATCGCCATTATTGAACTTGACCTTCATTTAGTTGTCAGTAACAACATATTAAAATTTTAAAGGCTTTGGTTGAATGGTTCATGAGTTAATGCACGGACAACATTTGATTCCCGCCCGCCCGACCGACCGCCCGCCTGACCTGAAAAATGCTTATTTTGGCCCCTTTTTGGCCCCTAATTCCTAAACCGTTGGGACCTCAACTCCCAAAATCAATCCAACCTTCCTTTTGTGCTCATAAACCTTGTGTTTAAATTTCATTGATTTCTATTTACTTCTGCTAAAGTTATTGTGCGAAAACCAAGAATAATGCTTATTTGGGCCCTTTTTTGGCCCCTTATTCCTAAACTGTTATAACCAAAACTCCCAAAATCAATCCCAACCTTCCTTTTGTGGTCATAAACCTTGTGTCAAAATTTCATAGATTTCCATTCACTTTTACTAAAGTTAGAGTGTGAAAACCAAGAACATGCTTATTTGGGCCCTTTTTGGCCCCTAATTCCTAAAATGTTGGGACCAAAACTCCCAAAATCAAACCCATCCTTCCTTTTGTGGTCATAAACCTTGTGTTAAAATTTCATAGATTTCCATTCACTTTTACTAAAGTTAGAGTGTGAAAACTAAAAGTATTCGGACGAGGACGACGCAGACGCCAAAGTGATACCAATATACGACCAAAAAATTTTTAATTTTTGCGGTCGTATAAAAACAATAGTAATATCAATTGAACTTGTATACATTTTTACTGAACTAATGATGTATATTGTCCCTTTGAAACATGTAACATACATATGTTATCACAGTTCTTTCATTTTTAGGTCCACAGTAACATATGTACAATGTATGTTAATTTTTCTGTAATAACCCTACATAGAGTTATATATCTGACTGATTATCTATTTTGAATTTATTGAACTATAAAACTAATTTTTGACTCTTCACATTGAATAAACTGTGAAGCGGATTATGTTAAATGTGAAGAGTCAAAAATTAGTTTTATGGTTCAATAAAATCAAAATAAATTATTGCCATTCATTATAGAGGGTGGTAAAGGGGGGGTGCTTGCACGAAAAAAACGTAAAATATAACATTATATTTCACGTTGAACGTGAAATAATTTCTGTAATGAAAGTGGCACGAAAAATAAATACTTTTATTTGAACCTTTTGTGACTGAGTCACTGTCTTCTTGTATATATTAACTCTTTGTTTTACTTGATATTCCTGATTCAGTATACACATTTAAGATAATTGGTTTACGGCTTTTAAAAAAGTATTTTGCGATCCTGCCAAGTGTTTGAATTTTATTTGAAAAATACTGAGCACGCATAATAAGACTTTGAAAATCTTGATGCACGTAAAATTAAATAAGCAGAACACGTTGAAGGAGGCACCCGTCTTGCGCGACTGAACGTCAAATAAAAAAGTAAAAACACGTTGAACTTGAAATAAAAAACAGCGATCACCTTACACGAAAATAACCCTTTACCACCCTCATTAAAACTAAATTTCTATCAAAAATAAGGCTCAAAGAACTTTTTATATCATTCATCTTATTTATATTAACAATAACAACCTACACACATGTTGGCGTATGAATACACAACATCAGAGTGGGGCATATCGCCATCAAAATTGACAACATTGAAAATAAAACTAATAATTTTAACCAATCAGAAGACAGTAAAAACACCAAATTTATTTATTTAACTGTTAAAACAAGGAAATACTAAATAAAATTTGACTGTAAATACAATATGCAGGTTTACCTTTGATTAAATTTTTAAATCTTTGTTTCTTCTTCCTATAAAATACCCATGATATGAGTTATGTGTGTCATTTGTATTATTATGTGTCATACATGATGTGGTACTGCTGCTGCTGCTGTTTATGCAGAAATGCCACTTGCGTAATTGCAAATTAAAAATTATGTCTTCAATCCCGCACCCGAAAAAAAAATGACTAAAATTGTAAAAGATCAACCATTCTATCATCTATGCCCAGAAGGTAACGCAACTTGGTTGTGAAATAAAGCTCTATGATGTTGTTTCCAGCTCAATAAAAAACGGCAAATCAGAACGTCTCATTTTGCGTATTTCGAGGAACAATCTGGGGCGTGTTTTTTTGTTCTTCGGTTGTGAGCCAGAAGATGCCCATTTCTGTTTTTTTTTTTTTTTTTTTTGGGGCGTTTGAAAAATCTTCTGAGTCTTTTTCACCTCTTCCTTGTTGATATGTAGTTTGTTTAGACGGCAGAGGCACATAACAAACACGGCGTCGTTTAGTCAAAATGACCAATTAAAAAAAATTATGAATGTACATAAATTAGGCTGTTAGTTTTCTCGTGTGAATTATTTTACATTGTCATTTTGGGGCCTTTTATAGCTGACTATGCAATATGGGTTTTACTCATTGTTGAAGGCCAGACGGTTACCTATAGTTGTTAATTTCTGTATCATTTTGCATTTTGGTCTGTGCTGAGTTGTCTCATTGGCAATCATACCACATCTTCTTTTTATATACATAAGAATCAGTGTTAACTGTGTTACGGACGTTTTTATGGTATATTAATATTAGAAGAACATCTCTGTAGGACGATAAATAAGAACTATGAAAGATTCATTAGAGATTGGCATTTCTAAGTCTTTGTATCGTGGTTCTGAACACATTGAACTTGTCCATTCTCCCTTTTCATTACTTTTAGGTTATTTTGAGAGAGAAAAAAAGGAGATTAAGTTAACTGTTATCAGCATTTTGTATTTGTTATTAAAAAATAACTGGTTTTGCCAACATGATATGTTGTTCACGTGTTACAGCCCCCCCCCTAAATTGCCCTCCCTCTTTAAAAGGTGGTGGTCCGATGGTTTTGATCGATAGAAATAAGATTTTCTGCAAGGGCCAGCAGAGAAAAATAACTTTGAAAACTTTCCAATATCTTTCCTTTATAATCAAATAATCCGGTTTGGTTACTTTAAACTTGGAAATCTGGATAGACAAGATGTCCTTCTTGATCAGATTCCAGACAAACAGTGACAAATTATTGTGCAGTTTAAGATTATTCAGAGCACACTTTTACAGTCATTAGATATAGGAAGATGTGGTGTGAGTGTACACGAGACAACTCTCCATCCAAATAACAATTTATAAAAGTAAACCATCATATAGGTCAATTTACTCTACCAGACGTATCTTATATATTTTTCGAAAAAAAAAAATCATCTTTAACTTCTGTTATGTTATGAATCCAACATAACAACAATCTGCTACATTTCGACGGCAAATTGAAGTTTTGTTTTATAAATCTTTCGTAGAATATCTCCAGAAAAAGTGTCAAGATTCATTTTTTTAACTGTACACCAGAATACATTCTCGAGCTGAGCAGACGAGACCATGTAAACATGCATGCCCATGGTGTCAAAATAGGTATAACACTTAAGATCCGAAAGTGGACATGAATAGACCTGAAGATAAACGATTCAAATTAATTATTCAAATAACAATAACTTGTTTATTTTCAATGGATTTCTTCAAGTTAGAATTTTATTAAATGTATGAGGTCTTTAGTGTAACACTGTCAAAATATAACTGAGATGAGTAAAATAAGGATTTTCTAAGAAAATTGAATAACTATAGTCAGTAACCTTACCTTACCTCTGTATCTTTACCCCCTTCAAAGGAGAACCACACAGTTTCTGTGTGTTGAACGGGTGCTTTGGGTGGCGGTGCTCATTATTTACATTGGTGCTGTGTCTGTGGGTCCCATCACCATAATTTATCCATGAATTTTTTGGATCATCCTTCCACCATTATGTACATTATTTACATATATGAATATCACTAAAGATAATGTTTGCAATCCGCAACGACACCTCCCGACATTTTAAAATTCATGTATGTTATAATTAAAAGTTCATGGCGATTTTTATCAATGTTAAAACAAGTCTATCCACACGGGGTTTTGTGTTAATATATAAAAGCGGCTTCTTATTAATCGCTTATAATCTAAAATCTAGAATGTCCTCACATACGGAATATATATATATATAGAGAGCGACTTTGCCTGGTTAAAATACGTATTTAAAGCTCCATGTTTTAAAAATGTTTGCTCTTAAAAATCTAAAAGTTCAGTGTTCATACGAAATTACTGCATTGTGATAAAAGTATATGTACGGTAAAATCTAAAAGTATGTCCACTATGAATCTGTAGGCAATCCGGTGCTTTAGGACCCAGAGTCAATGATATCCCTACCCCTCCCCCTCTCCTTGCTAGCTTATCTTCTACGATGTGCCTCTAAGTCTTTTCGTCCAACAGTACATTTCTCTTTATGTGCAACTTGAAGAAAAGGTTTCTGGAATGGTTTTCCATACGGGCTACGCTGGCTGAGTTATGTCTATTTAGGTTGATGAGTTTTGCACTGTCGAGGAGCAATTGTATTTGCGTTGTAATGTCCAAGTCATGGAACCTTATGGTATTATTCATCTCATTTTGCCATATGTCATTCACCTCTTTAAGTATCACCGCTCTAACGGACTGTAACTTCTCGCATTGCATTACAAAATGTTCTAGTGTTTCCTCCTGTAACCCACAAAGCAGGCAGGTCGGGTCTGTTTCTTGTCTGTAGAATTGAATCCGTTTTGTTTGAAGTACATAAGTTCCAGTTATAAGGCGTAATCTGGTAGGGATTCTGCTATTGTAACACGAAAAATATCACAGTACCTATAATTTTGGCGATTCTAGTTAGTGTACTATTAATGTTACCTCTCTTTGGAGTAAATTCCTCCAATATCTAGATCACCGGAAGATATCTGTGCAAAAAAGCAACGGATTAAAAAATATGCATATTTCAGATAAAACTAAATCTTAGTCTTTGGACGAAGTTGTTTAATGGATTCCCTTGTAATATTTTACAATCTTGTGGTGAAGTTCAATCTCATTTATCAGCTGGATTTGGAAAAACATGTTTAATAAAAAAAAAAATGTTTCATTTAAACAAATGTTTACGGTTCTGGAATCAGTTTTTGCAGATGTTCGGATTCATTAATTGTGTTTTCTCTTTATTATACAGGGTGAAATAATACTCATTTCTTTCATATAAGACCGCACTATAGCTCCCAAAAGATTACAGAAGGTTATTTGCCAAAATTTAAGTAAATTCTAGCTTTCTTTTCTTTCGATTTGAAACCCAAATAATGCAAATGCAAAAATAACCTCAATGTCTAAGTCAGCCTTTCTACATTTTTTATTAATGGAATATTCCGAAATGGAGCTCCATGACTTATTTGTAAAATATTTACAGCTTATGTTATTCATTTACTTAACCCTCTTGGTGTCGACCGTTTTTCAAGGTTGTATTTCATATGCCGGAAAATACGACAGCTCGATCGACGTCTGTGTCGTAAAAACGACGACGTCATTCGATATATGAGGTCACGACATGATGACCGTTACATTTGTGACCCATTGGAGAAAAACATAACACTTTTAATCTTCGGTCTCAGTTTAATTGAAAGAGATACATCATTGATGTAAAGCTTGCATAAATTTAACCATGGACATATATGACCCTCCGGCAGTAAGAGAGTTAATAAGCTCTTCTGACTTATAGTATTGTGACGGGATTGCTTCCCTTAGAAAAACTTAGTAGATACTTAGTCAGCCGTAAGCGGTTGAGCTAAGGATCGAAGTACTTCTTTAGCTGAGTCGGTTAGCGCGCTGCCTTGTAACACAGAGGTCCCGGGTTCGAGTCCCGGTGGAGACAAGCAATTTTGTAATGAAATTCGTGCTCTCCGGTTACAGTATAAAAGAAGATGAACTATGATTGCCAATGATCGAGACAACCGTGACTTCGCAAGTATCAATTTAAATTCTAGATTCGTTTAATTTCACATAAGTGCATCCTTAAAATTTCTTAAAGAAAATGGATTCCAGGACTATCATTTGTGCCAAATATAATTTTTCAAAATTATCAATTGCGCCAATTTCCGGACTATATTTTGTTTTAATTAACCTAGGTTCGGGATCGTACTAATTATTTTGATTTATTTGTTAACGTAAGCGGCATGAAATGGGACAACAGTAAACAAGATTTGACAGGACCGATTTTTAATGCAATAAGCATCTAACATCTACCATGTTACTGTCAGTTCCTGAGAAGAGAAAAAAGACAATTAATTCCACGCATTCGGCTTTTGGAAAACCTTCAAGAAGCCCGAGAACACCAACCCCTTCGTCGTTGACTTATTCTTCTTATTCGTATTCCGATACCTTTGAAAATGCAACACAAAGTGTTAACTACTCAGATACTTTTGAAACTGAATCAAAAGCTGAACCAACAACAATAAAAACTGCAAAATTTTCCACAATTTTAACAGAACTTGAGGGTGACTTTAAAACCACAAAAGATCTAACCATCACAAGACAGTCCGAATCATTTCCTACCTACTCTGATACATTTGAAACTGATGATTTTGAATCTCATCCAAAGTCAGATGATGATTCTTACCAAAGTAGAGAGAGTAAATATGCAGAAACTGAGTCAAATTATACTGATACAGATTCTAAATACACTTCAGAGGAAACCCAGTCATATGGAACAAGAACACTAGAGTCTGTTGCAGAGAGGTAATGAGTTACATTTATTCTAATCAGTCCTAATAATTTCATCATGTACTCATAATTTTTCATTTAACCCTTTCTTCCATAATGACGCCTAAGCCTTTTGATGCCAACCCTTTACTGACCTTTACCATGTTTACTCCATAATGACGCCTGTGTCGAGTGCCTCAGTTAAAATGTCTGGCTTACATGTACATTGGCCTACGAAAAAATTTGCATCAGCATGATCAGGCTTGATAAAATTTGTATCTTATAGGTCATTTCTGGAGTCACATGTCTGTCATCAGAAAAGATTATCAATTTCACACGCCTTTATGACATCATTTACCTGAGCATGCTGAGATTGAAGGTGCACCGGTATCCCTGCTCTATTAACAGTTTCCAGCACTTTCATTATGGTCATTTTGTATGGTACAAATTTGTAGTGTAGAAATAAATAGTGTTTCTCAAGTACATAATCGATATTGCCATATATATATATGAATGAGGGAGGGTGACCATCCTTTTAGATTTTAATATCCCAAATATTTTGTGCAGTATAAAATAAAACTTTTTCACCCGTTGCTCAACATGTGTTGGCAATTTCTATGCATACATTTTTGTCACGTGGTAATGGAAGATACATAACAGATTCGTCTGAAAACCATATTCCGGAACTGGCCTATAAAAAATGATATTCACGAGACTACCGTTATCTGATTGATGAAATATTTGTTTTGGCATTGCCATGCTTGATTGCATTAATACTATAAACCTGATGATTTTTTTTATTGAAAAAATTCTATGCCATGTATATGTGAAGCAAATCTGTAAAAAAATATTTCCATAGAAGAATTTTTGAGAAACATATTGTCAGCTTTATTTTTTGACCTCATGTTATCATTTTGACTATAAATTGTACCATTAATTTATTCATTTAAAGGGTCAGTTACTCATTACATGTAGCTGTTAAATTCACATTCACAGAAAAATTGACGTCACACTAAACATTAAAACATATTAACAAGATAAATGATGTTATTGTAAATAATACACACACATTTTTTGTATTCCTGTATTTCAGTACAACTCCCAGATATTCCAGTGATGACTTTGAAGATGAGACTTACAGTTACAGTGAAAGTTATGAATACTCTTCTACCTTTGAACCAGATGATGAAATGTCCAGTCTTGGTGTTGTTACAGATCCAGAAACGGTATGGTGATAATTGGTATCCAAACAGTCTCTGTACTAAATTAAATTGATTGCTACAGATCATGCAGATTGGCATATCATATAAAATCATGATCATGGTGCCTGCGGTGCAACTGTTTATTGTAATTTATAAATTTTGTATCACAATTTTTATTAAAGTAATATTTAAACTTGAATTTTTGTACACCCTTAAGAACAATTGTGAATGGTAAAAAATAAATCGGTGAACTAGGAAATTAAAACACTTATATGTAAAAAAGTATTAGATGAATTGCATTTGTTATAAATAATGTTTTGACACTAATAGTTTTAATTTCAGATTCAAAGAGAGGAGGAATTGAAGAAAAAATCAGAAGAAGCAAAGGAAAACTACATCTCAACCTTGATCTCAAATATGAGGAATAAACGTTTTAAAGATACAGATATAACAGAACTTTCTTTAATTGAACCAATCAAGAGTATGTATAGACTCTGCTGTATGGGCTTTGCTCATTGTTGAAGGACCAACAGTGACCTATAGTTGTTAGTTTCTGTGTCATTTGGTTGCTTGTGGAGAGTTGTCTCATTGGCAGTCATATGGCACCTTTTTTTTACATATAGAAAATTTCCATAATTTGTTTTCATCCCATTTAAATCAAAATTAGATCAAGAATTTTTCTGAGGTCAGCTGATATATTTTCTTATCATGAACATAGGACTGTCATGACTGTTACAAATGCATTATTGATTTGAATACAGGTATAAAAAAGATGTGGTAGGCTAGCTATGTTGCATGAATTTTGGTCATTGTTGGAGGCCATATGGTGGAGAGTTGTCTCATTGGCAATATTTATATCACACCACATCTTATTTTTTATACTTCCTTATAAGGCTTAATTTTTGTTTAGAATCTTATCTTTTGAACTGAATTACAGAAAAGGAATTCTTCTTAATATTTTCAGCTGAGGCAAAGATTATAGATGAGGAAACTGAAAACTTCCAACAAAGATTTATGAAAAGAAAGATGGCAATTTTAAAACATAAAAGAAAGCATGGTATGCATATGTCTTAATCATCTTAATAAAATGTATTTGCATTTAGACATCTGATACATGAGTCTGTATACAGATTTTCAAGAAAATGTCATAAAAGTTAGCACTAAAATTAGCATATTCCAAGAATCAATGAATCAACAAACATAAAAAAAATGTCAGCCTTGTTTTAAAGCATAAAAGCATACTTAAGATATTTCCTTTTAAACTAGTTTCTATATATATTTAACCCTTTCCTCCATAATGACGCCTTTTTGACACCACCCCCTTTACTCCATAATGACGCCTTTTGACGCCTGTGTAGTACCTCAGTTGAAACGCTTTGACCTCGAAATGTCTGCATCAGAAATAACAAAATTTGTATCCAATATGAAAAGTATATTCATAAGAATATCTTGACTGGAATTTCATTGATGAAATATTTGTTTTCCCAATGAATTGATACTTTAAACCTGATGATTTTTTTTTAATGAAAAAATCCTATGCGAATCAAGTGTGTAAAAAAAAATGTCCATGGAGGAAAGGGTTAAGCAAATTGTATGAATAGGATTTTTCGTTATCTCAATTCTTAAAAATTTTATTTTTAGGTATGAAACCAACAAAAGAACTTCCATGGCCTGGCAAGAGAGATGTTCATGTCACAGAATATGGCTTAGATCCACAAATTGTAGAGAAACTTAAAATAAAAAACCTCATTACCAAAATGAAGAATGTAAGTTACGCCTAGACCTTATTATCAATGTTTCCTTTTTTATTTTTCAAAACCTTAGTGAGTAGAAACTTTTGGTTGTTTTCCTGCTATAAAGTTGCATATATGTCTGCCCATAACAAGGGGGGGGAGGGGGTTCCTGTTGAACCCCTGTCTCTGATATGTCTTTCTATCAGTCCCACTTTTCTCATAAACTAAAGACAGCAAATAGTAAAACATTACATTTTGTATTTTTGAAAATACAAGGTAAAAAATAAAGAATGTTAGAAAATAAATAGAATTTATACCCCCCAGAAAAATTCGGGGTATACTGTTTTACCTCTGTCTGTCTGTTCCTCAGGCCATCAATCCATCCATCCGTCAGTCATTCCCTCCCATGAAAATATTCGTTGCATCTTTCTCAGGAACTACGTCATGTTAGGTTTTCTAAAATTTGGTTTCAGGGTTTCAGGGTTTTGGTATTCAGATTCATCATTCAGCAATTTCCAGTATACCAAACACTTGTATCATATTACACATGATAGCCAAATTGAAAATTTTTGTCACATTTTTTTCAGAAAATACAAAACAAGGATTTCTGAAAGATTTCAGGGTTTATATAAGTTAGCTATAAGAATAAGAATGAGAATACTTTATTGAATCCAATTATGGACCCTTGCAGGTTTTAAATTTCATACAAAAAAAATAAATTACAATGATTTGTGTTATAACAATGAAATAATAAATGAAATACATGACCATAGAACACTGAACAGTTATTGCATGCACATGGAGAGAAAGTAATATGGGAGACAATCAATTTCTGTAAGGATTATTCCCCTTTAAACAGATATGGTATTTTGGGCTGCATAAAAATGAAATACAGCCCCAACTGATTAGATATAAGGGTATTTTTCTCCCATGTACACACAGCAACCAATTACTAGATATTTATGTATATAATTATATTTCTTTCACAATTGCAAGAATATGATAAGCACCTTAGAGATGTGACTGCAGTTTATTAATGCATATATAAGCATTTACATATTAATAGATGAAATATGCATACACATAGATAGAGAAATGTGTATTTAAATTAAATTTTTCAACTTAAAATATATATATGGATAAACTAAAAGAGATTTAGCCATTAACAGAATTTGTGGATCTCAATTCAAAACTCTGGATAAGAAAAATACTTAACTTTTTAAGTATATGTTTATCTTCAGTGGTCATTAACCATAAAAATTTTGATTTGCAGTCTAAGTTATTAAAATTTTGACAATGCTCATGAGCTTGTGCAAACAATGATTCCATACATTTATTATACAATGGACAGTTTATTAAAAATGAAACTCATCTTCAATATCATAAAGAGAACAAAAATTACAAGTCCTCTGTGACCTTTCTATAGGTTTGTTCTTATGTCGCTCTTTTGATGCGTTTTCAGATTCATCATTCAACTACTTCCGTTTACAAAAATATTTGGGTGGGTATATCATCTGTGAGAAGAGGCTCACACTTTCACTTGTTAACCTAGCTTAATATTTATGTGATTTTCAATTTTGAATTTTTCCAAAAAACTTTTGAAGATTTCTTTAATAATTTCAGGTAGCTAAATGTGAGCTACATGATCCCAAAAGATGCATAGAATGCAGGTGAGTAAGAAAGTTATTTATAGATATTTCGTAATTTAAAAATTTTAAGTAAATGTGATTGGATAGCATTATCAAATTTTTTAAAAAGATTGATGCACGACCATTTTTAGAAATTTAACACTTGAAAAGGGAAAGCGACGAAAAATTACAAGTCTTTATACAAGAGTTCTCATAGTTATAATCAATAATAAACCAAATATTGTAATGAATGATTTTAATCCTGATAGCAAATATCTGTGAAAAGTGCTATTCATATTTTACCAAATAATACGTATACCTATAATTAAAATTATACAGTTTTGTACTCACGGTAAATAATCACGTCAAATTATTGAGTATTTGTCCTGAAATATAACACAAGTTAACAGAGGACATTAAAGGAGGTGATCATGACCCATTAAGGGCATATCCAACAGTTTATTTCTGACGGTGAGAAATTTTTCCCCTTCAGATATTTCATTCTTCAGTTGACAGAGAATCGAATTTTGCCAAAAAAAATATATGTTGTCGATTTCGTTTTGGCAAAAATTACTGCTGAAAATTGAACATTTTTTGCAATTTTTGAGTAAAAAACGTTTTTTATTGAAAAAAATAAATATGATATTTTAATCAACATATACTTATATAATTGGGCTCAAATTGATGCAAAATAATTCAAGATGGTTAGAAAAATCTAACTTTACCATTTAAAGCATTAATTCTTACTCAAATAAAAGCCAAAACGTTATGGTGGACCCAAACAACGGCAAGAAATGAACATTTGAAATGCACATTTTTGATTTTTTGAAATATTTCTAACGGTGTCGATTTGGCCAAAGTGAGATATGTTATTCTTTTTAAAAAATGGAACTTCATAACGTTTTGAAAAATATATGTTACCATGCTCGTTTTTGAGAAAAATTGAGTAATATAATACTGTTTACCTAATCCCTCCCGTAAGCCTCACAAATTGCGCCAAAAATTAAGACGTTTCGGAAAATAACGTTATATTTCCCCGCTAATTTTTCAAAGGCAGTGCGACGGTGTGGTAGACAAATGTAGTTATACAATTTGACTTTGTTGGATAGTTGTCTCGATAGCAATCGTATCGCATTTTCTTATTTATAATGAACCAGTATCTGGACGAGATAACAATTCAGATAGTTTTACTATTGTGTTTGTCAAAATTGGGAAACCTGATAGTGAAAACCTCAATGACTCCGTATTAAGTCATTTTGCAATTTCGGGCTTTTTATTCTTTATAGGCTTCTAGCTATAACAAAAATCTGTATGTTGACTCTTAGTGTTTTGAATTATATGGGTCGTTGGGTTGCTGTCGTATTAATGTATACCTTTAAAATCTTTTTCAAAACAAAAGGATTGATTGAGTATAGAAATATTCACATCTCTGGACGTCTCCCATCCGACAGTATATCTTTGCTAAAATTTGGTGCGGCCGTGTAGCTGCTTGGATGTATAAATTTGCAGCCTCGTTTAGTCGAAATAAAAATGTATATCCGATGCATAGTGCAGTGAGTTTCGCGCTATCTATACATTAAAAAAAACATCTAAATAAATGGTTGAAGGGATATACGAACTTCGAATAAAATCTCTAAACAACAACAAAGATCACATGAATCTTCAAATAAGTCACATGGCTGATTTTAACACATCTGTTGTGCCTATAGCAGTTGACGGTAAAAAAAAACAGCTTTATTTAAAAAAAACCACCCAGATCAGTAAGACAAAAGCTTGATAATAAACGAAAGGGCCGAAAAACGACCGTGACTGCCGTTGTTTTACTCTTCAATATATGAGTTACTGCATATACACAAAGGAGATTGTTTTCTGTTCTACTGCCCTCCACCTAGTTTGACTGCATACAATGTAACCACTGATGTAGACTACTATATTATTTTTGATTATGCAAACAAATGAATTCAAAGAGAAAGATGCGGAAAGAAATTCTAAAATTTTCGTTTAAAAACAAAATGTAAATAAAAATAAAATACCAAAACTGGAACCCTGTTTCAGACAACTATCCGTTGAAAACTGATGATTATGCATCACTATATGAAACCGATAAATTGATTGCTCCCGTTTTCCCGTGGCAAATATATCACACATAATTAGGACGAGGCGAAAGTGGATCTGAAGTAAATCATTGATACATTATTAAGATAAAGAGTTTGCTAGCGGTATAACGTATGCCGTACTAGAATAAAGTTGAATAAAATCAAAATCGTGAGTAAAGCTATTAGCCCCCCCCTTTATTCCTCAATTTTAAATTATGGTATTTCGATGGCTGTTTTTTTTTCCTATCCTATTATGGACCCGCTGATTTTATGAGAGCGTGTCTTATTGGTCAAGACCTACATCAAGACCTACACCGTTTTTTTTTTGTTTTCTTTGCTAAATTATATTTGTTTTCTTCTACATAAGTAAACATCAAAATCGTCAGATCTTTTCTACGTGTATGTCAGTGTATATTTATATACTACAATGTTTTCCTATTTCAATTTTGTTTTTATTACAGTGTCATTTTTTGTTTTACATTGTTTACCAGTTAAAGGTCGTATTCATTTAAAGATCTACTATATGTATGTACTGTACATTAGGACTTCAACGCAAAGCTAGATGCATGATAAATGTTAGTTTACGCTGTATCTTATTTTTCTCAAGAAACCAGTTTTTTTTCATCTTTCTTAAGTTAAACCAAACTTTGAGTTTTCTATCCTGAATGACAAAATCTTGGAAAAGTTTGGTAAAGAATTAATTACAATTTGCATTCTAATGCAATAATAAATCATTACGCATTTGTTCTCGTTGTTCTCTACTGTATTGAAAATAATTTCAATAAAACGGAAACTTAAGTGAATATGGTCTATAATGATCAAGATAATTGCGGTTCTTTTATAATAGACTAAGACGACAAAGATATCTTTAAAGATTTGAGTTCTATTTCTGTTAATATTCTGTATGAGTTTTTTGCCGATTCCCGCCGTGCCCTTTCTTTTGATGAAAGAACCCGCCCTTTCCAGACGGCCATAGCAATTCCGATGGTGATTCCGTTATGACGTCGTTGAAACAACGTTAAATTACGGGAAACAATAGACGACGTTTACGTCTGTTATTACCTCCCCTGAAACTGTTGGATATGCCCTTAAGACTCCTACTATTTTACAACAGGGTTGTACCTTGGCTAAAAATAACATCAAAATAATGAGTGCCAGATACAGGAGATATTGTAATTTTCTAAAAAATTGTGTGGATTTTTTTATGCAATTCTTGCTGAACAAACATAGGGACAAGCTTAGTCATTGCAAATTCTCGAAAAAGCTGGAAACAAATAATGTTGATATTATTCAAAATTATCAAACACATCCCATTGGCATAAAAAAATAAAGTTTTTAAAATCGTGTGATTTTTTATATAAAAATGAGAAAAGATGGCCTAAAGTATTTTCATCTGATGAGAAAATGTGCTATTTCACAAATATTTAGATATCAAATTAATGCAAGTACAAAATGTTTATAATGACATGAGAGGTGTGGATTTTAAAACGATCATCACCATGGTAACTGATTTTGTTGGTACATTATTTGTACATGCTTTATATTTTCAAATCCAAAATTGAAATTTCTAATTATTTTGATTTTGAAACAATAGTAGCTAAGCATATAAGTTTTTTTATAAACTATTTTTTACCCAATATGCATTTTTTCCCCCAGAGAATATGAAAAAGAACTTGATGAGGAGGCAGCCAAAAGACATTTCATCAGAATAAAGAAATCTCAGATTCAAAAAGATATAACCGAAAACCAGCTTGAGAAACATATAATAAGAATGGTATGTACAAGATTATTTTTTCCAAAGAAACAATCAATTTGTACCTAATATTTGGTTTGAATCTTTCTGATATTGAAGAACTTTAAAAGATTTTACTGTACTTTTGGGGATACATTAAAATTGACTTTATTTTCTCCACATCTTTTATCAGCCTAAACAATTTTGTTATTATTTGTTGTCCATCACCATCATCTGATTATTTGTACAAAATTCCTCTCCTCTGAAACTGCTGTATCCTATTCAACCCTACCTGGCCACAGTCATCATTTTGTGAACATAGATTAAACATTTTCTGATGACCTCATAAGAATATATACTAATCAAGATTAAAAACAAAAGCTGAGGGATAATGAATAATAGGTGATGCAAGCAGTAATAGAATTAAACCATTTAAGATATCTAGAGGCCTAGGTCAACATACAGATAAAAATAATCAGATGTGGTATGATTGTCAATGAGACAACTCTCTACAAGAGACCAAATGAACCAGATATAAGCAACTAAAAGTCTTTCAACAATGATCAAACCCATGCAGTATAATCATCTATAAAAGACCAGGAAATGACAAATATGGGAAACAATTTTGAAAAGAGAGTAAAAAAGACCCCAAAATACAATCTTTTACAATAGACAAATTTGTGAACACCATTTGTCAATTTCTTAATCATATTTGTGAAAAAAACCATGCCATTGATGTTAAAAAACACATACATGACATAGCGGAGAGGGTGATAGAGCAGAATGTTACTCTGAGAAAACTATGTCAACCAAGTTGACAATGTTTTATTAATGATAACAATTTACCCTATCATCCTCTCATCTATGTGTTAATTGATAATTTATGCTAAAATTCTGTTATAACTGTCTATTAAAGTTCTATAAAATTCAAATTCAAAGTAATAGTCTATGACATCTTTAACATACCTACCATTCATAATCAATAAAGTGCACAATTGTTCAAAAGTCTCTGGTAATATAGTTAACCATGGGATAAAGATTAAGGCAATTATCTCGCTTGTTTTAACCAACAAAAATCTGACATTTTAATATTACATGTAATACACATTAACATGATGAAATATCATATATAATGTACAGAAAATAAACTTTTTAGTGATAATAGATAAGTTATGTCTGTGTCAACAAAAGCATTTACACTTTTTTTTTTATGGTATGTTTGTCTTTTATTAGAGCTACAGTTTTTGGTGAACATTAATAATTCTATTTCATTTGTTTTTCTTCAGAATCCCATTAATCTTATTGGAGAGTTAGCAAAATCTTTGCCAAGACCTACAGCAGACCCATCTGAAATTACAGAACAAATGAACCAGGGACTAATGTTGTCCAAATATTTATGACAAAATATTTTTTATATTTATATTTTATTTTTATTGTTAAATTTTAATTGAAAAGCAAATATTAAACAAAAGTTCTGTTTGTGATGTGAACTTTTTTTTTCTGGGATTTTTCTCTTTAAAAGTGAAACAAAAAATTGGTTACCATACCTGATGTCGTATTAATGAAAGAACACTGGAAATTTTTGCAAATCATTAAGAAAAGAATGGTATCGTCTCCACAAAGCTTAAAAAGACCATTAGTGAAACAGATCTCCTTACACTATTTGCAATGTTAATAACTTGGTGCTGACCTCTCAGTTTTCTCCCTTTGACTATAAGTGATTTTATGGTAGCCTGTTAGTTCCGGGCACAGGAGGTCTCGAGTTTATATACAAATGATCATCAAACAAGAAGAACAAATTATTTAAGCACAACAGTTGAATAGACTCTTGGCTGAAAGTGCTCTTGTAGCATATAGATGGACTGTTTATCCTGCTACTTATTTCTTGGGTGATTGGTTGGGGACAAGTGAAATTTGAAAAAAAACTACATATTATATCAATCAGATAAGTACATTTACATTTTGACTATGTACTTTCACCATAACAAGTACCATGTTATAACCATGTTAATGTTATAACAGGAGACCTCAACATCGTTTACGAGCGAAAGTTAAAATCAATCATCAGTAAAGGACCTAAATATAACACCCGTCAATTATTAAATTCTGTAAAAAGAAATCACCAATTCTAACTGACTCTATTTTCAGAAAACGACACCTGTAAAAAACATAAACTTTTAGCTACCTCTTTACAAGGAGAATCAAATACAATGAAAGTTCCAACTATGTAATGGCATCTGAAGCTACACAAAACACCTTACAAATATAGATTTATTTCGTCTTCAAGCCATTGTTCCACACTAAATTGTCTATGCTACTAGTACACTTAGAACAATTAAACACCTGATAATAAATTGTTCAAATAAGGCCTTCGAAAATAGTGGAATTAAATACTTTTGTAGTGTCAAGAACTCGTTGGAATTACTTGATAAATTGCATGCTTATATTGGTGATTTTGAATCTGTTCAAAGTTTTGATTTTTCCACCCTATATACCACTTTGCCTCATATTCTTATCAAGAAAAAAATCATGCACCTTATTAAATGGGGATTTAAAAAGTCAGAATGCAAATACAGAGGTTCAAACTTCTTTAGGTCATTTTTTAGTAGCAACAAACAAAAGAACTATGTCAATATTTTTTCTGTTTAATTATACTATATCCGCCCTTGAGTATTTAAAGATAACATTTTTGTTCGCTTTGGGGATTCAGTATACTGTGAACCAACTTATTTCGCGAATACTATATTTCACATGAAGTCTTTTCATGTCAATTTCGCGGCGATTTATTTTCAAATTTACTTGTTGTATACTGTTGTCAGATCATTAAAAATTGCATATTTTGGCTTTAATATTGGTTCACTTTGGATTGGAATTAAACACATTTATTTTAAAACCAGTTGTTGGCATGACACAGGTTATGTTCTTCTCATAAATTTTATGATAGTATAATACTAAACCCCTAACGGGAGGGATTGTGCTTGACATACATATGATGAAGACATAATCGTTCAATGAGTTTAAATGAGATCTGGATCTGGTATGTCAGTAACTGCTAGTAGTCTGTTGTTATTTATGTATACTTGTCATTTTGTTTATTTTCTTTTGTTACCTTTTCTGACATCGAACTTGGACTTCTCTAAAACTGAGTTTTACTGTGCATATTGTTGTGCGTTTTTTTTTTTTTACTACATTGGCTAGAGGTAAGGGGGAGGGTTGAGATTCTAAAAAAATGTTTAACACCGCCGCATTTTTGCGCCTGTCCAAAGTCAGGAGCCTCTGGCCTTTGTTAGTCTTGTTTAATTTTTAATTCTAGTTTCTTGTGCATAACTCGGAGTTTAATACGACGTCCATTATCACTGAACTAGTATACATATTTGTTTAGGGGCCAGCTGAAGGACACCTCAATGTGCGGGTGTTGTTTCCTTGACACATTTCACATTTCCATTCTCAATTTTACTAGTTATCCTGCAATTGGGTGTTCTACTATACAGATACAGCCCTATAGATATCGCTTTAAAGCTCCGCCCACTGGCGGACTGAGTATTGTATGAACCTACGTGACCTCAGAATGTGTATTGGAGTCGCATTCCAATGACGTATTAATTGCGAGTTAACGATTACTTTTATATGTTCTGTTTGTTTTCAATCATTTCTTTAGAGCAATAAGAATCACACTAATTTTCTAATAACATACACACATGAACAGCAGTCTTTTCTACGATGACAACTATCGATTTCAAAACTTGAATGGGAATGATTGTGTAACAAAACAACGACGTCAATTTCAGCATGCATGTTTAGTGAATGTCGAGTCTGAAGCGTAGGACAGCTCGTACACTCCTGTTTCAAATTGGACAATGTTTTGTTATTTGTTTTTACTGTTGAAATTAGTTGTTATGTTAAAAATAGATAATTAATCACCTTGAGCGATGTATTATTGTTGACCATTCGAGATTCTTTTTTTGCCAACCTGTCTTCAGCTGAATGTGTGATTACTGTATCGTATTACTACACGGCCAAATGGATTTCAAATCGAAAATAAATGCAAAACATGTGTTTTTGTGTCTTTCAAAACACAAACAATATACAGAATTAATTGCAGGATAAAGACAATAACTGTTTAGTGTCTTTGAATATCAGCCATATTTGTACTCGGCTCGGAACAGGTGAAGTAGCTCGCTAAAAGCGCGCATACACCTTGTTTCCTAGCCTCGTACAAATACAGCTGATATTTAAAGACACTATACAGTTTTTGTCTATGTAATAGATAGTGACATGAATGTTTAAATTGATTGTGTTACTTGTATCCATTGATAAGATTTATGAAAAAGTTGGAAAGAGAGGTTAATTCAGGTCATATAAATCCAAGATAACTTCAAGAAGTAAATTTTGTATGCATTTACCTCTTTTAGTTACTCCTTTGACTGACACATATGCTTAATGTTACAAGATTCCATGCATAACTGAAGATATATTGTTTTAAGAAGTACCCATTTCTCATTTTGTAGCTTAGCTCACATGGTCACAATCATCATTTGGGTATTTATTTTTAAAAATGTGACCGATGACCTAGCCCTCCATCTAAAATGGCCGCCATGGCTAAACAAATATAGGGATCTAATGTAGATTATGACTCATATATCTGAACCAAAGTATTTAGAGCAAATCTGACATGGGTAAAGATCTATCTGCCCTGGATTTTTTTTAATGACAAATGAAAAAGCCTGTTATTGGCGTACTAAATTATAAACCTGGTACCTTTGATAACTATTGAGTTACTGACTGTGAATTGGTAATTTTAAGGAATTTTTGCAGTTTTTGGTTGTTATCTTGAATATAATACTATAGCAAGAGGTAAACTGTAAATAGCAATAAGTTTCATCAAGTCAAATAAGTCGATATGACCAACATGGTCAATTGACCCAGTAAGAAATTTTTGCCCTTGATAGCAAATTTTCACATTTTTTTTTTTAATCTTTTGCAAAAATCTTTTTCTATGAAACTACTGAGACAAGTTTAATCAAACTTGGCCACAGTCATCATAAGGGTACTAGTATTTAGTTTAAAACATGTCTGATGACCCCGCCTTCCAACCAAAATGGCAGACATGGCTAAAAATTGACATAGTATGCAAGTTTTGTCTATTACTTTGAACCGTTATAAATAGAGAAAATCTGAGAGGAACAAAATTATTCAGAATTGTATACTGTGAAAAAAGTACTTTAATTCTTGGGTATCAATTTTCGTGGTTTGAGCAATATTTTCATGTTCGTGGGTTTTTAAATTCGTGGATTTTACTTTTCTGAAGAAAAAAAATGAAAAATTAAAGCCTTTAGAAACGAAGATTACAAATAGTCTGGATTGAAGAAAATTGCAAAGTAAACGTTGACCCGGTTAAATCGTAGTGTTAACATAGTACTAATTAACCCATGATAAAGTGATCAACAGAATAAAGACCATCACAGGTGTTATTTAGGCCATAAACATGTCACCTAAAGAAAACAGTAACATAAACAAACGCTATAAAGTTGAACGTATCTTGAATTGTCAAATAATTCTTATCAAAGTTAAGTCCAGCATGAAATTATTATTTCCCATATGTACGAGAACTATGAGGATATAAAATAAACACTTTATCATACTAGCATATCAATACCGGAAATCTGACTTTCATCGATCAAAAATATTTTTCATGAGAATGAAAGATCAAAAGATGTACAGTTTGGGTTATTAAAAATTAAATGGGTATAATCCTGCAATGCGGTTGTAGTTCTGTGACTGCTATTAAATTATTCTCAGATTTGGCGTTATTCAATATATTTTCTAGATCATATCAGTAGTCAAACCTACCGATGGGGATCTTTCCATGTCTTGATTTTGACAATGGTTGTTTTATTTCGTTGGACCCTTAAATTCGTGGATAAAGTCATCCACGAAAACCACGAAAATTGGTACCCCACGAACGAAAGTACTTTCACAGTAAGTATAAATATTGTGGAAATATTGAAAACTATTAGTCAAATTCTTATAGGAGTTATTGCCCTTAAATAACAAATTTTACCATCCTTTTTTTCATTTTTCTTATTATAAAAGAGGGACGAAAGATACCAGAGGGACAGACAAACTCATAAATCGAAAATAAACTGACAAGGCCATGACTAAAAATGAAAAGGACAAACGGACAAACAATAGTACACATGACACATCATAGAAAACTAATGAATAAACAACAGGAACCCCACCAAAAACTAATATAAGAGGGACGAAAGATACCAAAGGGACAGTCAAACTCATAAATACATGTATAATGAAAACTATGATATTTAGAGAAAAACATGCTTTTTTCTGAGATGCCTTATATGATTTGAATTATAATAGAGAAATAAATAATTTAAATCCCAAAATGATCAGCAAGGAAAGATCTATTAAAAAGTCAAATTTTGCCGATATAGTTAAAATAGATAAAGGAAGATGTGGTATGAGTGCCAATGAGACCACTCTCCATCCAAGTCACAAATTATAAAAGCAAACCATTATAGGTTAAGGTACGGTCTTCAACACGGATCCTAGGCTCACCCCGAATATACACAGCAAGCTATAAAGGGCCCCAAAGATTACTAGTGTACCACCAATTAAAAAAGACCGTCAATCTTTACAGGAGTGATTGCCGTTAAGTTAGAGTTTTTATTAACCTCTTTTGTATTTTGTGCAAAATCTAAATAGATAGAGGGAAGCAAAAAAGACTAAAAGATCAGTAATTCAAGATTAACAAAATAGATATTTTCGTCATGAAGTCTATTGTCGTCCACAATGTTAGAGAGTTTCATTTTATTGATAGAAGTGCACATAGACCAAGGAGAGCGGCACAGGCTCTCTAGATCCTCTAGTTATTATGAGCAACAGAATACATATATTTTGTATATGGGATATTTCCAAGGTCGACATGCCAGTAAAAAAAGGTTCGCCAGACCTGGACCTCATTCCACAGATCAACGACCAAGGGTCAATTGTCGTGGTCAATTTTGTTGAAACAGTAGATTGAATGCAGTTGCCGTATGGCATGAATGTAAGGTGGACATGTCTGTCAGATTTCATCTAAAATTGGTCCTATTTTTAAGGGTCATTGATCAATGATAAGTTAAATTTTCATGATGAGGTACTATGAGACACTATATTAACTATATTTGGGATATAAAATGATTGTTTGGTGTACCTGTCTGTTTAACAAATTCGCCTGAACTTGTCATCATTTAAAAGTCTGCATTATAATTCTCATGGTTAAGTTTGTTTCTCGAAAAGCAATAATCTTAATATATGTGGTATGTGGAATGATACGAATTTGTCCATGTCTGTTTGACCGAGTACGTCTGACCTTGACCTTATTGTTGAAGACCATACAGTGACCTATTTTGGCCTCTATCCACGTCATTTTTGTTTCAATTTTCTGACAAATTGTTTGATGATATATTTATTTTTGCTTTCATCGACTGAAAAGAATACTAGTATGCATTCTTCTAAACACGTATTGAAACACAATTAATCTTTGGTTCAAATTCAATTATCCCTCGGTTGTGATATCTTTACTTACAAAAATGAAATTTAGAATTGTTCAAATCAACATCGGACTTATGTTTAAATATTTAAAACAGCACACACATCGATATCATTTTCATACAATCATTGTAATAATTGATTATATAATCTACGCCGGGAATGTCACATTATGTACCGTGACTGAGACATAAAACATATAACATTAATATTGTTCAAATACTTAGCGCACGACACTCTCCACTGATACAATGACCAGAAGTGGTGAAATGTAATATCTCCAACCATTACTGACTTGAAATGAATGGATTCCTACTCCTCTTCCATTTTCAAGACAATACGCAAAAGCGAGAAAATTTATGATAGCTAGATATGATTCCCAATACAATATCTAAAGGTATTTAGCATAGATAAAATATTTAGTTGGCTACTTAGAGGAGTCATTGTCCTGAAATGACAAATTTCACCTTTTTGTGTTTGGTTAACAATAGGCGATAGAGGGAATTTTTAGCAGAAAAAATGAACAACTTGCAAGTTAAACAAAATAATTATTTTAGACACAATTTATTTTCTACTCTGCAGTGTCGGAGAGTGCCCGTTGCGAAAGATAAACATAGACTTAGATGAGCGGCAGATTTTCTTTATTGTCTCTAGTTTACTTAAAGTCATATGAAACCAGTGAGTGGTGAAAAATAATGTTTATCCAATTCTTGAACCAATGCATGTATATATCATAAACTTAGTCCTCTGAGCACGATTCTATAATTTTTTACGTAAATATATCGTCTCTGTCTGTTATGATTTAACAAATATGGCTGCTAATTAAATGCCGTGTTTTGAAGCCGAAGTTTACCGATTGTCACCTTATAGTAAACAAATAACAAAAAGCATGGGCATTTAGCACGTGTTTAACATGTACAATCAGATAATTGTTTATTTTAATGACAGATTCATGAGTATTGCGATCACCGGATTTTTACGAGGAGGGTTACGCTCTGGTCACTATGCATACGGAAAATATGTCGGCAAATTGCTTCCAAGAAGCAAGCAATTAAAAATAAGTAAACTTCTTCTAAATGTGGACAAATTAAAGAACTTTCCTCAGAAAAAAGTATATGTTCATAAGATGTATAATGCAAACTATCCATTTAGTTATAAAAAACATATGCATATTTTTTTTTAATTTGAGGTTTCTTATGACTTTAATATGAATAGATATACGAAAAATTTGAAAAGGGAGCTCAATTCAGCCGAATCTAAATTAACTACAAGGAGACCATTTTTTACATCTATAAATTAAACCCTTGACTTATACATATGCTTAGTGTTACAAGTTTCCATACGTCCATATGCATGTCTGTGAACTCATTTTGTTTTGTCATAAAAAACTTATTAATAATTAATTGTAATAAGAATTATATGATGATAATATTTGGTGAATGGATTCCTTGCAAACCCGTAAGACAATCAGACAGAAATAACCTGAGATGGCAATCATTTCATTGATAAGGGATCAAGGTTTAGTTTTTGTGGTAAATTTTGTATCGCATGTACTTTAAAAATGTACAAACTGTAGATTAAATACATTTGTCGTATTGAAAATTGTAAGGTGGACCCATCTTTCTTGCAGGGTTTGTCTTATCTGTCTCTGATATCATTATCATGGTTCATTGATTAATGTTTTTGTTGTGTGTATTTGTCCGTCTGTCAGGTACTATACCCAATCGGTAAGCTATTTTGAAATGATGGAATGATTGCAAGTTGTACATGTCTGTCAGAATTGATCTGAGCTTGACCTCATTTGATATTATTAGGTACTTAAACTATATTTTATAATTATATGAAATTTAGAAATTTCAACTTAACATCTATCTTATGTTGAAATATTCCAATTGTATCAAGATATTTTTCATATAATCATTATGATGATAAGTTGCCCCTCTATTTTCATTTTCAACAATTAGAAAATGAAGGATCCGTTTAAAAAAATTGATTTGATCTCTTCGAACATTGATTTATTCGACATTCATTGAAGCAGAACAGGTTTTTCAGACTTTGTTGCATATTTTAAAATACCACTAAACCTGCCTGGGACTTCATTGAATATGACCAGTTACCAAATGTTTTCATCTGATGATGTAGCAGGCATATGCAAATTGATCCAGTGGTAATAAGTTTATCATATATTTTTATAGGGCTTGTTGTGATCAACGTATAACTTTCTGATGAGTATGTCGTTTCGGCATTTTCATTTGTGCCATGGCGTTTTCCGTCTTTTTCGCTATCTCACATTTTATTCCCGCTTTTGAAATCATCTGAATATGTACTTTTATTACTAGACTCTTATATGCATGCATTCCTGTTGAAAATAAACGAATTCTTACCACCAAAAAAAAAACCATAAAAAAAACCAAAAAACGATATCATCATTATGCAGTTTCGATTTTCTGATTTTCTTTTAATAAATAATGAATAGTAGTTATACGGCATTTTATTGATAAAAATGTGAATAGTTTTAAAGTTGAGTTGTAAAGACTGCGTTAATTAGAATAAATACAAATAAATAATAACCAGAAACGGGTGTCATTTATGATGTTTGTATCCATTTTTCGATAGTAAATAGATAAAATCCGATAGGGGTTGTCAGTTTATTAAATTTGGATGAAAACCCTTCGATCAGTAGTAAGCTCTTTAATAATCAAACATTCATCTATTAGTTCTGTGGATCAAAAACACGCTTCTTCAAAAAGTGATAAGAGAATACTGATACTTGAAACATTCTTAAATTCTATTTCTAATGTTTAAATTTGAAAACTTCATAAAATACGTATCCTCTATAAATAATTATGTTGGCAACTGTTCCAGACTTAAAATGTGTACCTCTTAATTTCAAAAGACTTTTACGTATTTCAAAAGATCCTTTCAAATATGTATTTAAAAAAGACCACTGTTCGAAACTAACTGCTACAAACTACCTTGTAACTAATATATATAATTACTGTAATATTAAATCACGTCAATGTTGGGCGAATATACCTATTGAATATATAACATACCGTTGAATTGAATGTGCTGTACTTTTTTTTTTAATTGTTTATTGATTAACTCTTTTTATTCTGTGATTTCGTCAGGAAAGGTTGACACCCATACCATATGAACATAAACGTACCCTACAAAACACATCAAATGAAATAAACGACAATTTTGAAAAGTATCACGAAATTTACTCCGCATGACTTGTCTAACCGATAATAAAAACAAACAAAAAACGTTTCAGTACATGTTGTAGTTATTATTTTAGCTAAATTCTAATTGTAGACGGATGCAAAATTAACATGATCATCTTTTGATATATATATTTAATGAAGCATCTGTTTAAAAACCTTATTCAAGAGGCCGGATGAACTGCTATCGAAGGTTGGTGGTTTTCTCAGGGCAGTCAGTTTCCTCCAACAATAAAAACTGGCCGCCACAAAATAGCCCAATAGCGGTGTTTAAAAGTGGCGTTTAAACACATAAAATAAATATAAGATAAATATTATCATTATTGATATCTTGAACTATGAACTATCAAATTCAAATAAAACGACACGTAATATTGATAATTAAGATTCTTTTTTGCGTACACATTATTGCACACTTACTAAATTATGTGGGGGGTTGTATTACTATTATTATATGTATTGCACAGGTAAACTCTGCTTTTGAAACCAATACATTTAAATTTTCTTTACCAATGACATGATCATATTTACAACTGGCACAAAATCGTGAAACAATTATATTTTGGTATTAGGATATTTTAAACTTTCCTACGAAAAGAACAGGTAAAATTTTATGTTTTTAATTAGTGATACTGTCGCCATAGTATGCTAGTAGATAAACGTATCATAGATACCAGGATTGAAAAATTTTATATTTGCGCCAGACTCGCGTTGCGCCATTATTGCACACTTAATTATTTAACTGAATATTAAAGTGTCGGAGAGTGCCGTTGCGAAAGATAAACATAGACATATATGAGCGGCAGTTTTTTTTTTATTGTCTCTAGTTGACCTAAATATGAATAAATTCACCAGTTTTTGAGTAAAGATAGATTTCTTTTCAATTTTTATTTGTTCCCCCGAAAAAATACATAACTCCTTTTTTAGCTCACCTGGCCCGAAGGGCCAAGTGAGCTTTTCTCACCACTTGGCGTCCGTCGTCCGTCGTCGTCGTCGTTAACAATTTACATTTTGAACTTCTTCTAGAGAACCACTGAATGGAATGGAACCAAACATGGCATGATTTTTTTCTTTTGAGGTGCTGACCAAGTGTTGTTACTTTGTAGCCGATCCATCATCCAAGATGGCCGCCAGCGGGGGACTTAGTTTAACATAGGACGCTATGGGAAATGCATACAAATGACTTCTTTTAGAGAACCATTGAATGGAATGAAACCAAACATGGCATTAATGTTCCTTATGAGGTGCTGACCAAGTGTTGTTACTTTGTTGCCGATCCATCATCCAAGATGGCCGCCATCCGGGGACTTAGTTTAACATAGGACCCTACGGGAAATGCATACAAATGACTTCTTTTAGAGAACCTCTGAATGGAATAAAACCAAACATAGCATGAATTATCCTTATGGGGTGCTGACCAAGTGTTGTTACTTTGTAGCCGATCCATCATCCAAGATGGCCGCCAGCGGGGGACTTAGTTTAACATAGGACCCTATGGGAAATGCATACAAATGACTTCTTCTAGAGAACCACCAAATGGAATGAAGCCAAACATAGCATGAATGTTCCTTATAGAGTGCTGACCTAGTGTTGTTACTTTGTAGCCGATCCATTATCCAAGATGGCCACCAGCGGGGACTTAGTTTAACATAGGACCCTATTGGAAATGCATACAAATGACTTCTTCTAGTGAACCACTGAATGGAATGAAACCAAACATGGCATGAATGTTCCTTATGTGGTGCTGACCAAGTGTTGTTACTTTGTAGCCGATCCATCATTAAAGATGGCCGCCAGCAGGGGACTTAGTTTAACATAGGACCCTATGGGAAATGCATACAAATGACTTCTTTTAGAGAACCACTGAATGGAATAAAACCAAACATAGCATGAATGTTCCTTATGGGGTGCTGACCAAGTGTTGTTACTTTGTAGCCGATCCATCATCCAAGATGGCCGCCAGCGGGGGACTTAGTTTAACATAGGACCCTATGGGAAATGCATACAAATGACTTCTTTTAGAGAACCACTGAATGGAATGAAACCAAACATGGCATGAATGTTCCTTATGAGGTGCTGACCAAGTGTTGTTACTTTGTAGCTGATCCATCATCCAAGATGGCCGCCATCCGGGGACTAAGTTTAACATAGGACCCTATGGGAAATGCATACAAATGACTTCTTTTAGAGAACCACTGAATGGAATAAAACCAAACATAGCATGAATGTTCCTTATGGGATGCTGACCAAGTGTTGTTACTTCGGAGTTTCGTACGACGTCCATTATCACTGAACTACTTACTAGTATACATATTTGTTTAGGGGCCAGCTGAAGGACACCTCAGGGTGTGGGCGTTGTCTCCTTGGCATATTTCCCATTCCCATTCTCAATTTTACTAGTACTTGTATGTGATAGATAGTGACATGAATGTTTAAATTAATTCTTTAGTTTGTATCTTATTTCAGATGATTTAAAAAAGAATTTCTCTTTTTTTTTCCAACTTTTTCAATTTTGAGTTTTGATTTTTTCCTTGGTATCTTCAATCTCTTTGTCTCACCTGCCACAGAAATTGCAGAATATGTGACATAGGGATTACAAATCTGGCAGCAACTGGGTAAACTACTTGTATAAATCTTTATATTTTGGGGGATAGAAGACCTGGATGCTTAAGTTCATATCTTGTATACAGTCAGGATTCAACATAGAGGAAGACTATTGCCCCTCACATTGCAACAAGACAGTCAATTTAGCTAGGGTTAATGTACGTAAAAACACATCAATAATCGGAGACCCTTTGTCATATAGCTTTCATACTCGGTATATGATTATTTGTATCATATTCCCTTTACATTTCCATTCTCAATTGTACATTGACCTAAGCGACCTGCACATCAGTCTCTGTATAAACTCTTGTGTTACTTGTATGGATAAGATTTATGAAAAAGTTGGAAAGGGAGGTTAATTCAGACTAATCCAAGATTACTCCAAGAAGTAAATTTTGTATGCATTTACCTCTTTTAGTTACTCCTTTGACTGACACATATGCTTAATGTTACAACATTCCATGCATAACTGAAGATTTTTTATTTTAAGAAGTACCCATTTATCATTTTTTAGCTCACATGGTCACAATCATCATTTGGGTATTTATTTTTAAAAATGTGTCCGATGACCCTACCCTCCATCAAAGATGGCCGCCATGGTTAAAAAAAAACATAGGGATCTAATGTAGATTTTGACTTATATATCTGAACCAAAGTATTAAGAGCAAATCTGACATTGGTAAAGATCTATCTGCACTGACATTTTTTAAATGACGAATGAAAAGCCTGTTATTTCGTTACTGAACCTGAATTGGTAATTTTAAGAAATTTTTGCAGTTTTTGGTTGAATATTTCTATAGCAAGAGGTAAACTGTAAACGAGCAATAAGTTTCATCAAAGTCAAATAAGTCAATATGACCAAAATGACCATTATCTTTTGCAACAATCTTCTTCTCTGAAACTACTGAGACAAGTTTAACCAAACTTGGCTACAGTCATCATAAGGGTACTAGTATTTAGTTTAAAACATGTCTGATGACACCGCCTTCCAACCAAAATGGGTGGCATGGCTAAAAATTTGACATAGTATGCAATTTGTCTATAACTTTGAAAATCTGAGAGGAGCAAAATTATTCAAAATTGTATAAATATAGATACATGAATTGTGGAAATAATCAAAACTGTTAGTCAAATTCTTATAGGAGTTATTGCCCTTAAGTAACAAATTTTATCATTCTTTTTTTCATTTTTCCAATTATAATTATGTATAATGAAAACTATGATATTGAGAGAAAAACAGGCTTTTTCTGAGATGCCTTATATGAAAGGCGGATCCATGGGGGTGGGGGGGGGGGGGGGGCTTTTCTCGAGAAAAAATTGGTTGATTATATAGGGAATCATTGCAGCATGACTGGAGCGTCCCCTCCCTTTAGGTAAGTCAGCGGCCCCACCTTAGGAAAAGTTCTGGTTCCGCATTGTATATGATTTGAATTATACCAGAAAAATAAACAATTTAAATCACAAAATGATCAGCAAGGAAAGATCTTTTAAAAGTCAAATATTGCCGATATGGTTAAAATACATATAGGAAGATGTGGTATGAGCGCCAATGAGACAACTCTCCATCCAAGTCACAATTTATAAAAACAAACCATTATAGGTTAAGGTACGGTTTTTAACACGGCGCCTAGGCTCACACCGAACATATACAGAAAGCTATAAGGGGCCCCAAAAATTACTAGGGTAAAACCAATTTAAAAAATGACTTACTCTTTACAAGAGTGATTGCCGTTAAATCATAATTTGTATTACCCTCTTTTGCATTTTGTGCAAAATCTAAAAGAGATAGAGGGAAACAAAACAGACTAAAAGATCAGTAATTCAAGATTAACAAAATAGATATTTTTGTCATGAAGTCTATTCTCGTCTACAATGTTTGAGAGTTTCATTTGTTTGATAGAAGTGCACATAGACCAAGGAGAACGACACAGGATCCTCTAGGTATTATGAACAAAATAATACATATATTTCGTATATATGGGCCATGTCGGTCAAAAAAGGGTCGCCTGACCTGGACCTCATTCCACAGACCAGCGACGAAGGTTCAATTGTCGTAGTCAATTTTGTATCTCCAGTACTATATATTGCTATAAGCAGTAGATTAAATGCATTTGCTGTATGAAATGATTGTAAGGTGGACATGTCTGTCAGATTTCATCTAAAATTGGTCCTATTTTCAAGGGTCATTGATCAATGATTAGTTAAATTTTCATGATGAGGTACTATGAGACACTATATTAACTATATTTGGTATATACAACGATGGTTTGGTGTACCTGTCTGTTTAGCAGGTTCGCATAAACTTGATATCATTTAAAAGTCGGTATTATAATTATCACGGTTAAGTTTGTTTCTCGGATTCTTTAAGCTTTAAACTAACTATGAGATGTGAAGCATGATAACAATGTGTCCATATCTGTTTGACTGAGTACGTATGACCCTGACTTTTTTTGAATGCCCTACAGTGACCCATATTTGCCTCAATCCACGTCATTTTTGTTTTATTTTTCTAAAAAATTGTTTGATGATACCTTTTTTTGCTTTCATCGACTGAAAAGAATACTAGTAAGCATGCTTCTGAATACGTATTGGATTACAATTAATCTTTGGTTCAATTCAATTCTCCCTCAGTACTATTTTGATATCTTTACCTAAAAAAATTATATTAAAAATATTCCAAACAACATCGAACTTATGTTTAAATATTTAAAACAGCACACACATCGATACCATTTTCATATAATCATTGTAATAATTGATTATGAACTCTACGCCGGGAATGTTACAGTATATACCATGTCTGAGACCTAAAATATATAATATCAATATTGTTCAAATACATAGGGTTCGGCACTCTCCACTGACACAATAAGCAGAAGTGCTAAAATGTAATGTCTTCAATCATTACTGACTTCAAGTAAATGGATTCCTACTACTCTTCCTTTTTCTAGAACGCAAAAACGAGAAAATTTATGATAGATAGATATTTCAAAATGCAAATGATCAGCAATACACTATCTAAAAGTATTCAGCATAGATAAAATGTTTAGTTGGCTTCTTAGATGAGTCATTGTCCTAAAATGACAAATTTCGTCTTGTTGTGTTTGGTAAAAAACAAGAGGCGATAGAGAGAATTTTCAGCAGAAAAAAATGAACAGCAATGCAAGTTCAACAAATTAGTTGATTTTAGTTACAAATTATATTCTAGTCTACAGTGTCGGAGATTGCCCATTGCAAATTATAAACATAGACATAGATGAGCGACAGAGTTTTTTTTTATTGTATCTAGTTGACTTATATATGAATAAATTAACGAAAAAGATTCAAAGGAAGCTCAATTTAGCCTAATCCAAACATCACATTTCATTCCCGCTTTTAAAATCATCTTAATATTTACTTTTATTACTTTTATATGCATGCATTCCTGTTAGAAATTAACGATTGCTTACCACAAAAAAAAAAAAAAAAAAAAAAAACCAACAAAAAAAACCAACAAAACTCCGATATGATCATCATCCAGTTTCGATTTTCTTTAATGAATAGTTTAACATTGAAGAAATTGAAAAATAGTAGTAAAGAGGCATTTTCTTTATAAAAATGTGAATTGTTTTAAGTTGATTTGTAAAGACTGTGTTAAGGTAGCATAATACAAAGATTATTTCACTCCCAATCAGATAACTTTAAACTGATGTAATTCATTTCATCCTTCTTTATATATCTTATAAATGAGGTACCAAAAGAAAGTAGAAATTAATCTTTCAAATTGTGATAATTTCATTATGACATAATTATTACATAATCAATTGTCATGTAATTAGTTGCTATATTGTGATGTCCACACTTGAATGAATTTAGCGTCTTTGTTCTTCATAGCATTTATAAAATATTTTATAGATTCTTGTACAACACAGCTTGACATCCAAAACTGTGTCTCAGATTTCCAAAAACATCAATAGAACAAATTTTATACCCAATTGAATTTAGTGATCTCTTATGAATTGATGTTGCAAACTTCATTGAAGATTTATGAGAGAATGAAATACAACAGGAAAAATCTGAGACATTTATGAAATTTAAGGAAGGATGAGTGGAATTACATCAGTTTAGAAATGTCTGATTGGGGATGAAAAATCTTTGTATTGTGCTACCTTAATTCGAATAAATAGAAATAAATAATAACAAGAAGCAAGTATCATTTTTCGATAGTAAATAGATAAAATCCGATGGTGTTGTCAGTATATTAAATTTGTATGAAAACCCTTTGTTCAGGAGTAAGCTCCTCAAAAATCAAACATTTAGCTATTAGTTCTGTGGATCATTTATCACGCTTCTTCAAAAAGGGATAATAGAATATTGATACTTGAAACTTTTTAAAATTATATTTCTACTGTTTTGAATTTAAAATTTCATGAACTACATAAAATTGAGAATGGAAATGGGGAATGTGCCAAAGAGACAACAACCCGACCATAGAAAAAAACAACAGCAGAAGGTCACCAACCGATCTTCAATGTAGCGAGAAATTCCCGCACCCGGAGGCGTCCTTCAACTGGCCCTAAACAAATATATACTAGTTCAGTGATAATGAACGCCATACTAATTTCCAAATTGTACACAAGAAACTAAAATTAAAATAATACAAGACTAACAAAGGCCAGAGTCTCCTGACTTGGGACAGGCGCAAAAATGCAGCGGGGTTAAACATGTTTGTGAGATCTCAACCCTCCCCCTATACCTCTAGCCAATGTAGAAAAGTAAACGCATAACAATACGCACATTAAAATTCAGTTCAAGAGAAGTCCGAGTCTGATGTCAGAAGATGTAACGAAAGAAAATAAACAAAATGACAATAATACATAAATAACAACAGACTACTAGCAGTTAACTGACATGCCAGCTCCAGACTTCAATTGAACTGAATACGTATACTATATAAATAATTATGTTGGCAACTGTTCAAGACTAAAAATGTGTACCTCTTAATTTCAAAAGACTTTGACGTATTTCAAAAGATCCTTTCAAATGTGTATTTAAAAAAGACCACTGTTCGAAACTAACTGATACAAACTACCTTGTAACGAATATATATAATTACTGTAATATTAAATCACGTCATGGTTGGGCGAATATACCTATTGAATATATAACATACCATTGAATTGACTGTGCTGTACTTATTTTTTAATTGTTTATTGATTAACTCTTTTTATTCTGTGATTTCGTCAGGAAAGGTTGACGCTTATACCATATGAACATAAACGTACCCTACAAAACACATCAAATGAAATAAACGACAATTTTGAAAAGTATCACAAAATTTACTCCGCATGACTTGTCTAACCGATAATAAAAACAAACAAAAAAAGTTTCAGTACAAAAAAAAATGTTGTAGTTATTATTTTAGTTAAATTCTATTCTAATATGACGTTCTTCTTAAGCTTTGGTTAAAAAAGCCATGTTCTAATTCAAATAGAACATGGACTGCACGTGATTGACGTCACAATTGAAATTGCAACGTCAGGTGAATTTTGAACAACGCCAGAGATCAAAATGGACATTTTTGTTGGTGTTGCTCGCTAGGAAATTAAATAAAAACATTCTAAAAGTAAGTTTAAATGTTTCTGTTCTTTTTTTATTGATAAACTGCTGATTTTCTATAACGTTTTTGGTTCATGAAATCAAAATGGCGACATTCCGAGCGTCTACTATAGGTCCGCTTCGAAGTGAAAGAGTTCAAATATTCCTATTAGAATCGAAATAATTCTATCCTGCCATGCTCTATGCTCATTTTAACATCGGTAGGCATTATATTTGTAAACATTTAATACCTCGCTAACGCTCGGTATTAAGATATTAACAAATATAATGCCTACCCATGTTAAAATGAGCATAGAGCATGGCAGGATAGAATTATTTCTTCAATTGTAGACGGATGCAAAATTAACATGATCATCTTTTGATATATATATATTGAATGAGGCATCTATTTAAAAACCTTATTCAAGAGGCCTGATGATCTAGAAATTACTTTAGAGTGCTATCGAAGGTTGGTGTTTTTCTCAGGGCAGTCAGTTTCCTCCAACAATAAAAATTGGCCGCCACGAGATAGCCCAATAGCGGTGTTTAAAAGTGGCGTTAAAACACATAAAATAAATATTAGATAAATATTATCATTATTAATATCTTGAACTATAAAATATCAAATTCAAATAAAACGACACGTAATATTGATAATTAAGATTCTTTTTGCGTACACATTATTGCACACTTACTAAATTATGTGGGGGATTGTATTACTATTATTATATATGTATTACACAGGTAAACTCTGCTTTTGAAACCAACACATTTAAATTGTCTTTACTAATGACATGATCATATTTACAACTGGCACAAAATCGTGAAACAATTATATTTTGGTATTAGGATATTTTAAACTTTCCTACAAAAAGAAAAGGTAAAATTTTATGTTTTTAATTAGTGACACTGTAGCCATAGTATGCTAGTAAATAAACTTATCATAGATACCAGGATTGACATTTTATATTTGCGTCAGACTCGCGTTGCGCCATTATTGCACACTTAATTATTTAACTGAATATTAAAGTGTCGGAGAGTGCCGTTGCGAAAGATAAACATAGACATATAATTGTGACCCGCCATGACATTTGCAGGCTTATGGAGGTAGAATGTCAATGTTAGAAAAATTATAAACATGATAAATATCGAGATTCAATGAAATACGTATTTGTGAAGAAGAGATGAACACTTTCCTTTGCTTCTCTTTTTCGGACGCCGAACTATACATCATACATAAGTTTTTAAGAAGTTTTACTTTATCGTTTGAAGTGAAAAATATTTGAATCTACATTTTAAACTGATACAAAAAAAAAATCAAATTTCTGCTCTATAGATTTCCTTTCATAAATGAAGTCTGAAATATATCCATAATAAATGTACCGTATCAAATGCATATAAGAGAACACCTACTTATAAACTGTTACGCGTCGCATACTATGTATAGAGACATCTTTTGCATAATAAATTTAAATTAAAAAAAAAGAATTCTTAAAGCTTATTTTGACAAATTTTAAACTAATTTCATTTCAACAAGTTTAAATTACATGTTCTAAAATAGAGCTACAAACAAACAAATAATGCTCTGCTCTATATATTTTCTTTTATAAATGAAGTCTGAAATATATTTATAATAAATGCACCGTATCAAATTAATATATGAGAACACTTACTTATAAACTGTTACGCGTCGCATTCTATGTTTAGAGACATGCATAATAAATCTAAATTAAAAAAAGGAATTCTTAAAGCTTACTTTGACAAATTTTAAACTTATTTTATTTCAACAAGTTTAAATTACATGTTCTAAAATAGATATAAGAATTGTTTGCATTGTAGTAAATTTAAGTCTTTGAAATTTTATTCAAAAACGCTATTAAACATCACTAAGAGCCAATAAATACAATAATTTTGTGTTTTATAAATTAGTGCCTTCGATAAGTAAAAGTCGTCATAGAACAGTCTCATTTTCATACCGGTATTCGAAATGTCTCGTTTCATTGCTATTACAACAAATATGTCATAATAACATGACAGAGAGTTTTGTTTCGGAATATTCTAGATAAATATACAAAAATCAAATTTAAGACAATGTACCCTCCTAAGACTGGAAAAGGCTAGTCACATATAGTTAACGGCGTTTTTCTCACAATGACGTTCTACCTCCATAAGCCTGGATATGTCGTGGCTGGTCACATATGAGCGGCAGGTTTTTTTTTATTGTCTCTAGTTGACTTATATATGAATAAATTCACGAAAAATTGGAAAAGGGAGCTCATTTCATCTTGCAAGGAGACCCTTTTGTTTACTTCTATGATAAGTTAGAACCTTGATTAATACATATGCTTAATGTTTCAAGTTTCCATATGGGTTAAATCGTCAAATTTGACCGTTCAGACGTGAAACGATGATATTTAAAGTTCTTCATATTTTTTTGAGTAAAGATAGATTTCTTTTCAATTTTTATTTGTTCCCCCGAAAAAATACCTAACTCCTTTTTTTCTAAAATATACCCCAAAGAAAGCATTGAAGAAGGTTGTTGATATATATTTTTGTGGATTTATTTTACTGTAATGTTTTAATATTCATTAATTATCCCCGTTGTTTGTAGAGATAACTCTAAAAATTAAATGTGTTCGGCTTAACAGGTTCAGTTTCAAAATCGCAATGACTGTTCGATATCATATGCAAAAAATCTAAGCGACATCTTGCGAAACAAAAAAGCACCATGACAAAAATAATAAGGAGAAAAAAAATAATAGCAATTCCCAACCAATTGTTCAGAACAATGGAAGTTCTTTCCACAAAAAAACAAGTACTTTGATTTGAAAAAAGTAAAAATTCTGTTTAAAATGTTATTAAAATGGTCAAATGATAGCTTATAGTACGCTGATTCCAAAAAAAATATGGTTACTAAATATTTTTTTTAAATAAGGGAGAAAATTTGTTTCTTCCGGTTTGAAAAATGTTAAATCCGGTATTATTCAAACACTTAATTGACAATGATAACAAAAATATCTGATTCTATAAACTTTTTTTTTAATGAATTACAAAGAAAGCTACTTCTGGTTTACACAAGGACACTTCTGGTTGGCTTTTATAAGACCAAATGGCTTGTAACCTACTGCAAGAAGTTCCATGGCAATATCATGTATACATATGAGGTAAATGCAAAGGTCAAAATCGAGAACGTCATTTTAATCTATGACTTTGAGCTCAATTTCAAGGTCATCAACCAAGGACCTCAAATCAAAAGACACTAGGTCTTAATTATATTTGGTTCAGATCACCATGTGGATATTTTTAAATAAAAGAGGGGAGAAAACTCTAATTGGATGTAAGCATACCCTGTAAACCAATATGTATATGTTATGACATGTCACCTAACAATCAAGTAAAAATATGTTGTATCTATCTTATATCGTGTTTGAAAAGGGGTGAAAATAAGCCAATATCCAAATTTAGAAATGACCTTGACCTTTGCCCTTGACCCTATTTTCTTGGGTTTTTTTTAGACCAGGGACCTCAAATCAAAATACCCTAGCATTCTATCGCTTATGGTTTACAAGCTACAAAGACTTTTTTCTTCTAAAAAATACATAAGGGGAAATAACTGCCATATGTAGTCTCCGTAGCACTTTGGTCAACATTATTATTTTAGATCCTGAGGATATAACAATCATATTGGTGAAATAATTTGCCATGATATTTAACGGTTGCCAAGGATATGAGTACACAAGAAAACCAGTGTTTGGGAAGATAACTCTTACAATAAAAATTGTTCGCATAATCAGGGTCAGTTTCAAAAGCGCAATAACTGTTCGATATCATATGCAAAAAATCTAATACAAAGCATCATATGTGGCGGAAGTAGAAAATAATAATAATAGTCAGAAGAAGAAGAAATACAATATGTCTTTCCACACAAAAGTGGAAAGACCTAATAATTAGAAGAAAATCAATAGCTCTTTTCACAGAAAAGTTGAAAGACCTAATTCTTATAATAAAAACCATTGTTCAGAGAACAATTGAAGGTCTTTCCACTTCTTACGATTCATTTTGATATGAAAATATGAAATTATGGTTTAACATGTCATTTCCAGTGTCAAATGATACCTTAATGTACGCTGATTTCAAAAAATATATGTTTCTATACAATTTTTGTTTGAAATAAAGGAGATAATTTGTTACTTTCCATCGGAAAAAAGTTACTTGCGGTATTATTTGATAGTTTAGTTGACACTGATTCCAAAAATATATGGTTTTATATACTTTTACATCATATAAGTACAAAACAAAGGTACTTCCGGTTTACACTAAGTCAATTCTGGTTGGAGTTTTAAGGTTCTGTAAATTGCAACCTAATGAAAAAGTCCTATGGTTTTATAGTGTTTTTAAATATATGAAGTTGAGGCAAAGGTCTAAATCTAGAACATCAGATTCAACTTTGACCTTTAGCTCAAATCAAGGTGATAAACCAAGGACCTTAAATGAAATTACCTTAGATAATTATTATACTTGGTAAATGAGTTATGCCACCATAAATGTAATTTTTAATATCAAACTCCCCTTTACGGTCAACGTACCGTCGTAATCAGAATTTACGTGCTACGACATGTCGCAACTAATAATTTTTTGAAATAATTTGTTGATTTCTTATACAGTTTTTGAAGAAAAAAAAATTCAAAAGAAAAGGACCTCAAACCAAAAGTCTCTAGGTCTTTATCCCTTATGGTCATTTTATGGTTTACCAGTTTAAAATGCATATCACTTATATTAGATACGTAAGGGGAAATAACTCTCATATGGAGTCTCTGGATAGCTTTGGTCCATTGGCCATCTTAATCCTGAAGATGTAAGGAGAAATTTGTTAAAACAAATTTGTCGTAATGTTTTACTGTTGCAAAGGAGTAGTGATCACCAGAAAAACAGTACAAAGTAAAGTGTTCGGTTAAGCGATTGTTATTTTTTTAAGCGTATAAACTATACAATATCATATTTGAAATTTCCAAGGAATTACTTATGAAACAACATTACTGCGGAAAAAAAAACAATTGGGCAGAACAATTTTTTTTAATAATAATCAGAACAAAATCAATAGGTCTTCCACGGAAAAGTCGAAAGACCTCATAAACTTGAAACTTGAAACTTGAAACTTTTTATTTCTCAAGACCTCATCAGGGGTATGTGAATATAAACAGTAATAACAAACAATAACATATATACCAAATAATGAGATAATAGAATGACATGGTTACATATTCAATGGTATACATAAAGTACATGATTTAAGGAATTTGCAGTGGAAGGCAAATCTAATTTATAACAGACAGGACAATTTTACAAAATTTGGCAAGTTTGACAATTAAATTGTAGTCATCAGAACAAAAAAGTTCACAATACTTTATAGCATTTGGCTTTTTATACACATTACAGGGCAAAAGCCTTTTTCTTCCATTTGAAAAAAAGAGTACATTTACTAATAATCAAGAAGAAAACCAATAGGTCTTTCCACATAACAGTGGAAAGACCTAATAATCAGAGGAAAACCAATAGGTTTTTCCACATAAAAGTATTACACAAGCACAGCAAAGTTAATTCAATGGTGTGTTTAATATCCAATAGGTATATTTGCCCAACAATGGCGTAATTAGGTCTTTCAACCTTTTCGGTTGAAAGACCTATTGGTTTTGTTCTGATTATTATTATTAGGTCTTTCACCTTTCGGATGAAAGACCTATTGTTTTTGTTCTGATTATTATTATTATTTTTTTCTTCCGCCAACTTTTTTTTCCTTCGCTGTTTTTTTGTTTCGCAAGATGTCGCTTAGATAAATGAAATATGATATCGAACAGTTTATGCGCTTTTGAGACTAACCCTGCTTAACCGAACACTTTCCCATATAAGAGTTATCTACCCGAACACTGTTTTTCTTGTTATCGCTTAATCTTCACAACCGTATAAGAAACTGACAAATTTATTTTTCCAACTTGCTCATTATATTCTCAGGATGTGCTGTTTTATTTTGACCGAAGCCGTATAGAGATTCCATATGAGAGTTATTTCCCCTTTTGTATTTGAAATTTTGAAATGTATTTTAAACTGGAAAACCATAAGTGATAGAGACCTAGGGTACTTTGATTTAAGATCCTTGGTCCAAAAAAATGAAAATTAGGTCAAGGTCAAAGGTCAAGGTCAAATTCTAAATTTAGATTTTGGCTTATTTTCACTTATTTTCATTAACCTTATAAGATATCAACAAATTATTGTTACTAAATTGTTAGTTGCGACATGTCGTAACTTATAAATTTTGGTTGCAATGGTGCATAGACAATAAATGGGAGTTTTTGCCCCTCTTATATTTAGATTATGCGTAAAGTGATATTACTCATAAACCATACATAGTAAGGAACTAGTGTCTTTTGATTCGAGAGGTTTAGTCTATGACCTTGAAATTGAGGTCAAGGTCAAAGGTTAATTGGACGTTCTAGATTTTGACCTTTGCTTTAAATTCATATTTATTCATCATAAAGCCATAGGAACTGACATTTTCAACTGAATTTTAATATTTTCATATCAAAATAGATCTTTATTAGTTGAAAGACCTTCAATTGTTCTCTGAACAATTGGTTTTTAATTTAATATTACATTCATTATCTTCATTTTTCACATGGTAGAACGTACCAATTATACGTGTCAAACAGTGATCTTCGTTTCTTTTGAAATACGCAAAAGTCTTTTGAAATTAAGAGGTACACATGTTTAGTCTTGAACAGTTGCCAACATAATTACTTATATAGTATACGTAGTTCATGAAATTTTCAAATCAAAACATTAGAAATATAATTTTAAAAAGTTTCAAGTATCAGTATTCTCTTATCCCTTTTTGAAGAAGCGTGATTGATGATCCACATAACTAATAGATAATTGTTTGAATTTTGAAGAGCTTACTACTGACCAGAGGGTTTTCATATACCAAATTTAATATACTGACAACACCATCGGATAAAGGGAGGGTCATCGAAGAGACTACACGACGCTCTACACTTACACACATCGGATATAGAAATAACTTTAATTGTCCTAATCAGAATCGACATAATTGATGCAAGTTTTACTTTATTGCAGTTTTAACATGGGTAGGCATTTTTTTCGTGTTATTTTAGCCCTCACTATCGCTCGGGCACATGTAATCACGAATATAATGCCTATCCCATGTTAAAACTATAAAGGATAGCTTGTACCAATTATTTCTTATTTTTGTAGCAAATATATATGAATTGTTGTGAAGTTAAGTTTTTAAGGGCTGTGTTAATTAGAATAAAAGCAAATAAATAATAACCAGAAGCTGGTGTCATTTGTAATCACGAATATAATGCCTATCCCATGTTAAAACTTTAAAGTATAGCTTGTACCAATTATTTCTTATTTTTTGTAGCAAATATATATGAATTGTTGTGAAGTTAAGTTTTTAAGGGCTGTGTTAATTAGAATAAAAGCAAATAAATAATAACCAGAAGCTGGTGTCTACCCATGTTAAAACTGCAATAAAGTAAAACTTGCATCAATTATGTCGATTCTGATTAGGACAATTAAAGTTATTTCTATATCCGATGTGTGTAAGTGTAGAGCGTCGTGTAGTCTCTTCGATGAACCTCCCTTTATCCGATGGTGTTGTCAGTATATTAAATTTGGTATATGAAAACCCTCTGGCCAAAATCTAAATTTAGAATTTGACCTTGACCTTTGACCTTGACCTAATTTTCATTTTTTTTTACCAAGGATCTTAAATCAAACTACCCTAGGTCTCTATCACTTATGGTTTTCCAGTTTAAAATACATTTCAAAATTTCAAATACAAAAGGGGAAATAACTCTCATATGGAATCTCTATACGGCTTCGGTCAAAATAAAACAGCACATCCTGAGAGGTTTAGCTAGCTATAAAACCAGGTTCAATCCACCATTTTCTACATTAGAAAATGCCTGTACCAAGTCAGGAATATGACAGTTGTTATCCATTCGTTTGATGTGCTTGGACTTTTGATTTTGCCTTTTGATTTTTGATTTTCCTTTTTGAATTTTCCTCGGAGTTCAGTATTTTTGTGTTTTTACTTTTTTTTTAAGTTTTGGATACATTTATCGATAGTAAATAGATAAAATCGGATGGTGTTGCCAGTATATTAAATTTGTATGAAAACCCCCTGGTCAGTAGTAAGCTCGTCAATAATCAACCATTCATCTATTACTTCTTTTGATCATAAATCACGCTTCTTCAAAAGGGATAAGAGAACACTGATACTTGAAACATTTTAAAATTATATTTCTTATGTTTTGATTTAAAAATTACCTGAACTACGTATACTCTATAAATAATTATGTTGGCAACTGTTCAAAAATTAAAATATGTACCTCTTAATATCAAAAGACTTTTGCGTATTTCAAAAGAAACGAAGACCACACGTCTTATTGGTACGTTCTACCTTGTGACGAATGTAAATTAAAAATGTATTATTAAATTACGCCATTGTTGGGCGAATATACTTATTGGATATTAAACTTACCATTGAATTAACTTTGCTGTGCTTGTGTTTTAAAAAAGTCTTTCCATTTTTCTGTTGCAAGACCTTTTGGTTTTCTTCTGATAATTAGGTCTTTCAGTATTCTATGGAAAGTGGTAAGACCTTTTGATTATGTTCTGATTATTATTAAAAAAAACTCTTCTGCCCAATTGTTTTTTTTTGCGCAGTATTGTTGTTTCATAAGTTATGGAAATTTCGAATATGATATTGTATGGTTTTCCAGTATAGTTTATACGCTTAAAAAAATAACAATCGCTTAACCGAACACTTTACTTTGTACTGTTTTTCTGGTGATCACTACTCCTTTGCAACAGTAAAACATTACGACAAATTTGTTTTAACAAATTTCTCCTTACATCTTCAGGATTAAGATGGCCAATGGACCAAAGCTATCCAGAGACTCCATATGAGAGTTATTTTCCCTTATGTATCTAATATATGTGATATGCATTTTTAACTGGTAAACCATAACATGACCATAAGTGATAAAGACCTAGGGTCTTTTGATTCGAGGTAATTGTTAAAAAAAAGTGAAGGTCAAAGGTCAAGGTCATATTTTTTTATTTTTCTATATTGGTTTATTTTCAATTTTCAAAAAAGAAGTCAACAAATTATTTAAAACAAATTGTTAGTTGCGACATGTCATAACAAGTAAATGTTGATTACGAGGGTACGTTGACTCTAAAGAGTTTTTTTTTCTCTCTTTTGATATTTCAAATTACATGTATGCTGGCATAACTGATTTACCAAGTATAATTATTATCTTGGGTATTTTGACCATAGGACTTTTTCATTAGGTTGCAATTTACTGAACCTTAAAAGTCCAACCGGAAATGACTTAGTAATGACTTAAACCGGAAGCATCTTTTTTTATACTTATACAGTGAAACCTGTCCAAACCGAACACCCACGGAACTTTCCGTTTTGTTCGGTTTTCACAGGAGTTCGGATTGTAGAGGTAAACGGAAGTCGACATTCAAATAATTTTGGCACTTGCTGACAAGGAATAATAATTGAAACAACAGACCACAATTTATGTTTGTGTTAATTTTGATGTAAATGTAAAAATATAAGTAGTTGAAGATGGACGTATACGTATTGCTACACTTTTTTTTTTAATATAAATCAAACGCCACTCCGTCAAACACGCCCGTCGTTGTGAAACTATAAATCGTTCAATGATGTTCGAATTGGAGCGATTTTGCTTAATTTACTGACCATTTCAGATTCCAAGTCTCTGTCAAATGACAATTCAGAAGTTGAATTGAGGTCGTCATTTTCAATTATCTGTACACACAAGTTCTCAGACAAAACTGGCCCCCGCTGATTGATACTTCGCCACAAGGTAAGAGTGAAACAGCAGCAGGGGTCCAGTTTATTCTCGGACTTTATCGTTGCTAAATAGCTAACGGAAATCTTCAGGAGCATCGGAATTATATATAGGGATTCTAAAGGGAATCCTACACCCCGTAAACATGATTCGAAAGCCATTGACCTTGTTGCGTTGCATGACTTCTTAATCCAGTAAATGGCTTTAAAACTATTATTTATTTAAACAGTTTAACTACAGAATGGCAGTTACGATTTTGCGGCCGTAATTATTTGCGTCAGAGATTGTTGAGTAACGTGCATTTTATTAATCTCAGGGAAAGTTCCTTTCTTGCCCTTTTCGGCGATCGGGGCAGTTTAACGTTTCTTCACAAAAAAAATCATTTGATCACTGATTGCATAGACACAAACATGCTAATTAGTTTGAAATAACAACTCATTAGTTGATTTAACCTAAAAATACCCTCGGGGTCATCCTGTGTTTGTTTAAATTAAATAATTAAAAATACTTTTTTTGTTTTGATTGCTATCGACCGATTTTGACAGGTAGTTTTTAAATACAAATTTACTAACGAGCCTTCAAAAAGTGTTCGGAAGTCGGTGTTTATAGGGTTCGTTTTTTTCAGGTTAAATAAACGCAAATTGATAGGGAAATTGTGTGGGACTTTAAAAATTGTTCGGTTTAAACTGAAATTAGGTTTTATCAGGGTTCGGTTTACCCAGGTTTCACTGTATTAAGTAAAAGTAAATAAAATATATATTTTTGGAATCAGTGTCAAGTAAACTATCAAATAATACCGTAAGGGAAATTTTCTGACTAGAAGTAATAAATTATCTCCCTTCTTTCAAACAAAAAATGTATCAAAACTATATATTTTTGAAATCAGTGTACATAAAGGTATCATTTGACACAGGAAAAGACATTTTAAACCGTATTTTGTTATTTTCATATCAAACTGAGTCGTAAGAAGTGGAAAGACCTTCAATTGTTCTCTTAACAATGTTTTTAGTATTATAATTAGGTCTTTCATCTTTTCTTTGAAAAGACCTATTAGTTTTTGTTCTAATCATTAGTTTTTTATAAGTTTTATTATTATTTTTATTATTATTATTATTATTTTCTACTTCCGCCACAAATGATGCTGTGTAGTTTCGCAAGATGTCGCTTAGATTTTTTGCATATGATATCGAACAGTTATTGCGCTTTTAAACTGACCCTAATTATGCGACCGCTTTTTATTGGAAGAGTTATTTCCCCTAAACACTGTTTTTTTCGTGTGCACTTATCCTTCGCTACCATTGAATATCATGGCAAATTATTTCACCAATATGCTTGTTGTATCCTCAGGATCTTAAACATAATTTTGACCAAAGTGCTCCGGAGACTACATATAGCAGTTATTCCCGTTATGTATTTTTAATAAGAAAAAAGTTATTGTAGCGTGTAAACCATATGCGATAGAGAGCTGGGATATTTTGATTTGAGGTCCCGGATATAAAAAAAAAAACAACAAGAAAAAAGGGTCGAGGGCACTGGTCAGGGTCATTTTTAAATTTGGATTTTTGCTTATTTTCACCTCTTTTTAAACACGATATAAGATATCAATAACATATTTACTTAATTGTTAGGTGTAATGTCATAACACATACATATTGGTTTACAGGGTATGCTTACATCCAATTAGAGTTTTTTCCCCTCTTTTATTTAAAGATATCCACATGGTGATATGAACCAAGTATATTAAGACCTAGTGTCTTTTGATTTGAGGTCCTTGGTTGATGACCTTGAAATTGAGCTCAAAGTCATAGATTAAAATGACGTTCTCGATTTTGACCTTTGCATTTACCTCATATGTATACATGATAATGCAATGGGACTTTTTGCATTTCGTTACATGCCATTTGATCTTATAAAAGCCAACCAAAAGTGTCCTTTGTAAACCAGAAGTAGCTTTCTTTGTACTTCATTTATAAAAAGTTTATAGAATCAGATATTTTTGGTATCAGTGTCAATTAAGTGTTTGAAAAATAACTGAAGTAACATTTTTCAAACCGGAACTAACAAATTACTTTTTATCTCCCTTATTCAAAAAATTTATTTAGTAACCATATTTTTTTGGAATCAGCGTACTATAAGCTATCATTTGACCATGTTAATGACATTTAAAACCTAATTTTCACTATTTTCAAATCAAAATACTTGTTGTTTGTGGAAAGACCTTCCATTGTTCTGAACAATTGGTTTTTAATTCATATTATTATTTTTTCTTCTTCTGCCACATTTTTTTTTGTCACGGTACTTTTTTTTTTTCGCAAGATGGTGCTTAGATTTTTTGCATATGATATCGAACAGTCATTGCGATTTTGAAATTGAACCTGTTAAGCCGAACACATTTCATTGTTACAGTTATCTCCCCAAACACTGTTTTTCTTGTGTTTGCATCTCCTTTGCAACCGTAAAAGATTAAGACAAAATTATTTCACCAGTTTGTTCGTTATATCCTCAGGATCTAAAAATAAGTTTAACCTAAGCCGTCCGGAAATCCATCAGTAAGTTATATCCCCTTTTGTATTTAAAATAAGTTAAATATAATCGTAATTGGTAAAACATAAGTGATAGAGACCTAGTAGTTTTTTATTTGAGGTCCTTGGTGCAAAAAAGAAAAAGAAATTAGGGTCAAAGTCAAAGGTAAAATACATATTGGTTTAAGGGTACGTTAATATTAATTTAGAGTTTTGGCCCCTCTTGTATTAAAAATACGCTTATGGTGATATAACTCTTGAACCAAATATAAAGATCTTTTAATTTGAGGTCCTTGGTTTATGACCTTGAAATTAAGTTTAAGGTCGTTGGCAAATTTGACGTTCTAGATTTTGACCTTTGCTATTACCTCATATGTATACATTAAAAAAGTCGCGGAACTTTTTGCTCTAGGTTGCAAGCCATTCAGCCATGAAAAAACAACCGGAAGTGACTTTATGTAAACCAGAAGTATATTTTATTTTGTAATGATCGAATATAAAAGTGTATAGAACCATATATTTTTGAATCAATTCAACAGTTAAAAGATACCGGAAGTAACATTTTTCAAACAAGTAACAAATTATCTCAAATTATTATATTTAAATTGTTTGTATAGAAACCATATATTTTTTTAAACTGCGAACTATAATTTATCATTTGACGCTGTTAATGACATTTCGAACCGAATTTTTACTATTTTCATATCAAAATACTTGTTTTGTTTGTGAAAAGACCTTCAATTGTTCTCTAAACAATTTGTTTTTTGATAAATTTGGTCTTCTTCTGGTGCTTTGTGGTTTCGTAAGATGACGCTTAGATTTTTTTGCATAGGATATCGAACAGTTACCGATATTCCGCTTTTGAACTGACCCTGTATTACCGAACATTTTTAATTGTAAGAGTTACAGCTCCATAAACACTCTTTTCTTGTAAACGCATCTCCTTCGCAACAATCAAAGATTGAAAAGAAAATTATTTCACCAATTTTCTCGTTATATCCTAAGGATCTTAAAAATCATTTTGACCAAAACATTCCGGGAACTCCATATGAGAGTTATTCCCCCTTCTGTACTTGAAATACGTAAAATGTAATTGTAATTGGTAAACCATAAGTGATAGAGACCTAGGGTCTTTTGATTTGAGGTCATTGGTCAAAAAAAAAAAAATAGGGTAAAGATCAAAGGTCATTTTTTTTAAATTTAGCTTTTGGCTTATTTTCATCTCTTTTCAAACACCATATAAGATATCGACATACTATTTAAGAAATAATTCATGGGGCTTGAATATATCGTGATTTTACAACGGGTTGGCCCTTTATGACAAACATTTTATAATGAGCGTTAAAATATCGGTAAAATATCGGCATAAAGGGACAACCCGTGGTAAAATCACGATATATTCATGCCCCCATGAATTATTTCGATTCTAATAGGACAAATACGGCAATTGTTTTGAATCGAAGCGCTCTAGTTGATGGCATTGTTTGCCGTTCCCGTGAAAAAACGCACTATTAAATTGATGTTAAATAACAGAGCAAACTGAATAGATGATGATGCTTCAACTATTAAGAATAACATATTTAGATAAGTTTGAATAAATCTAAACGATTATTGTACTTATATGTCTCATATGTATACAAAAATAGCTTATATAATACATTTTAGCATCATTTGTTTACGTTTTCTTGTTGTGATGATTTTCGGTTTCACAATCGTGTATTTTCCCGAAAAATGCTTATATTCTGACGTCATTGTTCTATGACGTCGGTTAGCTCATTCATAAAAACACATATGACGTTGGAGTACAATCGGAACAGCCCTAACGATATATTCATATTTTTCCACGGGTGTGTACTCAAAGCGTTTGAAGGACGTCATATTAGAATTTTACTTAACTGTTAGTTGTGACATGTCGTGACATATATTGGTTTAAAGGGTAAGCTAACATGAAATGAGTTTCTCCCCTCTTTTTTAATATGCGTATGGTGATATTACTCGTAAACCAAATATAATTAAGACGTAAGGTCTTTTGATTTGAGGTTCTTGGTTAATGACCGTGAAATTGTGCTCAAGGTCATAGGTTAATTTGACGATCTAGATTTTGACCTTGGTTTCACTTTATATGTATACATGATAAAACAATGGGACTTTTTGCAATAGATTTTAAGCCATATAACCTATGAAAAGCCAACTTGAAGTGACCTTGTGTAAATCCGAAGTAGCTATATTTTGTTCATAACTAATATATTAAAGTGTATAAAGCCAGATATTTTTGGAATCAGTATCAAGTAAACATTCAAACAATACCGGAAGTAACATTTTTCAATCTGAGAGTAACAAATTATCTCCCTTATTTAAAAAAAAATTGAACGAAACCATATATTTTTGCAATCAGAGTACAATAAGCTACCATTTGACGCTGGAAGTGACATTTCAAATTGAATTTTACTGTTTTAATATCAAAATACAAGGTTTTTTGTTGAAAGACCTTCAATTGTTCTCTGAACAATTGGTTTGTAATTTAATTGATTGCATTATTTTCATCTGTGATTTCTACAAGAAGGTTGACGCCCATACCATATGAACATAAACTTACCCCACAAAACACATCAAATGACATAAAAAAAAATGAAAAGTATCACAGAATTAACTCTTCATAACTTGTCATAATAAAACTAAAGTTACTTTACATGTTATTACATCAGTTGTTCAACCTGTAAGTCAAATGCGTTTTGTTTAAATATACTTTTTTTTCCACTTTTTTGGTCTTTTGGAAAATATTGTTTGTGCTGTATTTAGACCCTTCTACAACAAAATTTGTTTAACATGCACACGTATAAAAATTGCAGCTTTCATCCAACGCAATCATAGGTTTGAACGTGGTTTTCAATTTAGACTTGTTTATATTTTTTCGTTTGGGCTTGTATCATATCCCCCCCCCCCCGGTTTATGTGATCCGTTCATCCTATATTGACTCTTAAAATTCAAGAGTCTATCTTAAATTGATGGTAAATTATATGGCCTTCCAAATACCGTTTCGATCACTAACATCACTGAAGAGACATATATTTTCGAAATCTAGATCTGGTGTACACAAAAAATATTGACACCTTATGTTTGTGGCATAACATCTGGGCCACAAGTTTATTGTTTTCTGTTAAGTATTAAATTTATATTAAGATCCATTTTGTTACATCTCGTGATCAATTTTATTTTGCAATCGCCAATGGCAGTCAGCAGGGTTAAAGAACATCAGTTGTTCAACCTGTAAGTCAACGTTTTTTTTTAAAATACTTTTTTTCTCACTTTTTTGGTAAAAAATATAATAGACATACACTTTGAAATGAAAATGATCCACAAGAAAATATCTGAAAGTATTCAGCATTGGTGGGATTTTAAGTTAGCTTTTTAGAGGAGTCATTGGCCTGAAATGACAAATTGATGTTTTTGTGATTTGTTCAAAAACAATAGGCGATAGAGAGAAATTTTAAGCAGAAAAAAATGAACAGCAATGCAAGTTCAACAAAAATGTAGATTTTGATCATGAATAATATTCTCATCTGCAATGTCGAGAAGTGCCCGTTGCGCAAGATAAACATAGACATAGATGAGCGGAACAGTATCTGTACTGCATCTAGATTACATTTATGAATAAATTTACGAAATAGGTGAAAGTGAGCTCAATTCCACTTTATCCAAATTAAAAACAAGAAGACAATTGTGTATACTTCTATAAGTAAACCTGCGACTGTCACAAGCTTCCTTGTCAGTGACCTCATTATGATTTAAAAAGATAAAGATTTATTTGTCATAAGTATTTCTCATTTGTTATAAATTATAGGATACTTTATCTTGGTACTATTATATGAGATCCTTGCAATTTTCGTGTTCAATTTGAATCTCCGGTGCTATAAGCAATAGGTACATTTATTTTCACAAAGAAATATTCAATTTGATAGTCAGGTAATATTAAAAATTTAAAATTAAATTATTGTAAGGTAAGTTCGTCTGATTTTATCATCATTTCGATGTTTCAAAAGCTAGTATGTTGTCATGGTTAAGTAATGTGCTTACTATATGTGATGTATGGAATTATAACGATGAGTATTGCAGAGAACTTCCGACCTTGATCACATAGTTGACGGCACTAAAGGAACCTATTCTCAATTAATTACATCCACTTCATTTTCTTCAATTTTCTATATACATTACTAAAAAGCACAAAGCCATGATTCAAACTCAATACTTCTTCTGTTTTGATTTCTTGACTGTACTTTCACCGTGTAGAACGCCACATGCGGGGTGTCGGCTATGTTTGACATGGGGTGGCAATTTTGAAGCGACGAAAAAGTAAGAAGGTAAGTTCAAGCATCAACATTTCTTATTTCTAGAACTCTCAGTACCATATAATGTATTGCACGGAAGAAACCGCAACATAATCTATTTCCTGAAAGCAGAAGCAGTCGTTTTCAGTGCTCAGTTTTCTCAAACACCTAGCCCTAGTTTTCCGTGTTGCAGATTTTGAGGCTTTATATGCAAATTTCGGTATAAAAAACTACTTTACACAGCCATCCCCCGTATCATTTATATAGAATTGTATTCCTCTCATTGACTTATACCAAATACCAGTTTCTTAAATAAAACTAACTTGTTTTAAAACTGTTATTCATCAAAATATAAAGTGTCGCTCGGGGTGTCAGATTTTGCGTCGCAAGGGGTAGAGGCTTGTCATAAAAAATACATATTTGCTTGTAAATCAGTCTTCATATGATACATTTTATTTCAAACACATCTACTTTACCATGACAAAACAAGGATTTTTCATTTTGCCTGTTTTTGGTCTTATAAAATATATGCTTTTGATTTCATTCACATCTACTTTACAATGACAAAATAAGGATTTTTCATTTTGCCTGTTTTTGGTCTTATAAAACATGTGCTTTTGATTTCATTCATAGTAAAAAAAAATGGCTTAAAATATTTAGTTTTCAAGCTGGTAAACGATTTCTTCTCCTTTTCAGTCACTATCATGGTAAAAAAAGTCAAGGCTATGCCTCAATAAACCAAAACATCACAAAATAGTCCTCAATATAAGATATGCCTGAAGCCTCCACCAGCCAAAATGCATCATAGTTCATCTCCAGGTTCATCTAAAAAGCTGTCGTGCACGCCGCAAAAATCCATTACTCCTAAAAGAACTAAAAAAAGAAAAGAATTAGAACACTCTATCCAACGAAATACTCACCGGCATCTTTTTCAGCGAATGACAACACAACTTCAAGTAATCCTGAAGACGATGATACTACAATTGTTAATGAGAAAACAACGACTTGTACACAATATACAACGGAACAGGTTTACAAGAAAAAATGATTCAAGACAGTTATTTCGTTCGTAATCGCCCAGCTAGTACTATCCGTTTTCTGTTACACATCTATCATATCATATCTACTTTGAAGGTCTACTCTGACTATATACATATCTCTAAACGAACCGGAATTGAATAAAATTTGAAGAATTTGATGTAATCTGTGTTTTTCTAGGTTGAATTTCTGTTACATTTCTGTTCCTATTTGTGTAGGTGTGTTTGAATTAAAAAGTATCAGATAGAGATCGATTTATAAGAAAATGTATTCTTTTTTTTATGACAAGCCTCTACCCCTTGCGACGCAAAATCTGACACCCCGGGCGACACTTTTATTTTGATGAATAACAGTTTTAAAACAAATTAATTTTAACTAAGAAACTGGTATTTGGTATTAGTCAATGAGAGGAATGCAATTCTATATAAATGATACGGAGGGTAGCTGTGTAAAGTAGTTTTTGTCGAGCCTGCAACTTTTGTTGCAGAAAGCTCGACATAGGGATAGTGATCCAGCGGCGGCTACGGCGGCGGCGGCGGCGGCGGTGTTAGCTAACTTCTTAAAAGCTTTATATTTTAGAAGGTGGAAGACCTGGATGCTTCATACTTTGTATATAGATGCCTCATGTTACGAAGTTTCCGTCAGTCACATGTCCAATGTCCTTGACCTCATTTTCATGGTTCAGTGACCACTTGAAAAAAAAGTTCAAATTTTTTGTAATGTTGAATTCTCTCTTATTATAAGTAATAGGATAACTATATTTGATATGTGCGTACCTTGCAAGGTCCTCATGTCTGTCAGACAGTTTTCACTTGACCTCAACCTCATTTCATGGATCAGTGAACAAGGTTAAGTTTTGGTGGTCAAGTCCATATCTCAGATACTATAAGCAATAGGGCTAGTATATTCGGCGGATGGAAGGACTGTAAGGTGTACATGTCCAACTGGCAGGTGTCATCTGACCTTGACCTCATTTTCATGGTTCAGTGGTTATAGTTAAATTTTTATACGACCGCAAAATTTGAAAATTTTTTCGTCGTATATTGCTATCACGTTGGCGTCGTCGTCGTCGTCGTCGTCGTCGTCGTCGTCGTCGTCTGCGTTGTCGTCCGGCGTCCGAATACTTTTAGTTTTCGCACTCTAACTTTAGTAAAAGTGAATGGAAATCTATGAAATTTTAACACAAGGTTTATGACCACAAAAGGAAGGTTGGTATTGATTTTGGGAGTTTTGGTCCCAACATTTTAGGAATAAGGGGCCAAAAAGGGCCCAAATAAGCATTTTCTTGGTTTTCGCACTATAACTTTAGTTTAAGTTAATAGAAATCTATGAAATTTTGACACAAGGTTTATGACCACAAAAGAACGGTTGGGATTGATTTTGGGAGTTTAGGTTTTAACAGTTTAGGAATTAGGGGCCAAAAAAGGGCCCAAATAAGCATTATTCTTGGTTTTCGCACAATAACTTTAGTTTAAGTAAATAGAAATCAATGAAATTTAAACACAATGTTAATGACTACAAAAGGAAGGTTGGTATTGATTTTGGGAGTTTAGGTCCCAACAGTTTAGGAATTAGGGGCCAAAAAGGGACCCAAATAAGCATTTTTCTTGGTTTTCGCACCATAACGTTAGTATAAGTAAATAGAAATCTATGAAATTTAAACACAAGGTTTATGACCATAAAAGGAAGGTTGGTATTGATTTTGGGAGTTTTGGTCCCAACAGAATAAGGGGCCCAAAGGGTCCAAAATTAAACTTTGTTTGATTTCATCAAAATTGAATAATTGGGGTTCTTTGATATGCCGAATCTAACTGTCATGACTGTGTATGTAGATTCTTAACTTTTGGTCCCGTTTTCAAATTGGTCTACATTAAGGTCCAAAGGGTCCAAAATTAAACTTAGTTTGATTTTGACAAAAAATGAATCAGTTAGGTTCTTTGATATGCTGAATCTAAAAATGTACTTAGATTCTTGATTATTGGCCCAGTTTTCAAGTTGGTCCAAATCGGGGTCCAAAATTAAACTTTGTTTGATTTCATCAAAAATTGAATAAATGGGGTTCTTTGATATACCAAATCTAACTGTGTATGTAGATTCTTCATTTTTGGTCCTGTTTTCAAATTGGTCTACACTAAAGTCCAAAGGGTCCAAAATTAAACTTAGTCTGATTTCAACAAAAATTGAAATCTTGGGGTTCTTTGATATGCTGAATCCAAAAATGTACTTAGATTTTTTATTATGGGCCCAGTTTTCAAGTTGGTCCAAATCAGGATCTAAAATTATTATATTAAGTGTTGTGCAATAGCAAGTCTTTTCAATTGCACAGTATTGCGCAATAGCAAGAAATATCTAATTGCACAATATTGTGAAATAGCAATTTTTTTTTTAATTAGAGTTATCTTTCTTTGTCCAGAATAGTAAGCAAGAAATATCTAATTGCAAAATATTGTGCAATAGCAAGATTTTTTTTTAATTGGAGTTATCTTTCTTTGTCCAGAATCAACTTAAATCTTTGTTATATACAATATACAATGTATATTCACTTTTTACTACCAACTGATAAATTATAATAAATAACATTCAGTGATAACAAGCAGTTTTTTTTACATCTTAATATTTTATGATGTATTTAAATGAGTAGTTATTGTTGCAAACTCCATTAGAAATTTTAATTGAGATTAGTTTTGGAATAAGGGAAAGGGGGATGTGATTAAAAAAATTGGGTTCAATTTTTCTCATTTGAAATTTCATAAATAAAAAAGAAAATTTCTTCAAACATTTTTATGCCCCACCTACGATAGTAGAGGGGCATTATGTTTTCTGGTCTGTGCGTCCGTCCGTCCGTTCGTCCGTCCGTCTGTCCCGCTTCAGGTTAAAGTTTTTGGTCAAGGTAGTTTTTGATGAAGTTTAAGTCCAATCGACTTCAAACTTAGTACACATGTCCCCTATGATATGATCTTTCTAATTTTAATGCCAAATTAGAGTTTTTACCCCAATTTCACGGTCCACTGAACATGGAAAATGATAGTGCGAGTGGGGCATTCGTGTACTGAGGACACATTCTTGTTTTGAGAGGATTAATATTCAACAGCATAGTGAATTGCTCTAAGAGAAAACAAAAATTTTAAGTTCATTAGAACACATTCATTCTGTGTCAGAAACCTATGCTGTGTCAACTATTTAATCACAATCCAAATTTAGAGCTGAATCCAGCTTGAATGTTGTGTCCATACTTGCCCCAACCGTTCAGGGTTCAACCTCTGCGGTCGTATAAAGCTACGCCCTGCGGAGCATCTGGTTGTGTATTGGTCTGTTTTTTTTCATACTATATGCAATAGGTCTACTATATCTGTTGTATGGAATGATTATAAGGTGTACATGTCTAGCGGGCAGATGTCATGTGACCTTGACCTCATTTTCATGGTTCAGTGGTTATAGTTAAATTTTTGTGTTTTGGTCTGTTTTTTCATACTATATGCAATAGGTCTACTATATTTGTTGTATGGAATGATTGTAAGGTGTACATGTCTAGCGGGCAAATGTCATGTGACCTTGACCTCATTTTCATGTTCAGTGGTCAAAGTTAAGTTTTTGAGTTTTGGTCTTTTTAGCTAATACTATATGCCATAGGTCAACTATATTTGGTGTATGGAAATATTTTATGAACTGCAGGTTTCTTTTGACCGTGACCTCATTTTCACGGTTCATTGCACAGTGTTAAGTTTTTGTTAAACTATAAGTAATAGGTCAACTATATATGTTGTATAGAAGCATTGTTAGCTGTACATGTCTGCCTGGCATGGTTCATCTGACCTTGACCTCATTTTCATGGTTCATTGGTCTTTGTTTAGTTATCTTGGTTAATGTTAAGTTTGTGAGACAGTTGTAATAAAGCTTTATACTTACGACTATCAACATAATATCAATGATTAGTATAGAAGGCGAGACATTTCAACGTGTGCACTCTTATTTATACCGAAATTTGCACATAAAGCCTCAAAATCTGCAACACGGAAAACTAGGGCTAGGTGTTTGAGAAAACTGAGCACTGAAAACGACTGCTTCTGCTTTCAGGAAATAGATTATGTTGCGGTTCTTTCCGTGCAATACATTATATGGTACCGAGAGTTCTAGAAATAAGAAATTTTGATGCTTGAACTTACCTTCTTACTTTTTCGTCGCTTCAAAATTGCCACCCCATGTCAAACATAGCCGACACCCCGCATGTGGCGTTCTACACGGTGACTTTACTATAACTGTTTTATGTTGTAACATTCCATCAGCGCCAATATAATGTTTATATAATTATTATAAGGATGTCATCAATTCCTTTAATTATTACTAAATAAGAGTATCTTAATAATATACATTTTCATTTGTGTTTTTTTCTTTAATTTGTTGTTAGTTTATATACTCTAATATTTTAACTTATTTTCACCAATTGTATGTGAATTGCTCATACCCATACAATATTGTAATACAGTAGGTTTTGTGTAATGCCTCTCTCTTCTTATTTTCCCCCAATTAAAAAAATGTTTAAAAAAGGCGATACGTTTTCTAAAAGCCTGTGGTTAAAATTGAATTTATTAATTTTGAAGTTAAGTTTGTGAACATTAATTAGTTTTAAAAAAAATTACTATTGCGACATCATCCGACGTGTTCCCAAATATTTCCATATAATGCCTGTAACAGAGACACATTTGTACCCAGTTCATCTTCATTTTATGTCGAACTCTTTTTTCGCAACTCATTATTTATGAACATAGCATTAAAATGAGAGTAAAACAGTGAGTGTATTTTGGTCATTTAAGTTTTCCTATTCCTTTCTTTGCCTTGTCCTTTTTATGACATTCTTTTTTAACTTTTTTTTCTTGATTCTAGGCATGCACGTTCTATTATTGCAAATGAATTTGAAACACAGGAACTCTTTTGCATCAATGCAAATAAACAATAGCTAGTATCGAGTGAACTTAAAGAAATCTACATATTCTTTTTTTTTCGGTTGTTAAGAAATATTCACCAACGAAATTCATATAAAAGACCTCCTGATAGATAATCTGGTAATAGATAACACATCAATAATCAACCAGTCATCTGTTTGTTCTTGGATACCATATGACACCAAATCAATACATGCACACATTAAAAGAACACACACACACACATACACACACACACACACACACACACACACACACACACACACACACACAGAGTGAAAAAACACCGCTGTTATTGCTGTTATTAATCACAAATTGACACCGAGACCTTAATCACGGAGCACTATCATCTCCAAATCGGACTTGGTCAGAAAAAAGTAGTACATATTTTAAGCACAACAGAGCCCCCACATAGGTTTAAATAGCAAACTATGTAGAAAGTATTTTAGTTATGAAGGTATCAAATGAAAGATAAAAGACTGAATTGGAAAAAAAAAGTTTAATAAAATACGTTTAAACGTAAATATGTTTTTTAATGTTTTGAATGATTGCCAATTTTATTAACTGCTTCATTTTAAATGTTATTTATAAGTAATTATGTTGGCAACTGTCCAATACCACAACAGGTGTATCCCGTCATTTCTCAAGATTTTAATATGTGCAGAAAGTGTAACAAAAATACCGAAAATATTTCAATAGAGAGGTTAAGAAAAGTAAGTCGGAGTTTGAAACCAATATATTCAAACACAAACACGGTAATATGTGTTATGCATCTGAATTTATAACGTTTGTTTAATAAGAGAACTGACTACTGGTAATTTTGTAATTTGATAAAAAATATGTACTTCATCATTTGTTATAAAAACATTGACCATTTCAACCTCAGTCACTTTGACACAAAAATAACCAGTTCAAAAACTCAAAAAAAAAAAACGAAAAGAAAATGAAACATGTTAAAGTCATGACCAAATATAACACATATACATTTCTCATGCGCTTTGTTCGTTAACTAACGTGTTGCTCGATTACTCGTTGAAATTTTTTTCTGTGTTTAATTTTTTTTTGATAGGTTAAACTAGAAATAACAACAGATATAAAAAATAACTCTTTTTTTCGGTTTCTCTAACTTTTGTTTTCTATGCTTTATTTTGTGTGTTGTTGCTTGCCTTCTTATAAAAAAAGAAGAATGTGGTATGATTTCCAATGAGACAACTATCCACAAAATACCAAAATGACACAGACATTAACAACTATAGGTCACCGTACGGCCTTCAACAATGAGCAAAGCCCATACCGCATAGTCAGCTTTAATAGGCCCGATAAGACAATGTAAAACAAATCAAACGAGAAAACTAACGGCCTTATTATTGTAAAAAATGAACGAAAAACAAATATGTAACACATAAACAAACGACAACCACTGAATTACAGGCTCCTGACTTGGGACAGGCACATACATAAAAAATGTGGCGGGGTTAAACATGTTAGCGGGATCCCAACCCTTCCCCTAACCTGGGACAGTGGTATAACAGTAGAACATAAGAACGAACTATAAAAATCCGTTGAAAAAGGCTTAACTCATCAGAAGGACAAAAATACAAGTGGACGTGGCCGGGTACTTATACATCCCGACACAAAAAGACGCAATGAACAGATCTGAGAGTACTCGCAGTTATCTGACAGCTAGTTCAAAGCCACTAACAACTAATAAAAAAATCATGCATCTTAGACTAAACTATCAATCCGTACACATCCAACATCCAATGGATTAAGTGTAAAGACGTCATAACCAGCCAGAGAAAAACATGACCTTGTGCAATGCCAAGTTACAGGTATCGACAGATTGTAGATCCATGAATATGTATATGTATATAACATACTAGTAATATTTAGTTAGCTTTTAATTAACTGATAACAAAATCAATATTTATACCAATAAAAACAATATTCAATGATCTTATTACAGTGTTGAATAGGTAACCTTTTAGAAAAAGTTTATTTAAAGGAGCGACAAGTTTATATGGATCATTTATAAATTTCCGGGCACGGTTAACAATATTTCCGTAAAAATGAGGATGGGCTATCCCGTTTGAAATAAGTTTTCTACAGGTACAACCAAACTTCAAAACCAAATCTTTATATCTATGGAAAAATTTAGTAAACGTTTTAAGTAATTTATGGTAACGATATCCCTGGTTTAATAATTTACCAGTAATACATAGGCTGCGTTCGTTAAAATCAAAAACCTCACAACAGACACGGGCATAGCGAACAAGTTGTGAAATATAAACACCGTAAGATGGTGCCAAAGGAATATCACCATCTAAAAATGGAAAATTAACAATAGAGAACGAAAAATCGTCTCTTTTGTCGTAAATTTTAGTGTGGAGTTTCCCGTTTAAAACCGAAATATCTAAATCCAGGAAAGGACAGTTATTACTGAATAAATTTGATTTATTTAAAGTAAGTTCCTTGGGGTAATTATATATAAATTTCAACAGTATATTGAGAAAATTCTTGATTTTTTAACGAAAAAATATCATCAAAATAACGGTAAGTGTTGTTGAATTTATCAATTAAATGCAATTTCGAAAGGATTTTACTGAGTTTAGTCTTAAACTGTGCAATAATACAAAAACAAGTCTGCTATTAAAGGGGCACAATTAGTGCCCATGGGGATACCTACAACCTGTCGATCAACTTTGTTGCCGAAACGTACATAAATATTATCAAGGAGAAAATTAACAGCTTCAATCATCTCATCACTTGCCTATTTTTCTTTCATCTTTTTCAATATCATGGAATTGTCAGACCCAAATGTTGCAAAACACCTATCCTACCCTCATGACAAATATGTTGTTGCCCCCGCAGATAAAGCCCCAAACAACATCGTTTTTTTGTGTGTAAAACTCATTACGTTAACTGCTTGATAAACGAATTAGGTATTGGCAATTCACTTGGAAACTCAACATATACCCTCACGACACTTACCAAAGAGGAAATCCTGGATAATCATAGTTCTGTTCTATGTTCCTTTGGAATTTCAACCAAAGATGAAGAACTGGATCTTCCATCACTGTATTGTATACCTAAACTACATAAGTGTCCTTACAAACAACGGTATATTTCTGGGTCTTCCAAGTGCTCCAAGAAACCTCTTTCTAAATTATTAACATCTATTTTATCAGCAAACAAAGACGGGCTTCAGAGTTATTATGAAATTGCCTATTCTAGAGGAGGCGTGAATCAGATCTTGATACTAACTCTCTTTCATCTTGTAACAGTATTAAAACATTTGACTTTTCTACTCTTTACACAAGTATTCCACATTCCAAACTAAAAGACAAATTGAAAGAGTTGGTATTGCTTTGCTTCATAAAAAAGAATGACCAACGTAGATACAAGTATCTGGTCTTAGGGAGGGATAAATCCTACTTTGTAAAAAATCACTCTGATTATTATTTAAGATGCTTGATTTCTTGATTGATAACATATTTATTACGTTCGGCGGACTTGTTTCTCAACAGACTGTCGGCATTCCAATTGGAACAAACTGTGCCCCTCTACTTGCCGACTTGTTTCTTTATTTTTATGAGGCTGACTTCATGCAGGAACTTCTTAGGGAGAAAGATAAGAAGTTATCAATATCCTTCAATTCTGCTTTCCGCTATATAAATGATGTTCTTTCACTAAATAATTCAAAATTTGGTGACTATGTTGAACGCATCTATCCAATCGAACTAGAGATAAAGGATACTACAGATACAGTTAAGTCGGCCTCATACCTTGACTTACATCTAGAAATTGACAATGAGGGTCGGTTGAAAACAAAACTTTACGACAAAAGAGATGATTGCAGCTTTCCAATTGTAAACTTTCCATTTATAAGTAGCAACATCCCAGCAGCACCTGCATACGGGGTATATATCTCCCAATTGATACGATATTCCCGTGCTTCCATTTCCTATCATGATTTTCTTGATAGAGGGTTGCTGCTCACAAGGAAGCTATTAGACCAAGAGTTCCAAATAGTGAATATGAAATCATCCCTTCATAAATTCTACGGACGCCATCACGAGTTGGTTGACCGTTATGGAATAACCGTTTCACAAATAATATCGGATATGTTCCTAACGTCGTAACTACAATCCCCTTCCCTTTCATGAATTTGACCTACCGAATTAGACTATTTACCGGATTTGTTATCACATAAACAACACGACAGGTGCAACATGTGGAGCAGGATCTGCTTACCCTTCCGGAGCACCTGAGATCACCCCTAGTTTTTTATGGGGTTCGTGTTGTTTATTCTTTAGTTTTCTAGGTTGTGTCATGTGAACTATTGTTTGTCTGTTTGTCTTTTTCATTTTTAGCCATGGCGTTGTCAGTTTATTTGAGATTTATGAGTTTGACTGTCCCTTTGGTATCTTTCGTCCCTCTTTTATTGTCGACTGATGAGTTTTGAAGTCCCTTTGATATCCCTCGCCTCTCTTTTTCCAGTTGACAAACAAAAAATAAAGGTAAACCAAAAATACTAATGAAACCCCCGGCCCGTGAACAAATTTAGAACTACGTATATGTATTAAGTCCAGAATAGAAAACACATAATGGTATGATAGGGACATTTTTTATTTATTATGACGAGTGATGGTTTGAGAGCAGGGCTGATTGCAACACGTACTATACGGTGCAAATATGAAAATGAAAAAAATAGAATAAAAAAAAAAATAACAGATTGGTGCAAAGGAGTTCAAGATTAGATGTGTTAAAGGAAAATTAAACAAACTAAACCTCCATCGTTGCATCATACCGTTTTAGAAAGCAAACTTTAAAGTGAAATAACTGAAATAAAATATTTAAGATATACAATGTAGTTAAAAAAAATACTGTTACAAAGCAAAAGAATTTACTGAATGACATGGTGAATCAAATGGTTTTAAAAACCAACAAAATTATTTAAAATGAATTTGTTTTTTTATTCAATTTGAAATACAAGTGTCGCGTGGGCTTTTTTTATGTATTGCTTCATATATCATTACTATTTAGCAAAAATGTTTAGATTGGACTAATCACTTTTTATGCTTGATGTTACTGGATTCAAATTAAGAATAAAATCACAACGAGTACTTAATATGAATTACTTCATAATTAATGCACTTTAATCCTAATGCTAAAACATTTAGAAAACAGAGAAGCTTCGGGGAGACCTACTGCATTGACTGATTTGGTCATAAAAAATATTCGTTAGCAGATCATTTGCATATCTTTAAAACTAAATCATGAAATCAACAAGTCCTTGCAAAATAGTCCTTATAGGATTGCATGTTTTTGTCTAGTATCCAATATGAACATAAAGTTCAAATACCTTATATTGAGTTCGTGGGATGTTCACGATTTCGTTTAGACTTTTCGTAATTTAGATATACGCATAACATGAAATATATCATATATCAAATATAAGAATTGAAGTCATATCTTGTAAACATGAATTTTACACCTATAAATCTCTTCATTTGAATTTGTGTATTGGATTCTAAAGTCAATTTTCTTTAACCATGTTTAACATGTTTGTTAAGTAACTGTTAAATTGTAAGACGAGTACTACGATATGATTATATTTATAAATGTAAAATTGGCAAGTATTTAAGGCTGAATTATATTGACTTGAAAAGTGCATTGAACTACAAACCCTATATAATTTGAACGCGTATGTCTTAAACTTTCCAAATCAGTGACCGATATGTTATCGTTTGAAGTAAAACCATATTCATGTATTTTTAAATCATATTATGATAATAGATTTTTCACTTCAATGAAAATATCAGACATCACTAATTCTACAGTTTTTATTTTTATCGTGATAATTATCTTGTGAAGTTGTTTTAGTCTTGAAAAAATCGCGTGGCATCTTGAAAAAGTATGGTGTATATAATAGGATTATCATAAATAGAGAGCAAGAAAACTAGATAATTTTGTCAACGTATCATAAAATTGATCGTGATAATTATCAGAGTAAGTCAACCGAATCTTATATGTATTGTTTATTCAGCATAATAACGACATTTTCAAGGCGTCTTAATCTTGAAAATGTCATAATAAAGTATTGCTTCCTGACAAGTCGATGGCACTTGCATGCCAACATATTGTAAAGTTTATAAAACTAAACGATTTTTTATACCGTATGAGTTAGGGCATTAATTTTTACAATCAACGCTTTCAAAGTGACAATGTTGATGCCGTATGTTTATACCGCCAATGACAAGAAAGACCACTCAAACTATGAGCATGGATATGTTCAAATTGTCAATTGATAAAGAAAAAAACGTCACCTTTTCTCTGAATTTGACATCATCAAATAAAACTGTTCACTCAATTTGTATTTACATATTAAGCAATACGACAATGTCACGTGTTTATTAGAGTCTACTAAAATGCAACAGACATGAGTTTGCATTGCTCAGTCTTGAGTGTTTTATGTTTTGTTGTAAAGACAGATGTTCGTATAACGATTGATTTTTACATGGCGTAACCATTTTTTCAGCGACTTGCTTCTAAATATCCTTTCATTATCTATCAATTATATCTAATGAAAATCCCACTACGCTTCTTATTCTATTTTATTGACACCTACTATTTCATTATCAGGTATGTCGCTGTCAACATTGAGAAAGAATTTTTATCGCATAAGCACATTGATAATCGAACACGCTGCTGATGCTATGAGAATTTTGCTACACCATTTTATACAGAAGAATTACAAAATTTCTTTTAAAGCATTTGTTGAAAAACACCAACATGAGCTTTACCACCAATTCAACATTGCCATCTGCTGTCAATGCCCAACATCGTATCGGCGTCCATGTAAGCCTATCATTAGTAGTATGCAAATGGAGACACTCTTTGACAACAATTGTCCAAAACTCCCATGTCACAAACACAGCAGTAAATGTGATTATTGCTGCAGTACAGTAAAACAAGATTTGAAATTAAAAGATATTGATATTACATTGTTGAGATTCTTTCTCGTTACCTACTTTGAAGAAGAATTATGGCAAGACTGTCTCACTGATGTAGTATCATTTCAAGAGTTTTTGAACAAAAACAAGCACGATATTTTCCATTTAGTGCAACTGAAGACAAAATGTTGTTTATGTATGGAGAACCCGAACTACACAGTAATGGTCGGAGCTAGAAAAGACAAACTTACTAACCATCAATGGAAGACAATGTTTTCTGCAGCCCCCGATCAACAGTGTAAATACTGCGTAACCTCTGTTGATAACAATAACCCGTGCTTTGTACATGCAACACAAGGAATTCATCCAACTCAATTAGACATTCGATCACGAATGATAATTTTATCAAAATTTTCTACCATGATGACTCATATCGATAGTATAGTCAATGCTAGGAATTCAATAATTGCGCATGCCATTACAGGAGAAATATCCGATGAAAATTTCAGAACAATGTGGAATGAAATAAAAAGTTCAATCATATATCTGTCCAAAATTACAAACACACACTTCGAAAAAACTAGATGCATACTAGAACTTAGAGAAGAGTCGCTAGAGGAAGCAATGTGTTTTGAAATTCAATGTTTAGTTTTACGACAAAAACAGGGTGACGAGCTGATTACTCAGGTAAGTAAGTAGATGTTTAGAATTAACATATAAAATAAATATATTTACTTCAATTTAAAGATTTTTCCATGGAAAAAAATATTTCAGTTATGACATTTGTATTTGCATTTTCTGCATAATACAATATATTTTCCGGTTTATATATCTGAATACGTATCATTTAAAAAAATTTTTTTATATTCTACTCATATCAACTCAAATAATAAATGTTATGTTTCTTTATACCTTGACAAATAATTATGAAGTGACTTTCTTATTGTGAATTGCTTTATACCTTAATGATACGTTACAAGTTCCTTCGAAACATACTGCTCATAAGCACATGTGTACCTATTTAAAAACCGGTTGTATTTTAGGAATGTCGCAAATTGCAACAATCAATTGAATTGCTGGATGCAAGTGTAGCTGATGAACTACATGAAATTCGGTTACAAATTGATAGTTTGACTATCGAACTAACAAATGTCAAGAAAAAACAATCAGACAATTCAGAGAATAACCTATCGGTTTGTCAAACAGGTAAATATCAATATATATTTGGAATATTTTAGTCACGATATTGCTTCTGACTACAATCATCCTCTTTTTCCAAGGCACTGTAAATGACATATTCATCTGATGGCTCAGAACTACAAATAAATCAGAATCAGGAATCAAATATTATACAGTTTTCCAAATTTCAAAAGCAAAGCAGTTCTTACATAATACTTACAAAGATAACAGCTTTTAGATCTGATAATTGTTCCTTCAACCTTTTGGGGGTAAATAAGCAGGGGTTTTAAGTTTAAATTTTACAATTTTTATTGAAAAAAAAACGAAGATCAAAATGGACTCTATGTCCATGGTAAAGAAGCATAAAAACCAATTTCTAAAGTTTCAGTAGTGAAGTATACTAGTTACTAGTTTTTATACCATGCATGATAGATAACTGTACCATAGGTATGATAGGTGAAATCACTTTTCTTTGCCCTTTCAGAAATGGCTCTTACGTGTTTGAGTAAGGCGAACGACCACAGTTAACTGTCCTTTAAAAATAGGACAAAGAACTATATTACTGATTAACATCAATTTATGACAATGATTATCCATTACACCGGGACAATAAGGCCAAAAGATGTGTTAAGAACAGATATATATATCTATATATATACATAGATACAAGAAGATGTGGTATGAGTGCCAATGAGACATCAATCCATGCAAGTCACAATTTGTAAAGTAAACCATTATAGTTCAAAGAATGGCCTTAAATACAGAGCCTTGGTGAAGTTGTTGTACAACTCTACAACATATTTATCAATCGAATCACCAGCAGTGATGATGATACAATGCTGACAATACATTTTGTATATACAAGTCTTATAAACATCGGCCCAACAGTGTTAGATCTGTAAACTTGCTTTCGCAAATATATATTTTTAAAAAATCGTTTGGACTACGGGTTTATATGATCCGTTCATCCTATTTCGACTCTATTTCGACTCTTTAAAATTCAAGAGTCTACTCTAAAGTGAGGTAAAATATATGGCTTCCCAAATACAGTTCCGATCCCTTACATCACTGAAGAGAAAATTATTGTCGAAACCCAATATGGTGTACAATTTTAACCTGCTGTTTGCGGTTTTCCATCTGCAAGTTTATTGTCTTCTGTTTGGTATTAAATTAATAATTAAGATCCATGTTACATCTTGATGTCATTTTTTTTCGCTATTGTTAATGACAGGCAGCATGGTTTAAGAACAACAGTTGTTCGATTTGTTAGTCAAATGCGTTTTGTTAAAATATATTTGTCATTTGTTGGGGTCTTTTGTAAAATGTTGTTTGTGCTGTATTTAAATTGGTTTTACATGCAAACGTGTAAAAGTTGAGGTTTTTATCCAACGCAATCATCGGTTTGAAAGTTGTTTTCAATGTTGTCTTTAATATATATTTGGAAACAGTACAGGTTCTCGGCGAGGGAAGAACAAAAAAAAATGCGAAAGTAAATTTTATAATCTAACAAAATCTTATGCAGTCATCTCAATATGTTTGCCAAAATTGAAAAACATAATCACTGCAATTGTGGTCGTATTGGACAGACATTCTTTGATACATCTGTTTCTCTAAATATCCCATCACTAAATTGGCGTAGATGGGGTTAACTTTAGTTCCCATGGCTGTACCTTTAATTTGTCTGTATTTTTTCCCATCGACATAAAATGTATTTTCTTCTCGCACTATTTTGATAGTCTCTAGTATGAAGTTTGTTTCGAATCTACTATCAATTTCATCCCGTTTTTCTTCGATCCAGTATTTTACGGCTATAAGACCTAGATCATGGGGAATATTTGTGTATAGACTTGTTACATCAAAGCTTGTTAATAGTGTTTCTTCCGGAACTATGCAGGAATGTAATTTAAAAATTCCATATCATCTTTGATATAATCCGGAATTAACGGACATAGATGTTTGATGATAAGATCGATAAAATGACTAAGTCTTTGAGTTAATGTTTCCGATCCGGCTATTATTGGTCTTATGACAATAACAATCAAAACCAAGGAGTAAACAAAGACTCAAAAAACCAAAGGACATTTACAGCAATAATTACAAATAATAAATTAATTTTAGATCATCGGCATGGAATGTTTCAACGTAAACATTGTTTTGATCGCGAACAGTATTTTGTATTTGTGCACTTTTTTGTACTTTAGAAAAGTCCATAAAAATTACTTTCATTCGGATCAAAGAAACACAAGTACGATGTTTCGTTCTCGGTTAGACATTGGTCGTAATCTTTTATTAGTTTCTTTAATCTCTTTTTAGTTGCTATATCCATGTTATTTGTTACTTTTTTGTAGTATTCCTCATCATTTAGCTGTTCCAAAACTTTTTCTTTATAACAGTCGGTATCCATAATGATGATGGCTCCTCCTTTATCTGCTTCTTTAATGATTATGGAGTCGTCATCTTTTAGACTTTTTAACGCATCCTGTTCATTTCGGGTTAAATTCTGTTTACATTTACGTGTACGGACGGTGAACTTTATTATTGTCTCAATGTAAGTATCTAAATACTCATCTTTGCCCGTTCTGGTGGTGTAAGTTGATTTGTTCCTTACAAGAGATTTATCATCGTCCTTTTTATTCCCGAATTCTTCTATATGTATATAAGTACGTCTGAGCCAGTGACAACTCTACAACATATTTATCCATCGGATCACCAGCAGTGATGGTGATACATGGCTGTGTACATTATGTATATACAACTCGTCTAAACATCAACCCAACAATGTTAGATCCGTAAATTTGCATGGTTAGACGAGATATATATATATATATATATATATACGAGTCTAAATTAAAAACTATGTTCAAACCTATGATTGCGTTGGATAAAAACCGCAATTTTTAAAACGTGTGCATGTAAAACAAATTTCGTTGTAGAAGGGTCTAAAAACAGCACAAACAACATTTTCCAAAAGACCAAAAAAGTGACAAAGTATATTTTAACAATACGCATTTGACTAACATGTCGAACAACTGATGTTCTTTAACCCTCCTGATGACCATTGGCGATTGCCAAATAAAATTGATCACAAGATGTATCAAAATTGATCTTAATATTAATTTAATACTAAACAGAAAGAAAAAAAATAATTTGTGGTCACGATGCTATGACACAAACATACGGTGTCAATATTTTATTAGTACACCAGATCCGGATTTCGACAATAAATGTCTCTTCAGTGATGTTAGGGATCGAAACGGTATTTGGAAGGCCATATAAAAAGTACACTCATTTTTAGAAAAAGTACCCTCATTTTAGATAGACTCTGGAATTTTAAGAGTCAATATAGGATGAATGGATCATATAAACCGGAGGGAAAATATGATACAAGCCCAAACGAAAAAATATAAACGAGTCTAAATTGAAAACTACGTTCAAACCTATGATTGCGTTGGATAAAAACCTCAATTTTTAAACGTGTGCATGTAAAACAAATTTCGTTGTAGAAGGGTATAAAAACAGCACAAACAACATTTTCCAAAAGACCAAAAAAGTGAAAAAGTATATTTAACCAAAACGCATTTGACTAACAGGTCGAACTACTGATGTTCTTTAACCCTGCTGACGGCCATTGGCGATTGCCAAATAAAATTGATCACAAGATGTAACAAAATAGTAAAATAAGTATCTACAGCCTCCTATTTATGTATTTTGACACTATCTATGACGTAAGAATAAACATCAAGTCACCCAATCAAAAGCAACGTTTCTTATGTCTTTTGGCTAGTAACGTTTGGAAAGACAAACAGATTTTGTTATTCTTAGATAAAGAAACAATATTAAATTGTCCTTACTTTGTCCATCTTATCCGAATTATACTTTAAACGTATACAATTATAAGGACATTTCTACATAATGCTATTTAAAGGGGCCGTAAATTCCTTTCTCTAGACGGCGTATGAACTTGAATATAAATAGAGACAATGTTAATGAAAAGGGAAGCACAGACTGATAAATACGTAATTTCTATGCATAGACACAGTGTTAACTTAAACAAATAATAATATGAGATCGCAAAGAGAAAATACAGAACGGTGTCATGGCAGATGTAAACAAGTTCAATCTCACGACAAGATTTGTCAAAATAAATCACTATATGCCAGGATAATTAAAGTATTTCGTAGGTAATCATTACCCAGATATACATATAAAACCGGCCGTTATCGCTTGCAAAGTATAAATGGTTTAAATCATGAGTATGAAAGTTAATGCATTTATCTGTGTTTGTTCACACCCGCAAAGTTGACCAACCGGCAATATTAATATAAATATATGTTATATACTAAAAAGTAAACAACAGTAAACACCAAAAATCTTATTCAGAAATTCCAGATGGGATTTTATCTTACTTACGTGATGGGGTCGGAATGACACGGTGCGCTCATTTTCCCAAATTCCTCTTTTTTCTCTCTAGATCCCACCTTTGTTGTCTCCTATATTTCATTATCCAACTTTTTATAATCCTATATCCAGCATCCCCACGTTTTGTTACCTCAACACCCCCTCCTCCTAAATATCCACATTCGAGGGCTACTGGCAAGATTAATTTTCGGAATATAAGTAAATTTTATTAAGTTGGACATGCCATTGAAAAGGCCTTTCTCAACTACTGTTGCTTTAAAAGACTGTTCCACCAGCTATACAGCTGTAGCGAGTCGAGTAATTTGGTAAAACTATATAGTTCTCTGATCAATAAACTTTTATTTCCCATTTTCCTTATGATTTCAATTATGTTTTAGTCCGTTATATAAGCTTATATCATTTTTTGAAGTTCGTGCGATCGTGCTATCGTATTCCATTGTCAAAATGTGAAAACGGGAACATTTATCACTAATATTGATAACGCCGGTTTGACTCATGATCTAAAATTAGCAAATCAGCGACCGGATTTCTAACTATTGTTGATTAAAAAATATCAATGAATCATTTCAAGTTGGCATTTAACTCCGTTTATTATTTTTTTTTTTTGGTAAATTTATAAATGTTTCTTGTCTTCTGAAATTTCTGAGTCAGTATCAGAGCTTCTGTTGATATTTTTTTCGACGCAAACTTTTCTAAAATACGGGGAAATTAGGCAAAATGGACAAAGTATTCCAACAATTTAGTTTGATTGATTGGGGCATACACACACATATATATATTAAATAAGTAAACGAAGAAGTATTCAGAAAATTAATTAGGACATGCCCTGTATGTTCCACTTGAGGAAATCATAGTAAAACGGTAGAGTAAAACAAATTTAAACTATTTGAATTTAACATATTAAAATAAGCAATAACAATTTGTAAAAATATGTATATTGATTTTTTTTTCATTATATACTTTTCTTTTATTAAACATTTTTCATTATGTTGTGATTTTTAGCCATGTTTTAGGTAATATTAATAGTTAATTTTTATTTTCAGTATTAACGGTATTTTTTATGATGTTGATCCCATTTGATGCAATTTTAATTGTCTTTTGTCTAACTATAGGTAGGTATCGATCACAATGTTTTTTTTTATATATATAAGGTAAATCTTAATCCTGAGTATGTATACAGTATTTAAACTTTTAATGCCTTCGGAACATTCAGAATTAGTTTTCATAAACTTGGAGTTTGCAAGGATCACTTTATTTGAAAACGTCAAATTCTAGTTTAAACATAGATAATTGATATTTGAATATTAGGAAAAGTATAAATAGTGGAATATATCATTCATCATACCACAGGAAATCTTTTCAATATAATAATGAAAAGAATCAAGACAATATTTGTATCGTTACCAGGTACACAATAAATAATTATTGAAATTTATAACAATTTATAACAATCTTATCACCACGTTTCAAAACTATAAGATTGATAGTTTGTGTCACATCTCTTCATTATTGTCATTATGCTTTTTTGTGACGAATCACAACTAAATGCTTTCTCCTCATTTTACATATGTTATATGTTTATAGAATATTGTCCATAAAAACAATGTGTCCAATCTCAATTCATTTTCTTAAGTTAATCAAACAAATTGTTTATATATTTACTGCATGGTTTGTTACTCGTGTTGTGTAGGTGCAGTATAATGTGCCCCCTACTTGTGGCGTATGCCCTTTTATTTTTACAGCTTGGGATTTTTGCTTGTGAGACCGCTGTCTATAAATTCGATAATATAAATATTCTATTTCTTTTATCTCTGTCCCTTTCCTTGGTTTTACTAAGAGTTATTACTAGTATATCTTTCATTATTCCCCTTTTTTGCGGTCCGTGGACACAAATAGAGTCCCTAGAGTTGACAGTGTTTAACTTACGCACAATTGTCCATACAACTTTCAGATTTATTTCTTTATATCGTATGCGCAACATATTAAGTAGGGAGGTGACATTACTTACATGTATAAACAATACAAGTTCTGATTTTTTTAACTCTGAATTTCTGTGTCGATTTACTAGTAACAATTTCTTTACAAAAGTTTCCTTTGGCATATTTAAAATTCTTCATAGTACAAAGCAGGGACTTTTTTTATATAAGAATACTAAAATGTTTAAAATATTCAACTTACATTTGCTTTGATTCATTAAGTACTTTGAATAATGTTAAAATTTATTTTTGCAGGATCTGTTTACATTAACGACTGCCCAGCGGAGAAATATATTCCTATATTTCTCATTGTGACCTGCAGTCTTTTAATCGTTTTAGCAATCATGACAATAACAACAAAAGAAAAGAAACAGAAGAATAAGACTTGGATTTACATCATAATATGTTTTATGGTAGCCTGGTTGATTGCTGGTTTGTAGCAGATCATAGTCTCATTTAGCTAGAGAGCCGTTGCATTTAGATCATTTTGATTTTATTTTTTTTACAATTTGCGGACAAAAGAACAACGGATTTGTGCTATTTCAAACGTTCGAAATTGCGACCCAGGTACAGGTCGCGCTTTCTTCCACATTAATTATTGTTTATTGTTGGTGCATAGCATGTCAATGTATATAGTTCGTTTCGTTATGGAAATAATTAGATGATAGTGTCAAGGAAATGAATATTCACCATCAATATCAGTATGCCATATCCTAGAAAAAAATATCTAACAAAACGAGCTATATAAATTGAAAAGATGTGCACCGACGATAAACAATATTTTTCTGGGAAATAAGTGCGACCTGAACCAGTGGCAAATCTAAACGTTTTGAAATAGGAAAAATCCTTATTTCTACTGTACGTAAATAGTAAAAAGATATACGGTTTCACAGCTAACTTTCATTTAAAACCATTAGTTTTGACAATCTTTTTCGTATTCATGTCTTATTCGAAATACTAGTACTACGTTAACCTCTTTTGTTCATCAGCATTTGAACATGTAGCATGAATGTACACAGAATGGTCACCACTGGGAAAACATTCCTGACTGTAAGAATTGCAAGTTACTAAAAATAAAAACCATTATCCGAAAAAACTATACTTCTATATATATATATATACACATTTTGTTACTTCGTTTAAATGTTTATTGTTATTTTTTACCTTTTCTGTGTTTATCTAAAGGGCAATTTCGCATTTGTTTTAATAAAGAAATTCACCACAGCGTTTGTAACGACGTGCATTTCCAACCAACAAAGGCACAACTGATTTATATAACGTTGTCAATATGTCCAATAATATCATTTGACGGAGATAACTAGTGGAATTCAGTGTACCAATACAATAACTAGACTTATTTGTTGGTTTAAACATTGTATACAGTTCCAAGTCAATCTTAACACATTTTCTTTTTTTATAATTAATAATACTTCTCTAATGCATAGGTTAGGGAAACGGTTAGCAAAGATAAAAAACAGGACCGCAACTGTGAAATAAAATTAATTTGATCAATGATTATGCTGTATAAATGGTAAACGGTTACAAAAAGGAGAAAAAGAAATTATTTCCAAAGCATTGAGAGATCTTTGAAAATTATCACCGATAGAAATTTAGTCGGTCTCTTCAGACTCACGTCATATTTATCTGCTAAAATATTGCTGTTCACCTGTCCTACCTCCGTGTAGATATGAAATAGAACTAGAGGCTCTAAAGAGCCTTTGTCGCTCACCTTGGTCTATGTGCATATTAACCAAAGGATACAGATGGATTCATGACAAAATTGTGTTTTTGTGATGGTGATGTGTATGTCGATCTTACTTTACTGAACATTCTTGCTACTTACAATTTTCTCCATCTATATTGAACTTGGCTCTTTAGATACAGAGGAAAATATTTTGTAAAAATTTACAAAGATTTATAAAATTAATGAAAATTGTTAGAATTGACTATAAAGGACAATAACTCCTTTAGGGGTCAACTGACCATTTTGGTCATGTTGATTTATTTTTAAACCTTACTTTGCTGAACATTATTGCTGTTTACAGTTTATCTCTATCTATAATAGTATTCAAGATAATAACCAAAAACGGCAAAATTTCTTTAAAAATTACCAATTGGGAGCAGCAACCCAACAACCAGCTGTCCAATTCATTTGAAAATTTCAGAGCAGATAGATATTGACTAATTGATAAACAATTTAACACCTTGTCAGATTTGATCTAAATGCTTTGGTTTCAGAGTTATAAGCCAAAATCTACATTTTACCCCTGTGTTCTAATTTTAGCCATGGCAGCCATCTTGATTGGTAAGCTGGGTCACCGAACACATTTTTAAAACTAAATACCACAATAATGATTGTGGCTAAGTTTGGTTAAATTTGACCCAGTAGTTTCAGAGGAGAAGTTTTTTTGTAAAAGATAACAAATAAGTACGAAAAATTGGTAAAAAATGACTATAAAGGGCAATAACTCCTAAAGGGGTCAACTGACCATTTTAGCCTTGTTGATTTATTTGTAGATCTTACTTTGCTGAACATTATTGCTGTTCACGATTCATCTCTATCTATAATAATATTTATGATAATTACCAAAAACGGAAAATTTCCTTAAAAATACCAATTCAGGGGCAGCAACCCAACCACCGGTTGTCCGAATCATCTGAAAATTTCAGGGCAGTTAGATATTGACCTGATAAACTATTTTACTCAGTCAGATTTGTTGTAAATGCTTTGGTTTAAGAGTTATAAGCCAAAATCTACATTTTTACCCTATGTTCTATTTTTAACCATGGCGACCGTCTTGGTTGGTTGGTGGGATAGCCGAATACATTTTTTAAACTAGAAATCCTAATAATGATTGTGGCTAAGTTTGGTTAAATTTGGCCTAGTAGTTTCAGAGGAGAAGATGTTTGTTAAAGTTTACAGACGACGGATGACGGACGCCGGACGACGGACGACGAACGCCAAGTGATGAGAAAAGGAATCAGAATACTGTAAACCAACTTATTTTTCGCGAGCGATTTCGCGGGAAGAAAATAACGCGAATATAAATAGTCGCGAATTTGTAAATCTTGGATCTATCATAAGGCTTATGTTATTATATCGACTAAATTAGAAAATCACGAATTTAAACCGACGCGAGGTCAGGAACACTACTTTATATGTAAATGCATGAATTAGCATACTTATGTCATCGCACATGTAATTGTTTATTTACATGTTTATATGTTTACCTGGGGTTTTAACCAATCCACTAAATGAGTAACATTGTATGATGGACTACTACGTGTTTACAATCAAACAAGAACACATACTATTTCCCGAAGTACAACACATGTTTTTCGTGCAATGCGGCGGGATAAACAATTTTTCATTTTATGTATTCAAATTTATAGTTCGTGATATAAAGTACTCGTTCCATGCTCAGATTAACGAAGAGTTGTTTCTATGCGAAGAAGCAAGTGTTTGAATAACCCGATATAAAGCCATTATTTTGTTTGCCGTTAATAACAGCTGGTGCTAATAGTGATGAGGGCAGCAACTTTCGTGTAGATAGTTAAAGAAAAATGTGTGATCCTTGACTTTTGTGTTCGCACAAAGAGGTAAAGTCTTAATGCTTGTCAAATATTTGATTGGATCACTACATTTTCCAAGTTTTCACAAATATATTTATGATATTGTACCTTCTTGTATGATTAAAAAGTAATTTAAATCGATGATAAAAATGTGTTTATGCATTTGTCTTTAAGAAACAACAACGTATAATTATCAGTCGGGGCCATTTGTAGCCGATTATACGGTACGGATTTTTCTTAATGGTGAAGGCATTACAGTTGTCTATAATTACTTACATTTCTTTGGGCTTAGGTGGATAGTTGTCTCCTTATTTTTGTATACAAATATCTTTCACAAAGTTCTGTTTTCCATTATAAAATATTTACAGACGTCTGTAGAATACTAAGTAATATTTTCGTATTGAGCATTTGACAGGTACAGAGCATGCACAAAAGCCTATATCATCTAACAAAATCTATAAGTATTGATTTATGACATATTTCAGTATTTGGGACTTTTAAACTGTTCCCTTTGTTTTGAAGGTAATGAAGCAAGCAACTGTAGTTTCATTTTTTTTTCGTATTTGAAAAGTTCGTTTTTTGTTCTAATAGAGATATTGTTTTTCTTTTAATTTTAAAGGACTCGGACATTTGCCAACCTTAATAAAATCATTAAATGATGTTAATCATGTTTATGTGCAATGAGGTGGAAAATTTTTGTTTTGTGAAAATTGCAGCAGTGGATCTAAACCTATTATATTTCTTTTATTTATTGAACAAATTTTTTCTCCTTTTGTATATGAAATACGGCCGTTGTTTTGTTGTTGTTTGGATGGTTTTACACTTGTAATTTTTGGTCCCTTTGTAGCTTACTTTTCAGCATTGAACCTATGATAGCTTACTCTACTAGATTGTGTGGCACTCATACCTCATCTGCTTATTTCTATAAACAAAGCACGTTTTAGAAGAAAAAAATAGATAATTTGGCACCCACTATGATCGAGAGGATTCAAATATCGGAGAAATTGCACATACGTCAATAGGACAGAAGCCGAACGATACAAATACCTCTGAGGCATATTTTGGGATAAAATTAGCAACAGACGGACTTTATCGATGGATGAAACTATACAAAATATGTAAAGCTATTGATCGTCCCCGCTTTTATAACACAAATTGAAGCATACTAAATATTATGATGTTCTTACTTTAAGTTCAGATCCTGATAAAAAGTTTACAAATCGAGTACAGATAGAAGTGTTTCAGTGTCAGTTTTCATATTTTTCAAGGCAGAAGAAATGTTTTTGGAATGACATTATACAGTTTTAATAGAGCTAAAAATAACAAATTCATACTGGACAGTGGTCACTTCATCGGAAATTTCACTGTTTCACGCCCTAAAATTATTGCAAAGGTACAATGCATAACAATAGAAAAAAAAAACGTTCAACTACTTTTTCATGGCGAAAATGAAAGCCAAATGTGAAGCCCGTAAACAATACTTTTTTAATCTGAGCATGCAAATTGAAGATTGTTACAAACTTTACAGTACACATATTCGCAGACCAAAAACAATTTTTTTAGAATCCCAGACATTCTATTAATTGACCGTTTTTCCACTAATTCACGTGTTTTCAAGTAGTAGTAAACTCGTAGTAGCCCACAATGCATTGTAGTTCATTGACCCGATTGGTCAGTTTTTCAAGGCCATATTGGCCTTGTGTTTGAGAAATTACTATGCAAATATTTTCTAACGTCAGGAAATCTAGAGTTCTCGACCTTTTAAACACGAAATAATGTATCCGCGAAAATAAGTTGGTGTACAGTATTTTCACATGTAGATTTAAAACATGTGAAAGTGGATAATATATTGACAACTTGTTTCGAGACCCAACAAATTTGGAGAAAAGAACGTCTTTTTTTTTTTTAAATCTTTGGAATTCCCACCGTTTATTCAAACAGCAATGTGATATTTTTTAATCTACTAAATGGCCAGCTAAACATTTTGCAGATAATGATCAACTGTTATTTAAGCGATCATAACCATGTATTAGTACTACTTAAAAACTTACAATTCTAATGCTAGCATACTCATATGTATGTACCTATATTGAGGTAAATTGTATTGCCTTCCAAATACTGTTTCGATCCCTAACTTCACTGAAAAGACATTAATAGTCGAAATCCGATTATATGAAAATGAAAGCCAAATGTGAAGCCCGTAAACAATACTTTTTTAATCTGAGCATGCAAATTGAAGATTGTTACAAACTTTACAGTACACATATTCGCAGACCAAAAACAATTATTTTTAGAATCCCAGACATTCTATTAATTGACCGTTTTTCCACTAATTCACGTGTTTTCAAGTAGTAGTAAACTCGTAGTAGCCCACAATGCATTGTAGTTCATTGACCCGATTGGTCAGTTTTTCAAGGCCATATTGGCCTTGTGTTTGAGAAATTACTATGCAAATATTTTCTAACGTCAGGAAATCTAGAGTTCTCGACCTTTTAAACACGAAATAATGTATCCGCGAAAATAAGTTGGTGTACAGTATTTTCACATGTAGATTTAAAACATGTGAAAGTGGATAATATATTGACAACTTGTTTCGAGACCCAACAAATTTGGAGAAAAGAACGTCTTTTTTTTTTAAATCTTTGGAATTCCCACCGTTTATTCAAACAGCAATGTGATATTTTTTAATCTACTAAATGGCCAGCTAAACATTTTGCAGATAATGATCAACTGTTATTTAAGCGATCATAACCATGTATTAGTACTACTTAAAAACTTACAATTCTAATGCTAGCATACTCATATGTATGTACCTATATTGAGGTAAATTGTATTGCCTTCCAAATACTGTTTCGATCCCTAACTTCACTGAAAAGACATTAATAGTCGAAATCCGATTATATTGTAAAAAATAATAGCCCCTCATGCTGATGGTTCACCATCTTTGCCGCAAGTTTATTGTTTTCTGTTTGGTATTAAAAAAATGTAAAGATCCATTTGTTAAATCTTGTGAACAATTCATTTTGCAATCCTCAATGGCAGTCAGCAGGGTTTAAGAACATCAGTTGTTCGACCTGTTAGTCAAATGCCTTTTGTTTAAATATACCTTTTCCCTTTTTTAGTCTTTCGGAAAATGTTGTTTGTGCTGTGTTTATACCCTGAAATTTGTTTTACATACACATGTTTAAAAACTGCTGTTTTTTTATTCTGACCATCTGAACTTTTGTACTGAGAGTTTAAGCATGATTCTTATAAATCACGTATCCACAGGTAATCATTTATATCCAACGTAGTATATCAATCGGTTCTTTGAAAATTAACATGTTTTATGTTTCCCGATAAAACTATTTGATTGAAACGTACACATGATTTTGAAACGCTTAGGTTTTCTAGCCAAGGAATTAATAGATCGAGCTGTCCTTCGCATCTTCAATACTCTGCATTGCGTAACCATTTTTTCCTTTCTTTCTTGATTATATGAATGTCATCAATGGGCATTTATAGACGAACCGTGCGTCAGATGTGAAAACAAATATAAGTCTGGTATCTTTGATGAGATAATAATGTATGAATAAAGAACATTTACTAGTCAGAGATACTTACTTAAACTGTCATTAATCATATCATGTAATATTATATCTTTACATTATATTTTGAGCATTTGTCCTCATTGCCTCATGTGCATTGGTATATGCCTACTAGGGCGTGAGTGATAATCTTCTATACTAAACAATGCACGTTCATTATTGATCAGTTTACAATTGATTCTAATCACCAATGAAACCAATAACTGTTGTCAAAGTATCTAGTCTACATATATAAGAAACAAGTAGACGTGATTTTATTTTATTCTTTGAAATATTATTTCGAGTTTTATTTGATAATTTATAGAAGCTATTATGTGGATTTTCTAATGTATGGAATAATATATGTCTCTAAATTTTTTATAGGTAATGTTTGGATCTTCAGAACTTTTCGCAACCATTCTACAGCTGATCCGGCAAAAACAGACTATTGTAATAAACTGGTTTATGGCGTTGCCTTTTGTTTGACTAATGGAATCAACTTAATTGTGGCTGGTTACATGTATTACGTTCTTGCCAGTATCATTAAATATTGTAGAGGTTAAACATATTTTATTATTTCGATTTCGTGCCATGTACGTCTTGTTATGTCCCCTAGCAAAAACATGTGTTACGGAAATAGTGTCCGTTCATCCAACCGAATTTGTAATTTTTTATATTTGAGTGCTTTCACGCCCCGCAATTCTCATTTGTTTTATAGAAATATCAATAGCGCAGACGAATTAACAAATCAGGAACTATTGATATTTTTAAAAGATGTGACCATGGGAATAATATTGACAATCTATTCCTATTATAGAAAAAAAACCGAAGGATATTGGGTATCCATTCATGACACAAAATGCACAGCAAAAAAACCCACACACACATAAAGTAAAGGAACAGCATCTTTGACTGAACAAGGTGTGTCTCAAAAGGCAAAATAGTTCGAAACAAATTTGGCGGAAGAATGAACAAAAATAATCAGAACAAATACACTAGGTCTTTCCGCATAATGAAGTAACAAATGGCTGAGTATGTACTATCTTATATTTCAGGTACTAAAGGAAAAATGAAAGATCATGGTTATCCTATGCCTTGAGAAACTACAATTTATCAAATTATATGTGAACTTATTGGATTTGTACATTTAGACATCAAGGTAGCATATGTTCCGAATCTTCGATTTAAATAAATTGTTCGCATATACATTGCCTAATGCATATCTTTGTAACCAGTAAATAGGTTTTTTTCTCAAACTGTGATTTGAAGAAGCGACGATATCAAATGTATACATGGTTGGCAGATAGACTACGGTTCTTAAATTTTAATTGCCTTGAAAAGAGAAAAACTTACCTGGCGAATGGCATTCATAATTATGGCACCTTCTACGGAGTTTCAAAACAATTTCAAAATTTTCCACTTTTGATGAAACATTACAATATTGTTAATAAACATGTGTAGATGTGCCATCCGTTATATATTGCTGGCAATTACAAATCTAGTTACTTTTGTGTTTGGTTTTATATAATCAGAGTCTATCTTGGTTTGAGTAATTAACAGTATATTTATCTTATATTTCAAATTCAAAAACGTTAAATGAGACACCTGTCGCATTTCCCCTGAAGTTTTAATGTTGTTTGAGATATCAACAGTGACGCAATGATAAAGATGATAGAAACTGAAATTTGCTCTCTGCGTCGGCAATAATGTTGTCATTTTGAATAAGAATCAATTCGTCTCATACAATTAACGATTTGGTCTTTTCATATCTTTTCCGTTTTAAGTGTTCAGTTGATTATTTTATGAATTGTTTGATTTGTAATTCCGTTACAATATGTGTTTTATTGTTTTTAGCGTAATTAAGTAATTGGCGAGAAAATGATTGAAATAACACTTTACAACTTTGTTGCCTACGAGGAATTGTTCTACATTGATAGATTCAGTTCTGCGCGGGGTTTGTGTGTGAAAGAATACCAGAACCGTCATATCTTTTCTTTTCTGATAAACTTAAATGTAACCTAAAGTAGTCCTGCTGGTTTTTTGTACATATTGCAAAAATTTCGGTGTAAGTGTGTTATGCTTATATTTATCTATAGTTGTGTTTTTTCTTTTCATCGAATTTCAGAATTAGAAAAAAAGTAAAATTTAGAACGCTTTGTTCACAAATTAAAAAATTGCTTAACATTCGTATATTTGGATTTACACTTTGGTATAAGAACAACCTTAGATGCACTGATACAAATTGAGTTTACATGGTAGTCGAGTGGATTGTTTTACATATGGAAGGACGAATTATTTAATTATAACAGGTAAAATAAGACATCTGGCAAAAAACTTAGAACTTATCGTTTAATCAAACCAAACTTTAATTATGAGCCATATCTTCGAAGATGTGTTGTTACAATGTTTATCTATCATTGGAGGTCACAAACCTGAAATAGAAAAAGTCGTTATTTTTCTAATATAAAACATAATATAAATCAAATATTTGAATGAGGAAACAGAAGATGAGATGCATTTTCTTTTTACATATTCAGATTTTGTTTATTTTAGACATCCCTTCCCTGTCAAAATGAGACTAAAGTAAAAAAGTAAAAATATTTTTTTTTTTGGTTCAATGAAAAAAATATGAAAAAAAAAATTAGACAATAATTTGTCAATTATTTAAGGTTTTAAATAAAATAGAAATACAATACTTTATTTAGAGTTATAGATATGTTTGATCACATAGGCATTTACATTAGTCGTTACTTACATTTAATTAAAATTGATTATACTATGAGGTGTACTGTCCAGAAAAGTTCAAGAATAACAAACAATTGGGTCTTAATATATATTCGTATTGTTACAAATTACTAGTATGCATTTATGTTATATTATATGTTAATCAATTAGATCAAAACTAATCATTTTTATGTACTTTGTTTCGACTTTCTTTAATATACTTTTATATTTTGTTCGAAAACTTTATTGTAATTATTCTGCTCATTTTGAGCGCTGAAATTGGCAAACAAAGTATTTGTTTGTTTGTTGTTTGTTATGCATTGTCATTTGTTTAAGTATACAATACATTTAGTACATATCATATGTAGGCGGGTCTTTATTTTCACATATCAATATAATAAAGAATGTGAAATACAGAGATAAGTTTTGATTTTACCTGAACTTGAGGGTCAGATGTACATATATTAATTGATAATCATGGGAATTTTTTTTGTAAAATTATCATATTTTAATGCTTAAAACTGCCCCAGAAGTATATCATGCATGATACGGTATTAAGGAGTGCATTATATGCATATGGTGAGTCTGGCTACGTAATCTACAATTATTATTTGAAGTGGTCATGACCTAATATTACATGTATATGTCCTACAGGACTTTGTCTACATTATTTTTTCATCAATGCAACTAGAAAGAGTTTATCTCCAGGAAAAAAAAATTAATTGTGAATTGATGTAATTCTCAGAAGATATTTGGATTTATCATATACTTAGCATTGATATGATAGCTTTTGCATATGTGCAATGAGCCGAAGTACACAAGCCATAATTTCCCACCCGGGCTGATAACCCATATCAGGTGCATCTCGTGCACAAAACCCATAATAGTGCCTCTCGTGCAAGTTACTTCCGGTGTTTCCGGTATCGGTTGTTTACTTTTCCATTGTGACGTCAGGTGTTTTTTATGACGACGTCAAAATTTACAGGAAATTTTGTGGGGATAGTTTTTGTATACTTGCTAACAAATGCCATTGACACTTATGAATCATTTTATAGTACAACAAACATGGAGTAGTAATAATCGTAAAACTCTTTCAAATTTTCAATGTTTCAAAATGCCTCTATAGGAAATGTTACCATAAATATATAAGGAGTTAATGATGCTGTTGTTGGAAAACTATAGTATATTTCATTCATAATTTTAATTTTCTTTATAAAATGTTTGACTGTTTTAGTTATTGCATTAGTTTATTTGCCTTACATAAAACTATTGTCGGAAGTATATGATAAAGCGATTAATACATGGTCTTTTCCATATCAGCCTGGGTATCATCCCGAGACCCATATCAGCACCTCGACTCCGTCTCGGGCTGATATGGGGGTCTCGGGATGATACCCAGGCTGATATGGAAAAGGCCATGTATTAATCTCTATATATTTGTAACATTTTTTTTCCCTTATATTTTATAGTTTTTTGTATATAAAGTAAAGCATTTTTCTAATAGTTTATCCTTTATCATATCGGATATGACAACCTCCATATATCCGTCCGTGACACACTCTTACCAAATAAACCACAGTAAAGCCAAGGATGTATAAAAACACACGAACAGCTATGAACACTTACAGAATAACCAAATGTATCTTAGGTCAATTTTATCTGATGGACCCCCGCCTTTTTAATAATTTTCCAGTTTCATTTTATTTCAAAAGTATGAATCAAATCAGTATCGAATTACTTACTGCTGCATTAGTATTACTCTTGAGTACAGTAACAGTCTATCAGCAGAGGTGTCGGCCAAATGCTAGAATATGGAAATAACACTTTATTACATTTGTTACAAGCGAATAGTTTTTTATATTCACCCTCATACCCAAAAATTATCGTTTCTCAATCGTTGGGCTCACCACTTTTTCTTAATTAGACATATATTTAATCAACAGTAGTTAACCGATCATGATAATTTCATTTAAAAAAAATCCAAACTAGGTGAATCGACAGGATAAGCATTTCCTGCTATCCACATATAACCCACCTAGCCAATCCACACTGATTCAATTGATAGGGCGTCGTGGACATTAGTAGCACGGGGCGAATTACATTGCAATATAATGCCTTATATTATAATTACTTTGACCAAACCATGTATCATATTACAATTTCACTTACATTTATTTATCAAAGTTATGCATTGAATTACAATTACTTTTGCAAAACCTTTACATTTGTAAAACTGATTAAGTGAATAGAAAAATCAAACATTTTGAATAACAACTATATAGAAGTCACAAAAGATTTTAGCATGTGCAGTAACTGTTCCATTTATAGAATTTAAGTAAACATGTGAAAAGTCTTTTCAATTCGGCTATTACATTTTTCATTATTTTAACTTAACGTTGATATTACTTTTATGAATGTACTTTTTGATGTGTTTTTTTTTCATTTCAAACAAAATATTTCATCATGTCCTACTTATATTATAAACATTGAGCTTAAATAATGAAAACAATTGATTGTACATAGTTATTAAAGGTACCAGGATTATTATTTAATACGTCAGACCCGCGTTTTGTCTACAGAAGATTTATCAGTGACACCATTTACCTTTTTTGGTATGGTACCTTGCGGCATAACGTCAAAGCGATCCATAGTCTATGACTCAAGTTATTGTCAGGAAACTAGCAAGTCCTAGATTTTGACCCTTTTGTGGCCCCTTATATCAGGAAGATTTGATTATATATATATAATCCCCAAAATCAATCCTAATTTTGATATCCTTTTGATGTATGGAACCTTGTGGTACAATTACATAGAGATTATTGTACTTGTATAGATTTTATATTCCTGAAACAAGAGAAATGTTGTTTATTTTTGGTCATCACTATTAAACAATGTTGAAAAACGATAAACCCAACAAAATAAACCTCAAGCTTCCTTTTGTGCTATTGAGCCATGTGGTTCAATTTTATTGAGATCTATACACTTAAAATCAAGTTATATTCTGGAAAATAAATGTCTTCATACAAGAGATGGGCAGGAACTTTTTCGGGACGTCGGGATCGGGTGTTTTTAAGCACGAGATTTCGTCGGGATTGACCCTTTCGCGATCCGGGATTTCTTTTTTTGAATTTCGGGATGTCGGGATTTGATATTCTTTAAATTCGGGACCTCGATATGTCATGTTTTTATGCCCGGGATTTCGGGATCAGGACCCCTCCGATCCCCCCTCTTTCAACAGGGAGAAAGATGGAGTTGCGGTTGTATTAAAAAACAAACGAAATACCTAGACAAAACGATGGAAACTTTTAAAACGTTGGACAAGGTCAGATAATACATGCAAAATAGACATGTTCACCTTACAATCAATACATTAAAACCTGGCTTATAGTACCTTAGGGAGCTGTCATTTGATTTTTATGGGGAAGGGGGGGGGGATTGGATGAAATTTGAAATAAAATATGCAGACAGTTTTTAGTCAAATAAAAAGGCAGATGCGCAACTTTCTAAAATAAAGGAGGGATGAAAATCTATGTAAAAAAGTCCGGATAAACTATAACATGTATAAACTAGAGGATCTAAAGAGCCTGTGTCGTTCACATTGGTCTATGTGAATGTTTAACAACGAATTTACGGGCAGATAGATCTTTACCTGATAATCAATTTTACCCCATGTCAGATTTGCTCTAAATGCTTTGCTTTCAGAGATATTAGCCAAAATCTACATTTTACCCTTTGTTCTGTTTTAAGTCACCATCTGGTTGGTTGGCCAAGTCACCGGACATATCTCTAAACTAGATACCCCAATGATGATTGTGGCCAAGTTTGGTTAATGTTGGCCCAGTAGTTTCTGAGGAGAAGATTTTTGTAAACGTTAATGACGACGACGGATGACGCGGACCTTACGGACGCCAAATTATGAGAAAAACTCATTTGGCCCTGTGGGCCAGCTGAGCTAAAAAGGCACGACCGAATAGAGTGAAAAAATAAAAGGTATGACAGTGATTACAATTTAAACAAAAGCAGGCAAAATTGTTTATCCTAGCTATTAGTTATTGGTCACCACTAGACGTAATTACAAACTAATACATTGTTGACGCTGCTGCCTCCAGAAACAGCATACCTTTTCTCACTTTTTTATTCTGTCAAGGTCAGATAAGAACATACTAGAATATTAAAGTTCAGAGGCTCCTGACTAGGGACAGGAGCAAAAATGTGGCCTGTTAAATGTGCATTTTAACATCTTAACCCAATGTGGAATATGCATAGTAAAACTCAGTTTAAAGAATCCTGAATCCAATTTAGATAAGGTAACAGAAGAAACTTTGAAAATTATCATAAATAAACAAAGGACTACTGACAGTTATTGATATGTCAGCTGATGACCTCAATTAAAATCAATCACAATCAAACAATAATTCCTCCTGTAAGGAGTTAAGTAATTAAAACTGCTACTCTTTTTGATTCTAAGATTTGTTCCTGGATATAACATGTATGTTTTACTCATAATATTCTGATTCTTTGATGCTAAATGTACAAAAATATTTTGGAGGGTTGAGTGGAAAATAAAGATATTGAGTGTTCAAGTGATGGTTTAGAGTCAGATATTTTTGGATTGAATCTGCGAAAAATAGGCACACCTTACTCTGCTTTGCATCATTCCTACTACTTTAATTAAAAAAATTGCTTTGAAATAATAAAAACAAAACAAAAAGTTAATGATACATTTTATTAATATGTTAGAAACTCTGAATGAGGACAGACACTTTTAGAGACAGACAATTGATATTCAATTACAGATCGTTTAGTGTACTTAGAGACAGATCAAAATTATTAGTGTAAAACTACACAAGATATTTGCTGAAAATATACAGATCAGCTGTTGATGTACTTTGAAAACAAATCTTATATATTTTAAGAACATGATTAATAAGAAGGTACTAAAGATTTTATATCAAAGAAAAAACGTAAGTAAAAAGATGCCTTAAATTCAATTGTCATTTAAACATTTGATGGACTTTAAAAATCAAATCATAAGTAGCCCATACAAGTCAATGATTTTCTATATTATAAAGATACAGATAGAAATCTTCAGAAAAATTAATCGATTTGAAAACTTGATATAGTTCTGTCATTGCATATGGTAAAGTTCAACATTTCTATCCATCAATATAGTTGTAAGTAATCTATTATACATCACATTAATATTTTGATTGTCCGATATTTTTGCAAATCATGGAGACACATTCATTTGAGAAATATAATGTATGGACACGATATGAATATCTACATAAATTTTTCAAGTCATTGATGAACAAAATATAACCAAAATCAAGTAAATTATTTTTGCATTGAATAAAATGCTTTACTGAGCGCAGTCTGATACGACCGCTAAGGATGAACCCTCGACAGTTGTGGCAAATGTGGACACAATATTCACGCTTGATACTGTATGAATTTGAATTGTGATCCATTTTGTTTTACATAATGTAGGTTTCTGACACAAAATAAAGATCTTACAATTCTTTTCGTTTAAAGCGGAAATAAAAATCAACAACAACATATCAAGCATAGATACATTTTATTAATATGTTAGAAACACTGAATGAGGATGGACACATTCAGAGACAGACAATTGTTATTCAATTACAGATCGTTTAATATACTTAGAGACAGATCTAAATAATAAGTGTAAAACTACACAAGATGATTGTAAATAATATACAGATCAGCTTTTGATGTACATAAAAATAATTCTTACAAGTTTAAGAATAGGGTTAATAAGAAGACAATAACATTATAATATCAAAGGAAATAAATGCCTGAAATTCAATAGACATTAAAACATATTATGGACTTTATGAATTAAATCATAAGTAGTCAATACATGTAAACGATTTGTTCTATTATGAAAGTCCAGATGGAAATCATCAGAAATATTACAGTTAGTCAACACGTCAAGCTTTAAAATTTGAGATAGTTTCTATAAAAATCTTAAAGTTCCATAGATACAGTTGTTAGCAATCTATAAAAACATCATATTACTATTCGGATTGTCTGATGTTTTTGCAAATCATTGGCGTTACAATGATCCTTAATACCATAAAGTCATTGATGAATATAACATAACTATCAAATAATCAAGAAAAATATTTTTTGCAAAAATAGATTTCATATTGAAAAATAAATGAATCATACTTGCATAATTTTCAAGGGTTATAAATCTTTGTTGATTTCCTGGCCCCGATTATTTGAAACTTGAATTGCAACTTTGCCTAAGACTGTTAAATAAAAAAAAATTCTTTAGGTTAATGCCCATATTTGACCACTTCAAATAATATTGAACAGATTATGTTGATATCCAACACAGCTCCAAGGTTCAACATGGTTTGGATTTCACAATATTAAATAGTTTTATATGAGTTAAATTGTTAAAAGTTAAGATTATTTTTCATAATTTCCTGTCAAAGTATCTTTGAAGTTATGGTTAGTAAATAATAGTTTTTATTCTACAAAGAAAGTGTCCATTAAAAAAAAGAAAATACATGCAATTACTATGAAACTATGTACACATAAAGTAATTACTATGTAACTATGTAAACATACATGTATTAGATATCAGGAATAGATAGTGCACATAAATACATTTGATTTAAAATAGGAATATTGCAAATTTTTTTTTAAAAAAGCCAACATTATCATTAAGATATCATTAATTTGTTTTGACCTATACATCTGAATGAAGGTTTGAAAAAAGGCCTAATTTTTGTTTTGTACAATCCCTTAGGTTTTTTTTTTATTAATTCTTTATTTTATTTCAATATTTTAATATTCAGTATTCCGTATTCCAATAAAAATATGTTCTATACCTCATCATTAAACATGAATACATTAGAAATACAAATTTGATTACAAACTGCAAATCAAAGCAAGAACAGGATTCAACAAAAATTTATTGATTTGTCAATACACCTAATTGCTATTTATTCCATTCCAGATAAGTTCTAAAATTACACAACTTTTTCATCCAGTTGAAACTATATGGGACTCTGTTTAAACAAGTCACCATGCATAATACTTTTTGATGAGACCTGTTTAAACTACCATAAATACTTTAAACCAAATATTTTTTTCTTGAATTTTAATTTCGAAAAAGTGGATCATACTCTATTAAAGTTTCTTGGTGATAGCTTTTTAAAGTTTTTCCTCCCTCAGGTCACTACTGATGACCTCTATTTTCGGCGGCCTGACCTTAACAGGAAGTTGTATAAATGACTGTTTTTCCCGATTGGAGTAAATAGCGATAAGGTGTATGGTTAAATGTAAACAACATCTAACTTCTATTGAATTTGTGCAAACCAGTCCACTATATTAGCAGAAAATATATTAGCAGAAAATAAACAAAATACAGGTTTACCAAAACTACGTTTCAAATCATTTTAACTTTTGTTAAGGTAAGTTTTACCAATATTTTTTTCAAGCATTCATATGAAAAAGAAGTGATAAAGTCTATGTATTCGGGTTTTGTTTTCTGTAATTAGTTAAGACGTCAGTTTTATCATGTAAATCTTTTATATTCATTTGATAAATTTACTGTTTGCAATAGCATACATTGTTCTAAATAATAAGGATGTTATTATCACATGCAGAAAACCCTAGCCGTATTTGGCACAACCTTATTCAACTTTTGATCCTCAGAGCTGTTCAACTTTGTACCTTTTTTCTACTTTCAAACTTTTATATCTGGGCGTCACTGGTAAGTCTTGTGTGGACGATGCACGGTTTTGACGTATTGAATTTTAAACCTGATGCCTTTTGTTAATTATTATTCATGTGTTTCTATGCCTAATACGTTCTCCTATTTATTTGTATTGAAGTCCTGTATTAATATGTTGTCATTTTAATGTTATATTTAACAATGCCATTAAAGTGCGAGGTTTGGCATGCCACAAAACAAGGTTCAACCCACCATTTTTTTCTTTAAAAATGTCCTGTACCAAGTCAGGAAAATGGCCATTGTTATATCATAGTTCGTTTCTGTGTGTGTAACATTTTTACGTTGTAGTTCCGTTGTGTCGTTTGTTTTCTCATACATTTGAGTGTGAATTCACATTACTATAAGACGTGTCACGGTACTTGTCTATCCCAAATTCATGTATTTGGTTTTGATGTTATATTGGTTATTCTCATCGGATTTTGTTCAATGCTTAGTACGTTGCTATGTGTGTTACATTTGAATGTTGTGTCGTTGTTCTCCTCTGATATTTAATGCGCTTCCCTCAGTTTTAGTGTGTTTGCACGATTTTGTTTTTTGTCCATATATTTACGATTTTTGAACAGCGGTATACTACTGTTGCCTTTATTACTCAGAAGCTTTGAATATATTAATAAAAATAGTTGATGCAAATGGTTTTTCCACCGTAAAAATTAATGTTTCCCAGATTTTTTATGAATATTTAAAATCCAATAACAAAAGTTCTTGTCGAAATTGATGAAAGAAAAAAAATTGACTGAATTGACTAACCAGTGAAGATAACTTAAGTGTTCAGAACTTGATAATGCATTATGTGTATTAACCTATTAAACATATCCATACATATGTATGTATCAACTTTACAATTATCAAGATGTTTGGTACAATAAAATTGAGAATGGAAATGGGTAATGTGTCAAAGAGACAACAAGCCGACCAAATAAAAAACAACAGCAGAGGGTCACCAACAGGTCTTCAATGTAGCGAGAGATTCCCGCACCCGGAGGCGTCCCTCAGCTGGCCCCTAAACAAATATATACTAGTCCAGTGATAATGAACTCCATACTAATTTCCAAATTGTACACAAGAAACTGAAATTAAAATAATACAAGACTAACAAAGGCCAGAGGCTCCTGACTTGGGACTTGTGAGATCTCAACCCTCCCCCTATACCTCTAACCAATGTAGAAAAGTAAACGCATAACAATACGTACATTAAAATTCAGTTCAAGAGAAGTCCGAGTCTGATGTCAGAAGATGTAACGAAAGAAAATAAACAAAATGACAATAATACATAAATAACAACAGACTACTAGCAGTTAACTGACATGCCAGCTCCAGATAAATGCTTCTATTATCACTAAAGAAGATAAAATCATGAATTAGAATACACATTCTTTTTCATCATTGTCATTGAAAATACATTAGAAGAGTTTTGAACTTATGTTAGTCCAGTGCTTATTTTAAATAGTGTCATCATATATACATATATATCAAGTTTATACAACATGCAAAAATGCAGCAGAAAAATATGTCATAAATCTTAAACATTTACTCTAATTATTAATGCATTTTAAAAACTATATAAAAGTTTAAAAGCGTATTTTCTTGAGCCATTTCCTCATTTTAATTTTGATTTACATGTTCTCTTTAGTTACAGTTCTGAGATACTTACTTTCGCAGGCTAGCATTCAATCACCCTTACACACACAAGATTTTTACAGTGTAGGATATTATATAATTTATTATATTATTAAACAATAAGCAATTGTCTAAAATCTGAGCTTTTTTTAATTGCAACTAGATATGAAAGTTGACTAATCTTTAACTCTTCCAAGGTATAAATGATATACTATTAAATACTGTTATCATATATACATATGTATATCAAGTTTATACAACATGCAAAAATGCAGCAGAAAAATATGTAATAAATATTAAACATTTACTCTAATTATCAATGCATTTTAAAAACTTTCAAGTACCCTTACATACACAATATTTGTACAGTGTAGGAAATTATATAATTTATTATATCATTAAACAATAAGCAATTGTCTAAAATCTGAGCTTTTTTTTAATTGCAACTAGATATGAAAATTGACTAATCTTTAACTCTTCAAAGGTATAAATGATATGCTATATGCTGAGATGTCATCTCTTCCAAGGTATAAATGATATGCTATATGCTTAGATGCCATCTCTTCCAAGGTATAAATGATATGCTATATGCTTAGATGCCATCTCTTCCAAGGTATAAATGATATGCTTTATGCTGAGATGTCATCTCTTCCAAGGTATAAATGATATATGCTGAGATGTCATTAATAAAGCATATACATATATTCAGTTTAAATATGTTTCTATACATAAATATATTTAAGAAAAATGAAACTTGGAAAGATAAATGTAATTAAAGTACTAATTTCAAACAAGATCTATCTTATTTTGGCCCAATCAATCTTACTTTGACCTCTATCAAATAAATAAAAAAAGAGCAAATATTGTGTATGTATTCATGACAAGAAATGTAAACAAACACTAATCTTTTTTTATGAAGATGCAGGCTTGCTAATGTTATTCTAAGCTACATTTGGTTCTATTATGCAAAATTTGCTCATTGCTGTTGGAACCTACAAATTACTGCCAACTATAAACATTGAATGCACATCTTGAAATCAAATTATTTGGAAAAAAACATTATTCTATCAAAGTAATTGAAAATTTTTCTTCAATTTCAAATCTTCCCCCCAGTCATATTTTCTTGCATGGTTTAGGATCAATTCATCCCTATGTATATATCATGCATAAGTACTTGATATCTTTAAAACTAAAAACATTTTCATAAATAAACTCATCATAGATACCAGGACTAAATTTTGTATATACGCCAGACGCGCGTTTCGTCTACAAAAGACTCATCAATGACGCTCGAATCCAAAAAAGTTAAAAAGGCCAAATAAAGTACGAAGTTGAAAAGTATTGAGGACCAAAATTCCTAAAAGTTTTGCCAAATCCAGCTAAGGTAATCTATGCCTGAGGTAGAAAAGCCTTAGTATTTCAAAAATTTTAAATTTTGTAAACATTTAATTTATAAATATAACCATATCAATGATAATTCATGTCAGCACAAAAAGTGATGACTACTGGGCTGGTGATACCCTCGGGGAAATAAATCTCCACCACTGTGTCATCGACCCAGTGGTTGTTAATAAGCTCATCATAGATACCAGCACTAAATAATATCATGTCTGCAAGAATGTTTAACTGAACAAAATTGAACAGAAAGGATACATTGATTAAAAGCAGTATAAAAATGAACATGCCGAATCAAGATTTTAAGAATTATAATAAAGCTTTAAAAATCTATTAATATGTAAAATACATAAAATGTGGAAGACTTCATAATTGCATATAGATGCTATCATCGTTGTTACATTTAATAAGACTGAAGAAGATAGACTATGGTTCGTTAAGACTCACAACAATTTAATATATATTTGATTTTGATTAATAAGTCACTATCTCAAGTCACAAAACTTTTGAGTAAGACTATCGAAATCAGATTCAGAAACCATCCATTCAAAATACTGGATTTGGTATTTCTAGAACAATATAGTACTGAGTACAGTTTTATGACTGAGAGCTGCAGTAAAAGACTTGGCGTATAATTAAAAAATACATTAAAGGGAGCAATTATGAGTTACAGAACATAACTATTTTTATTTCTATTTTTTTATATCAGGTTTAAATATTTATAAAATATGGAATTGTTTAATCAACATAAGTAATATCAATTAATGATCTTCATTCCTTTCAGAAATAATAACCTCTTTGTCATAATTAAATACAACAATAGACATGATTTTTGGGGTAATTTGTTTTTCTCAGATTTTACATTTTCATAGAATAAAGATTTTTTTAACAGAATTAAAGCTAACAATGGTCTATCTTCCTAGTAGAACCAAAAAAACCTATTTGGCAAGATGATTAATGGTTTCATTTTTCCCTAATACAAAAAAAAAAAGAAAGAAATTCAATCCAAATTTATTAAACATTCAAATATGTCATTGTATAAATGCAATACTTGCCATTTAAGTGACATTTTACACACAATTTTTTCATCAGATGAAGTGGAAACATTTATTGTAAATGTTACATTTTAAACTTTCGATGTTTGTTTGTCCTTCAAACGGAGGAATTAAAATCAATACTAATGAGCTGATTTCATCTCCTAGTTTTCATTGGTGGATAAATACACAACGCTTCTGATGACACAAACTTATGTATAAATAATTAAAAAGCATGCCAGATGGTTTATAAAATATTTTAAAATGGTAACATTGATTTTACATACGATAAAGCCTTTTTGGAATGCTATTTGAACAATTGTCAGTGTTTTTGAACAATAAAATATGTTTAAACTAATTATTTGAACTAAAAACAAGAAAGCTGTCATGGTATCTTTAATATCCACGTACTTCTGGGAACAGATAAATAGAATTGTCAAACCATGGATGATAATATAAAATGAAAAATGCTCAAGGAAATGGTATCAATTCATATTTTAACCATATAAATAGAAAGTATTTCACTTTCTTTAATATTTATATTAATTGATATTTCTATCAATATTCAATGAAATTTTACTTTTATGTGACACAAATAAAATCCTATATCAATTTTTTTTTTCTTACAACTTTGTAAGCATTATGAGTACAAAGTCAGGGTTTTCCCAAGGTGCCTTCCATGCATTTAATTTTGGAAAAGCCCTTAGACCATTTAGGACCCTGAACATTTTAAAAAGGAACAAGATTTCTGTAACCAATACTTTTGGCAAATGAAAATGATTGGCACATTCAGAACCAATATGTTTTAAAACTCAGTAATGATAAATGATTTTTTTTTTATCTATTTTAGAAAATATATAATTTCTTTTTTTTTTCTTATCATCTTAGGAATTATGATTTAGAATTTTAAATAAGTCTTACAAGTTTTAAAAACATGTCTTTAAATTTTTTTAACATTATAAGAGGAATCCAATATCTTTCAAATCAATAGATTTGACCCTATATGATGGCGATACTGTATAAGTGGACATTTGCACTAGAGTTTAACGTTATTTATATTATTAACAGATCTTATTCATTAAAAACTTAAAATCTACCAATACAAAACTTCTCTTTCTTAAACTGGTATTGTAGTCATTAGCCATGGCAAATTAACCACCGCGAAATCAATATTTTAAGTAAAATCTAGATGATTAGTAGCAAACAAATTAATTAAAAAGAAGTTAAAAATAATAAAATTTGACGTTTTCTTTGAACCCTCAAAAAGATGTCAACACTTTTCCAAAGCATTTAGTACGATATCTTTTTATATTGATAGAATATTATCAATTAACTAGACATCAAAAGCAGATAAAATCACTATAAATGCCAGTAAATTGTACACAATGATATGCATTTTCAGTTTTTCTTTTAGATAAACAGAAACAATCATTCATGTTTAGAAGGGGACCAAATATTTTAGTTTAAATAATATTAAAATAGATTTTAAAAAACCCAGATCTTCTTCAAAGTTCTATTTATGTTCCACATAAATTATTGAAATCCTTAAGCTCCCTTACGTGCCATGATATATTATCTAGAAGGTAGTATATATATATATGTCTAATGTATCCCTCCAAACATCTAAAAAATCACAATATTTGGAATTCAAAACAAAATACTAGCAACAAAATTGCATCGATGATCACAAACGCCAGCATACAATTTATGTCTAAACTAGTATCATGATGCTGAATGCTTGAGTTCTGTTTGTTCTTTGTTCTTTTTACGTTCCTGTATGGTAGCAAATTGCTGTACACCAGATCTAGGATAAGACCAGGTCGTAATCTGTGTTCAGTTTGAAATTATATTTTAAATAACAACATAAATGATACAGAATGGTTATATGCACAAAATACGAAAATAAAAGCATTGGTCAAGGCAAAGTATCATATAAAAAACTAACAAGATCATCTGTCCATATATCCTGCTCAGACTATGCTGATGTTCAATAAGCCATGAAATCAGGGCCGAAATTATAATTCTGTGCATAATTTGAAAGAAAACAAATAACTTCACAATGACAGTTGAACTGAGTTTTTTTAATTTTCATGTGACCATTACTTCAAGGTACAAACCTTAACCAGAGAATATTATATTGTTTGAATATTCCATTCTAATGTTCAGTGAACCAAGCAATCAGGTCCTCAGAAGTCTATGTTTTTGAACAATCAAATATGTTTAAACTAACTATTTGAACTAAAAACAAGAAAGCTTTCATGGTATCTTTAATATCCATGTACGTCTGGGAACAGATAAATGTAATTGTCAAACCATGGATGATAATGTAAAATAAAAAGTGCTATAGGAAATGTTATCAATTTATATATTTAACCATATCAATAGAAAGTATTTCACTTTCTTTAATATTTATATTAATTGATATTTCTATCAATATACAATGAAATTTTACTTTTATGTATAATTGACACAAATAAAATCCTATATCAAATTCATTTTGCCCTTTTTTTTAATTATACATTGTTCCAAAATGTATTGGGTGGTGGATGGGAGACACTCAAATTTGTTAAATGATGGTGGTTGAATTTTTCTTAGACCTTTGTAAGCATTATGAGTACAAAGTCATGGTTTTCCCAAGGTGCCTTCAATGCATTTAATTCTGGAAAAGCCCTTAGACCATTTAGGACCCTGAACAATTTAAAAAGGAACAACATTTCTGTGACCAATACTTTTGGCAAATAAAAATGATTTTTTTTATCTATATTAGAAAATATATAATTTCTTTTCTTTTCTTATCATCTTAGGACTTAGGATTTAGAATTTTAAATAAGTCTTACAAGTTTTAAAAACATGTCTTTAATTATTTTATTTTTTTTAACATTTTAAGAGGAATCCAATATCGTTCAAATCAATAGATTTGACCCTTCATGATGGCGATACTGTATAAGTGGACATTTGCACTAGAGTTTAACGTTATTTATATTATGAACAGATATTATTCATTAAAAACTTAAAATATACCAATACAAAACTTCTCTTTCTGAAACTGGTATTGTAGCCATTAGTCATGGAAAATTAACCACAGTGAAATCAATATTTTATGTAAAATCTAGATGATTAGTAGCAAACAAATTAGTTAAAGAGAAGTTAAGAAAAATAAAGTTTTACATCTTAAATACTAATTTGCTTTCGAGTAAATTCTTATTTTAATTTTAAATTTCTCTATATTTTTATTTTAAATTTGACGTTTTCTTTGAACCCTCAAAACAATGTCAACACTATTACAAAGCATTCAGTGCGATATCTTTTTATATTGATAGAATATTATCAATTAACTAGACACCAAAAGCAGATAAAATCACTATAAATGCCAGTAAATTGTACACAATGATATGCATTTTCAGTTTTATTAGATAAACAGAAACAATCATTCATGTTTAGAAGGGGACCAAATATTTTAGTTTAAATAATATCAAAATAGATTTTAAAAAACCCAGTTCTTATTCAAAGTTCTATTTGTGTTCCACATAAGTTCTTGAAATCCTTAATCTCCCTTACGTGCCAAGATATATTATCTAGAAGGTAGTACATAAATATGTCTAATGTATCCTCCAAACATCTAAAAAAATCACAATATTTGGAATTCAAAACAAAATACTAGCAACAAAATTGCATCGATGATCATAAACGTCAGCATACAATTTATGTCTAAACTAGTATCATGATGCTGAATACTTGAGTTCTGTTTGTTCTTCTTTGTTCTTTTCACGTTCCTGTATGGTAGCAAATTGATGTTCACCAGATCTAGGATGAGACCAGGTCGTAATCTGTGTTCAGTTTGAAATTATATTTTAAATAAAAACATAAATGATGCAGAGCGGTTATATGCACACAAAAAAAAACAAAAATAAAAGCATTGGTCAAGGCAAAGTATCATAAAAAGAATTAACGAGATCATCTGTCCATATATCCTGCTCAGACTATGCTGATGTTCAATAAGCCATGAAATCAGGGCCGAAATTATAATTCTGTGCAAAATTTTAAAGAAAACAAATAACTTCACAATGACAGTTGAACTGAGTTTTTTAATTTTCATGTGACCATTACTTCAAGGTACAATCCTTAACCAGGGAATATTATATTGTTTGAATATTCCATTCTAATGTTCAGTGAACCAAGCAATCAGGTACTCATATTTTAATTGGTTTACTAAAATAAATATTTCTTTAAAAAAAATTGATAACAACTGAATATAAAGATACGGGGCTAATAAAAAAATAATGAATGATGAATTTCTCCACGGGACACAGATGATGTCCAATGCTCGCATATAAAGTTATAATGGAACACAACTCAGGAACTGTAAAACTGACGCTACCCAAATTTGTATTTGATCTGAATTTTGTGGTAATAAGTATTGTATGTAAGTGTTAATAGTTATCAAAGGTACCAAGGCTATAATTCAGTACGCCAGACGCGCGTTTCGTCTACATAAGACTCATCAGTGACGCTCATATCAAAATATTGTGAAGCCAAACAAGTACAAAGTTGAGGAGCATTGAGGGTCCAAAATTCCAAAAACTTGTGCCAAATACGGGTAAGGTTATCTATGCCTGGGATAAGAAAATCCTTAAAACATTTAATTGAGGCAAACTAAATTCAGAAAACAGTAATAACAAATCCAGCAATTTTTCGATTTATAAATGGGCATAACTCTAGAACAGTAAAGGTGACGTTACCAAAATCCATACTTGAAATGTGTTTGTAGTCACAAGCATTGTGAATAAGTTTCATAACATTGGTCAGGGTGAAATTATGAATTGAAACAATATATTTTGCAATTTTTCCATTTTTTAAGGGGGATAACTCTAGAACGGTAAAAGGGAGGTCAACAAAATTACTTAGTTTTCTGAAATGTAATTACTTTGGATAATACTTCATGCCATCAGCAGTATAGGCTTCTTCCCAACCACACGGTAAAACTGAAATACAGAGTTGATGAAGACTTGTAAATTAGATATTGTGAAGTTTTGCATAAATATTGCTTAATGGAAAGTAGTACATTCCTGTTTTTAATCTTATTTCCGCTTAATTGAGTTTTTACACATCTTATAAGTTCATAACCAGCACCTTTGCATTGTGTATTCTTTTTTCAGGACACTCAACATCAGTATTAACCGAAAGTGACAATGACGAGAAACTTGTAATATACTCGGCCTTCCAGACCCATGTTTCTTTCACGTAAAATCAACTTCTATACATCTATATTGTAATCAGATAAATAAAGATTACGTCATCAGATCTAAATTCTAATTATTAAGTGAAATTAACTGCACGGGTCGAACCCGTGCAGTGAATTATTGAACTATGTAATTAACATTATCTTAGTACCTTTAAAAATAAGTTTCAAACATTTACCAAAAGTTTAGATTGATTGGCGCTGTTCGTCAACATTCCTCATATGCATATTCATGAGTAAGAAACTATGCAGAAGTTTAGCAAGCAAACTTAAATGCAGAGGACACCCGAATTACATTGAAGTGATAAATATATATTTTATCTTTTCTAAAGTTCTAAAAGTGAAAATTAGTGTTGATAAAACAGGTTATGTTTCATAACCTAATAGTTGCAATTGTAGTAATACTTTCAGAAGATGTATTACGGTTTTGGAATAAAATCTTAATTGTGTCATAAAATTGATATCTTATCTTTGCTTTTCTATACAATATAAACCGCTATCTTTTGTTTTGTTCTTAACATCCTCCTGTTATGGTCTATAAAAATTCATTTTTAATTCAAATTCATGATCAATTGTACATTTTGTATTTTGCTTCCTAAAAGGAAAAGATTGCTGAATTAAACTTCACTATTTTCAAATAATTGATTTTTATAATGTATTTTTTTTAAATTATTTATAACGGATTTAATCTATCAGTCTATGAAATTGAACGTTGCTCAATCCCATGGCGAATATGACAGAAAGGTATCTTAATGTAAAATCAATTTAAATTCATGTTTTTCAATATTAAAATATTTTGACACCAAAACTCTACATATATAAATGATCATCAATCTCGTTTATTACTAATAAAGAAACATACGGTCTTTTAAAATGTTGTTTTTACTTTACGCTCGAATTCCATTTTGGCTAAATATCGTAGCTGGACCAACTGTTTCGTACATCTCAATAGCGATGAACATTGTGATCTTTGTGGCTTTATTTGACCGGAAGATTAGAACACCTTCAACTGTTTTGATGCAGGGGCTAGCACTGGCGGATAGCTTAACAGCATTATGTACCTATGGATTTGAGCCGTTATTTGTGGCTTTTTATGACAGGATTGGAAAATCGAATTATTTGGCGAACAATTTAGGAGACTTATTAGAGACTGTCAGTCTTAAGTATTCACTCTGTTGGCTTCACTTTTTAGTAACCAATCTGTCAGATACATTTCACCTCGCGTCTGTATTGTTAACAACATCTCTTGGATTACAGAAAGTTCTGGCTGTACTTTGCCCAATATGGACTAAAACCAAAATTACCGAAAGAAAAACAGGTGTAGTTTGTGCTATCTGTTTTTTATTTTCATCGGCCATCAGTATCCCCATCTTGTTTATTGTAAGTTTTATTCATTGGAAAGGAGAACTCTGTTTGGTGTCAGAACCGAACGCAAGCTTCCAGAAGTATGTGTTGGTGTTTTATCCTATTATTTTAACCGTTGTTCTATCAACTGCAGTAGTTGCTATGTTCGCATCTACATGCTATATCGTTTTTATCCTGTGTCACAGAAAACATGTAAGAGGTCATGCATCTGCGTCAAGCTCTGAAAAGAAATCGTGCATGCTAGTTTTAAGTGTGATGGTTGTATTTTTACTCTCGGAAGTACCAAGATTGTACATTAATTCAACCATATTTTTTACTTATCGCACTGACCTGGAAAGGAACGACAACATTGCTTATTATAAAACGAGGACTGCAATTGACACAAAAGAGGAAATGGAGTGCTCCTACGACAGAGATAATACAGAGGGAGCACAATTTAACGTAACAAATTCATGTATCGTCAATGATCTACCACCGACCTGGGTAACAGAAGTTGAAAATTATATTACTGATAAGCTAGACTTCAATAGTGAAATATTTCAGAATGCTTTAAAAAACAAATATCATTCAACTATAGATCTTTTTGAATTTTCCAGCTATGACATGTTACTTCAATCTTTGATACAGGTTGCCAAGAATGTGTATTGTAGTGGTGAAATCATTGATGCTTTAAACATCCATCTGTTATTTGCTGATTGTAGTTCTGTATTTTTATTGGACCTTCATAACTCAAACATTGTTCTAAATGTGCTTGCATCTACGCCATTTACTGAACCATTGAACTATACTCTAAACATTATCTGGGGACATTTGGACATTAGTTTGGAACATTTGAAAATATTTATGGAGATTTTAAAGTTCTTCATGATTATTGGTTGTTGGTCAAATTTTATAATATATATACTCATGAGTGAAAAACTACGCACATGTTTTGCTAGAAAACTAAAATGCTGTCGGGACGCATAGGATAAAAGACCAGAAGACATAGAGATGAACTGACAGATGTTATTTTCCAGTGCATCATTAATTATTATGACATGTGCAACTTAAGGGGGCTTGCGGGTCTAAATCATTTTTTTTTAATTTAGTATAGCATGTATAGGATTTCGCTATATTTTTCTATAAATGAATCTTATACTAAATAGAAAAATGAAATAAAACAATGGGGTCACCGTTCATTTACGCTCACAATCTGTCATCGAAAGAAGCATACATTTTTGTTAATGTCCCTTTTTTCTGTTGAACTAATAGGAGAAATTGAGTTAATATCGAAATGAAAAAAGAACTAATTTACAGAAATCGCTTACATTTTACAATTATTTAGTTTATGTACAGCTTATTCGAAAACAACAATAAAAAATATAGGTCACCGTTGAGTTAAAAAGATGTTTCAATTTTAATGCCAAAACATTCCATTTTTGCACCAAATGGAGATAATTTGGACCTTTTTAATGATATCTACGTTTTAAAAGTCACCTTGGGCCAACCCGAGTTGATTTTTTGAAAGATTTTTGTACCATATGATAGGGTAACAACTACTAAAGGTAATAATAAAATTTGTAATGAAAAATAAATGTTTCATTTTTTCTGAAAATTTTATACCCGCGAGTTTTCTTAACTGTACTTTATGTATATCGTCCTATTCATTTCTATCTTCATCAGAAGGTTTAACAAATAAAGGCAACAGTAGTATACCGCTGTTCAAAACTCATAAATCCATGGACAAAAAAAAATCGGGGTAACAAACTAAAACTGAGGGAAACCATTAAATATAAGAGGAGAACAACGACACAACATCAAAATGCAACACACACAGAAACGGACCAAGCACCAGACAAAATCCCACGAGAACAACAAACATAACATCAAACCCAAATATATGAATTTGGGATAGATAAGTACTGTGGAACGTCTTATAGTAATGTGAATTTACACTAAAAAATAAGAGAAAACAAACGACACATCGTTAAAATATAACACACACAGAAACGAACTATAATATAACTAAGGTCATATTCCTGACTTGGTACAGGACATTTTTAAAGGAAAAAAAGTTGGGTTGAACCTGGTTTTGTGGCATGCCAAACCTCCCTCTTTTATGGCCATGTGAAATATAACATTAAAATGACAACACATCATTAAAGGACTACGATATAAATGAATAGGAAAACATAATTGACAAAACAGAAAGAAACCACCGATCGTCGGCAGCGATCAATAAAAACCGGATTCGAAGGTATCTTTACAGGAGCGTCTTCCGACCTCAAAACATCAGTGTTGACAGGGTGGTGACAATGACGAGAAACTTGTTAGGCCCATGTTTCATTCAAGTAAACTCAACTTCTTTTTTGTGTTTATTTGTTCGGTTGCTTAAACTTAAGTAAGAAGGAAAATATAATTATATTTTTTTTAATGTTGTTATCTTGAAGCAGATGTATTACATGATAGTTCAAGTATGTCAGATAACACAATTTATCTTAAATCAACTCCACTAACAGACTATAGCCGCTCATAGAAGTTTTTAGTACATTTGTTTTGTCCTTTTTTCAGGCCAATTTTAAACATCACAGATTCGCCTCGTTCATGACACAAAATGACTTAACATTTACCAACCAAAAAGTGAATTTTCCTAGGAGTTTTACTTTTTAGTACATTAAAAAGGAAAGGACAAATTCCTGTTTTTATATTGATAAAGACATTTGCTACGTACACATAAGATGTCAATACATATTGTCAGTTCATATCTTACTTAATAGTATTTTAATTGTAATTCTGTTGGACTTATATAAGACAAAAAGTTTTCTGGGGCAAATAATTTCCATGGAAAAGAGATATGTCAATGCTTATACAACTGCATACCAATTTCCATCAACTTGCCACTAATGGTTACCCATGAACTGAACTTATCACCAACTCATACATGAAAACTAAGCAAAAGTTTCAGTCAATAGACCATATCTGCGGGAGTGGGGCCAAATAATCTCCATGGTAATGAGATGTGCTTATACTATTACACAACTGCATACCAAATACCACTAGTGGTTAACCAAAAACTAAACCTAATCACAAACTAAGACATGGTTGACGCCGATGCCGGAAACAGCATACCTATGTTCCGCTTGTTCACTCCGTCAAGCGAGATGAATATGGGAACAACAGTCAACATTGTGTAACAATCTAAACTATAAAACCCCATAACCCTTGTGGTGGTTAATAGCACATCAAATAATTGTTTAGAATGGCAATACTTATTTTTACCCATAAAATACCGGTACTTTTGTACATATGTACATCTGTTCAAGAAAGATAGTAGAAAAGACAAAAAATATAGATCTACATCTTTTAAAAAACATCTATTGAATCTTACAAAAATCAAAGCAAAAACAATTTCAACGCAATGTTTTTGAAATTTATTGAAAACTCCCGTCTCAAATTCCATTTTTGTCAAGCCTGTGATTTTTGTCGCAAAAGTGAGACATGGCGATCATACATTCCGTAGTCAGTGTTGCCCACAAATATTCATTCTGTGGTTAAAGTTTTTGAAATTATAATAACTTTCTTAACCTTTCCTGGGTTTCTACCAAACTCGGACAAAAGCTTGTGTATGATCAAAAGACAGTATCCAGAAGTAAATTTGTAAAAACAAATCCTGTTTATCCGAATTTTTACTTATAATTGGACTATTTTTCTGGCAGTGACCATTACATTCACTCTGTGGTTAAAATTTTTAAAATATAAATTACTTTCTTGAAATATCTTGGATTTGTACAAAACATGGACAAAAGCTGGTTAATGATCATAAGATAGTATCCAGAAGTACAAAAAAAATCCTGTTCGTCCATATTTTACTAATAGATGGACTTAGTTTTTCTTCCAGTTAACATTACATAGTCCGTAGTTCGTTTTTTAAACATTTATTAGATTCATAAACCATCCTGGATTTTTACCATCATTTGATAATGGTATTTTCATTGGAGTTCAGTATTTTTATTTTAGTTATGATTTTGGCTGTTTTTTCTTCAGATCCCTGATTATTTGACCGCAAATGTTAGATTGTCTTAAGGTGAAGGGGAAGAAGATAATGGTTGTTAAAGTCATGGTCTAGGGCATTACATTTCTAGATACGAGCTGGCAAACAGGACTTGTACATGCAAGGTTAACTTTGCTCTCAATCTATATTTTCTTCCACTTTATATTTTTGAAAGTATACAACTGCTTTAAATAAATAAAAAACACAACAAATAATGATACATTTTTATTAATATGTTAGAAACACTGAATGAGGACGGACACTTTCAGAGACAGACAATTGATATTCAATTACAGATAGTTTAATATACTTAGAGACAGATCTAAATAATAAGTGTAAAACTACACAAGATATTTGCAGATAATATACAGTATAAAAAAGAAGATGTGGAATGATTGCCAATGAGACAACTATCCACAAAAGACCAAAATGACACAGACATTAACAACTATAGGTCACCGTACGGCCTTCAACAATGAGCAAAGCCTATACCGCATAGTCAGCTATAAAAGGCCCCGATAAGATCAGCTTTTGATGTACATACAAAAAATTCTGACAAATTTTAAGAATAGGGTTAATAAGAAGACAATAATGTTATAATATCAAAGAAAAGCAAATGCCTTAAATTCAATAGACATTAAAACGTTTTTGGACTTTAAGACTCAAATCATAAGTAGCCCATCAGTAGTCGATGATTTGCTAAAATATGAAAGTCGAGATAGAATTCATCAGAAATATAACAGTCAGTCGACAAGTCAAGATTAAAAATTTGAGATAGTTTCTATAAAGATCTTCAAGTTCCATAGGTAGAGTTGTTAGCAATCTATAAATACACCATATTACTTTTCGAATTGTCTGATATTTTTGCAAATCATGGTGGTACAATGATCAATGGAATTTCCCTTGATAACATATTATTAAGGTCATTGATGAATATAGCATAACTATGAAATAATCATTCATTTTTGCAAAAATAATATGTCATATTGAAAAAAAAATGCACAATACTTTCATAATTTTCAAGGGTTATAAATCATTGTTGATTTCCTGGGCCTGATCGTTTGAAACTTAAATTGTATCTTTGCCTAAGACTGTGACATCTTATTAATACAAAATATCTTTAGGTTAATGCCCATACTTGACCTCTATATACTTTTCAAATAATATTGAACAGATTATGTTGATATCCAACACAGCTCCAAAGTTCAACATGCTTTGGATTTCTCAATATTAATATATGTCCACTAACAATATACCGAAATTAATTCCTTATTTTTTGTAAGTTTTATATGAGTTTAATTGTTAAAAGTTAAGACTTTTTTTTAAATTTCTTGTCCAAGTATCTTTGAAGCTATGGTAAGTAAATAATAGTTTGTTTTTTTTTCTACAAAGAAAGTGTCCATCTAAAAACAAACCACATGCAATTACTATGTACACATAAGTAATTACTCTGTAACTATGTAAACATACATGTATTAAATATCAAGAATAAATATTGCACATAAATACATTTGATTTAAAGTAGGAATATTGCAAAAAAAAAAAAAAATTGCAAAAAAAAAAATCAAAATAAAGATATCATTAATTTGTTTTGACCTATATATCAGAATGAGGGTTTAGAAAAAAGTCCTAATTTCTGCTTTGTACAGTCCCATAGATTTTTTCTCTCGATTCGTTACTTTTTTAAAATCATTTTATTATTCAGTATTCCAGATTACAATAAAAATATTTTCTATACCTCATCATTTAACATGAATACATTGGAAATAGTAAGAGTTTCATTTTATGGATTTCTTCATTGATATAGACAACAGAAAACAATGAGGTATTTTTAAGCGGAAATAAAAATCAACAACAACATATCAAGAATAATTGTAGTACAGAATTAATCTATTTTTTTGCAAGAGGCATTTCACATATAAGTTTAGAAATGTTTAAAGATTACAATTAAACCTGCTCATAGAAAAGTCCTGATGAACAGACAACCAACATCATCAATTAGGTTTTTTTACAATAAAAAGTTTTAAAAGCCTTTCAAATTATCATTCAAAGGTTAACTGCTGAAAATATGTATGACTTATGCTGTATAAATTAAAGTTCTGAAAATATGTATGACTTATGCTGTATAAATTTAAGAAACTCACAACTTAAAATAAAAATACTAAATAAATTAAATTAAATTAAACCACAACACAGAATGGAAAACCACAAATCTATCACAGAAAAACAGCAAAAAGCATCTTGCTTGGTTACAAACTGCAAATCAAAGCAAAAACAGGACTGGGTTCTACAAAAATTCATTGATTTTTCAATGATTACATTAAAACAACATCTAACTTCAATTGAATTTGTGCAAACCAGTCCACTATATTAGCAGAAAATAAACAAAATACAGGTTTATCAAAATCATGTTTAAAATCATTTTAATTTTGGTAAAGGTAAGTTTTACCAATATTTTTTCAAGCATTCACATGAAAAAGAAGTGATATAGTCTGTGTTACTCAGAAGCTTTGAATATATTAATGAAAAAGATTGATGCAAATGGTTTTTCCACAGACTTATTATGAATATTTAAGATCAAATAACAACAGTTCTTGTTGAAATTGATGAAAGAAAAAAATTTGACTGAAACGGTTAACCAGTGGAGATAAGTGTTCAGAACATAATAATGCAGCATGTGTATTAACCTATTAAACATACCAATACATATGTATATATCAACTATACAATTATCAAGATATTTGGTACAATAAATACTTCTATAATCATTTAATATGATAATTTACGAATTAGAAATACAATTCCTATTTATCACTGTCATTGAAAATACATTAAAAGGGAATTTAACTTATAATAGTCTAGTGCTTATATTAAATAGTGTTATCATATATACATATGTATATCAAGTTTATACAACAAGCAAAAATGCAACAGAAACATTATATAATAAATATTAAAGCTCTAGTCTGATTATTGATGTATTCAAAATAACTGTAAAAAAGTTTAAAATGTATCTTTTACCAAGCCATTCTGTCATATCCTCATTTTAATTTTGATTTACATATATATTCTTGTTAATTACAGGACTTTACAGTTCTCAGACACTTAGGTTGACATTCAAGCGCCTTTACATACACAATATTTTTACAGTGTAAGAAAATAAATATTTTATTGCTACAAGCTCTAGAAAGGGGAAAAAAGCGATGCTTCCTTTCACAAAAATTAAATCACCTAGCAATAGTCTAAATTCTGAGCTTGCAACTAGATATCAATTTTGCCTAATCTATAACTTTACTAAGGTATTAATTGTATGTTAAAGTTATATGCTTAGTAATCATAAATACACATGTATAACATTTGCAAATATTCAGTTTATATATGTTACTATATTTAAAAAAAAAACAATTAGAAAGATACATGTAATTAGAGCACTGATTTCAAACAAAACCCATCTTATTTTGGCTCAATCAGTCTTACTTTGACATCCATCAAATAAATAAAAAAGAGCAAATATAAACAAACATTTGTCAATTTTTTTTCTAAAATATGCAAGGTTGCTATGGTTATTCTATGCTACCTTTGGCTCAATTATGCAAAATTTTGTTTTAAACAAAATTTGCTCATTGCTATTGGGAACCTACCAATTACTACCAACTATAAACATTGTATACATATTGAAATCAAATATCAGGTTAAAAACATTTGTTATTACAGTAATTGAAATATTTTCTTCAATTTCTAATTTTCAAGTCAACTTCATATTTTCTAGTATGGTTCAGGATCAATTCATCCCTATTTATATAGCTATTTATATATCATGTATGAGTACTTGATTTCTTTACAACTAAAAGACATGTTCATAAATTATATCACACCTCAATGATTTGTGTTCAACGTGAATACAAGTGAACAGAAATGATACATTGATAAAAGCAGTATAAAAATGAACATGCTGAATCAAGGTTTTAAGAATTAAAATAAAGCTTTTAAAAATCTATTGTAAAATACATAAAATGTGGAAGACTTCATAATTGCATATAGATGCTATCATCGTTGTTGCATTTAATTAGACTGAGGAAGATAGACCATGGTTCGTAAAGACTCACAACAATTTAATACATATTTGATTTTGCTTAATAATTCACTTTCTCAAGCAACAAAACTTTTGAGTAAGACTATTGAAATCAGACTCAGAAACCATCCTTCCAAAATACTGGATTTGGTATTTCTAGAACAATACAGTACTGAATACAGTTTTATGACTGAGAGCTGTAGTCAAAGACTTGACTTATAATAAAAAAAACATTAAAGGGAGCAATTATGAGTTACAGAAAATAACTATTTTTAGTTGTTTTTTCTTTATATCAGGTTTAAATATTTATAAAATATGGAATTGTTTAATCAACAAAAGTAATATCTATTAATGATCTCCATTCCTTGAGAAATAAAAACCTCTTTGTCATAATCAAATACAACATCAGACATGGTTTTTGGGGTACAGTGGAGTCCCCGGTGTCGGCGCGGCCCGTGATATCGCGCATTAGCTGATTTCGTCATGTCAACACAGTAACACATACAAAATCGTTCTTGTTATTGTTTTAGCCTTCAGAAGGGATAAAAAAGAATAAAATTGATAAGTTCAAGAATTAATTAATAACTGCAATCCCGTGATTTACCATATTTGGCCAATTTCCATTAAAAAAATTACATCATCAGATTATTTTTGTTTTATTTCAGTCAAATTAATATCAGATTGAAATATTTTTGCTCTGCATCCTTGGAAGTGTGTTTGGTACAAACTCAGCTATATTTAGTAGTATAAAATCTTTCCTTTATTTCAAATAAGCTATTTTTGGAAGGCATGCGCGAAATCACCGGACATTGGAGGAACTCTCAGAACAGGGGTTTTCCTAATTTTGGACACACATTACACAAAATCTAAAGGATGTAACCATACAAACAGAAGATTTTATGAAATAAAAGTATGTTATGAATGTGTTCACACAAAATTATCCAATTTTTGGTTTTATCACTTGAATGAAGTGAAGTCATAAGTCTTAGGTGCGCGGATACACCGGACTGCACCGTAATATTTTTTTTTTATTAGATTTTACATTTTCATAAAATAAAGAATTTCTTTCAACAGAATTAAATATATCAATGGTCTTTTTTCCATCAGAATTAAATCTAACAATGGTCTATCTTCCTATCAGAACAAAAAACCTCATTGGCAAGATAATTACTGGCATGATTTTTCTATAATACAACAAAATAAAAATAATTCAATCCAAATTTCCTAAACATTCAGATATGTCATTGTATAAATGCCATACTTGCCATTTAAAAGTGACATTTTACGCATAATGTTTTCATCAGATGAAGCCAAAAAAACATTTATTGTAAATGTTACATTTTAATCTAGATGTGATGTTTGTGTGTCCTTCAAACAAATGAAATAAAATCAATACAAATGAGCTGATTACATCTCCTTCATTTTCATTGGTTGATAAAAATAGACAGACTCTGATGACACAAACTGGTGTATAAATAATTTAAAAGCATGCCAGATGGTTGATGGAATATTTGAAAATGGTAACATTGATTTTACATATGATAAAGCCTTTTTGGAATGCTATTTAAATTAAAAACAAAAAAGCTTTCATGGTATCTTTAATATCCATGTACTTCTGGGAACAGATAAATGCAATTGTCAAAACTATGAATGATATATAAAATACACAATGCTGACGAAAATGTTACCAACTTATATTTCTATTTTTTTTTATATATATCCATAGCCGTTTAGAACCCTTGAACATTTTTAAATGGATTAGCATTTCGGTATCCAATACTTTTTGGCAAATACAAATGATTGTCTTTAAATGTCACATTCATAACTAATATTTTTGAAGCAATGGTAAATGAAACAAAATTTTAATCTGATAATTTCTATTCTTTCTTGTAAACTTATTACGTCCCATGCAAGATCAATAAGAATTCTTACATGTATATCAAATTATCAATAAATTAGTCTAAAAAGTTAAAACATGTCGTTAATAATAATTTTGTAAGAATAAACAAATATTGTTGATATCAATAGTTTTGGCTCTCATATGGCGATAGTATACAAGCAGACATTTTCACTGGAGTTTTAAGTCATTTAAATCTTGAAGACATATTATACATTAAAACCTAAAAGTTAAAATCTTCCAATAGAAAACTGCCATGAAATCTATTTTTAGGGTTAAAATCTAGAATGTTTAGTACTACACAAATAAGTTCAAAAGTTGTTGAAAAAATAAATTTTAAATCTTTTATATTAATTTGCTTTTGAGTAAATTCTTATTCTAAATCTTACATTTCCTATATTCAAATTTCAAAATTTGACATTTCCTATAAATTGTATTGATATTTTAAATTTTACTTTTTTCTATATTGATACATGTATTTTAAATTTTACTTTTCCTATATTGATATTTTAAATCTGACTTTTCCTAAATTTCTTATTCTTAATTTGATGTTTCCTATACCCCCCCCCCCCCCAAAAAAAAAGAGGTCAACACTATGCAAAAGTAGTCAATTGATATTATTTATATCACACTAACTAGCTATAGACATTAACAAACAGATATAATCACAATAAATGCCAGTTCACAATAATTAGCAATTACAATTTTTCTCAAATAACCAGATACAATGTTAAGAATGGAACCATGCAACTTAGTTCATTAATATTAAAATACAGTCTGCACCAAAATTATTTCCAAAGATTAGTCCAATATTCTGATATTTTTCTTAAGTGTCTAAACAAATTTTGAAACAACTTGCTAGTCCAAAAAAGTTTTTTCCTAATCTGTGGACTAGTGGATAATGGTGCAGATTGAAATTATGGAACTTATTCAAAATTCTTTAATATCCCACATAAATTATTCAAATCGTTAAGATTTGTTACATGTGAAGATATATTATCTAGCAGGTAGTACACATATATGTCTAACTTATCCCTCTATACATCTAAAAGATATTTTAATCTTAAAATTCAAAATATTTGGAATTCAAAACAATTGCTAGCAACTGAATTCCATCGATGCCTGAAACACACAGAATATAATACAAATGTCTATCATCATGATGCTGTATGCTTTAGTTCTGTTTGTTCATCTTTGTTCTTATTTACCTGTATGGTAGCAAATTGCTGTACACCAGATCTAGGATGAGACCAGGTTGTAATCTGTGTTGAATGGCTGAAAAATAATATAAACAGTTTTAAACTACATTTTACATTTGAAAAAGCCTGTACGAAGTCAAGATATGACAGTTGTTGTCCATTCGTTTGATGTGTTTTATCCTTTGATTTTGCCTTTTGATTAGGGACTTTCCGTTTGAATTTTCCTCTGAGTTCTGTATTTTTGTGATTTTACTATTCGTTGGATACCAATTTCTGTGGATTTCATGAGTATAGCTTTTCCACGAAACGTAGTGTTCAACGAATTACCAATTCTCTATAACTTTATGTGCAGACTTAAGCAAAACCACGAAATCAAAATATCCATGAAAAAACAAGTTTTCCTCAATCCACAAAAATTGGAACTCACCAATATAAATCAATCCACAGTACTCTCGTACAAAAAAATGCTGTACAAAATACAATAAGAAAGCAACAGTCAGAGGAAAAATTACTAGATATTAAATGTTAACAAGAATATCTGTCCATACAACACTATGCTGTGCTCGTACTATCTTATGTTGATAATCAGTTCAGCCATCAAAATCATGATCAAAATGGTAGTTATTCACATAATTATAGAAAAGTTCCCCTCAGTCTCACAACAAACAATTGTAACGAGTTTTAAATTTCACAACTAACTGTACTGAGTTTTAAATTTTAAAACTTACAAATTGTACTGACTTTTAACATTCACATGACCAAAACTTCAGGCTAAATTACCTTTACCAAAAACTTTAACCAGAAAATGTATTTATTACCCACACATCATATTTCTATGTTCAGTGATAGTGTATTCAGGTTCCAACCCTCAACTTAGCATATGACTTTAAAAGTTCACATCATATAAGATTGATTGATTTTTGGTGTATTAACAACACTTTTCAGAACCACATTTAGGCTATTTTGTGGCAGCCAGTTTTTATTGGTGGAGGAAGCCGGAGAAAACCATCGACCTTCAAGAGGAAAACTGACAATCCTAATCAATTAAGGTTGAAGTCGAGTACACCTGAACGAGCGGGGTTCAAACTCACAACCTCAGTGGTTAGTGGAAACAGTAGTAACTACTTAGACCACTCGACCACAAAAAAAACATGTGTTCTAAGTTTCAAAATTGTTGTTACAACAACTTTATTCAACTTCATTATTAACAACCTCATCATTAAACAGAACTGACGGAAGAACTCACATAGGATCTAATGCGTTCTGGGTAATATGTTCACAACAATACATCAAAACCTTGTGATTGGCTTATAATGACCTAAACAATAGTAATTCAACCAATGACATGATATAATTTTCATTTTGGGGTACGAATAAAAATGTTACCCAAAATCCTTTAGAAAGTCCAATACAATCAACATCAAAACATTGAAATTGGCTAACACATATCACAATGGCCTAAACAATGGGAATTTAATTCTAATTTTGAGATACAAACAATTAAATTATCCACAATACACTAGATTCCAAAACATTGTGATTGGCTTACAACATTCTAAACAATGGTAATTCAACCAATGATGTGTCATAGTTTTCATTTTTGGGTGTAAACAATGAAATTATCCTTAATCCTAAATTTTCTGAAATGACAAATTACCACTTGTACTTACTTTAGGTAATATTTCATACCATCAGCAGTATAGGCTTCTTCCCAACCATAGGGTAAAGCTGAAACACAGAGATGATGCTTTTTGTTAATTAGTGCACATTAAACTTTGATGTTTTTTTTAATATGGCCATGTTAACTTTATGTTAATTAACTGTATACAAAATGCTGAACTACTTAATGTAACTTTATGTTTATTAACTGTATACAAAATGCTGAACTACTAAGTATTCGAAACACTAGGGTTTTACTATTTCCAGGTAAAAACTGTCTTAGTTGTACATGTATTTCCCACACCTATTCAGAATTTTTTTAATGTGCCATAACAGATTCAATCTTTCAACTGTTTTAATTTGAGCGCCCTGATGAGCTGTATGTAGATAAAAAGCAAATCAGCAAAACAATTTATAAAGCTTTGTATATTTAATGAGATTATTTAGAGATTTTTTTATGAGGGATTTATGTGTATTTGTGCTTTACTTACGTTCAGCTTCAATAATAGATCTGACAGCACATACAACTTCTTTGGCTTCAGCAGCAATTGTCTTTGGTGATAACTTTTTATGTTTACTTAGATAAGCGGGTGGTTTGTTTCCTCTAGCGACTTCACCTTGCTGTCTACAAATTGATAAAATACATATATATTGATAATATCCTTATATTTATCTATCATGAAAGGATATTGTAAAATTTAAATATCATAAGCTGTTTTATGTCATTTTATATTTAGCTGTTACATCGACTTGCTTAGTAGTATCTCACAAACATGTTTAACCCCGCCGCATTTTTGCGCCTGTCCCAAGTCAGGAGCCTCTGGCCTTTGTTAGTCTTGTATTATTTTAATTTTAGTTTCTTGTGTACAATTTGGAAATTAGTATGGCGTTCATTATCACTGGACTAGTATATATTTGTTCAGGGGCCAGCTGAAGGACGCCTCCGGGTGCGGGAATTTCTCGCTACATTGAAGACCTGTTGGTGACCCTCTGCTGTTGTTTTTTATTTGGTCGGGTTGTTGTCTCTTTGACACATTCCCCATTTCCATTCTCAATTTTATTGTGAATTTATTATTGATTAGATAACAAGTCTCCTGGATTTCGTGTGTATACTTTAACTTCAATGAAGTTTATATTTTCTAAAGACATGTATATGTTACAGGCATTTTCTAAATTTAGGCATTTTGTAAAATGCCTGAAAACTTTAGGCATTTTCTAAAATGCCTGCAAGATTCAGTCATTATACATAATGACTAAATTTTCTAGGCATTTTACAAAATGCCTGGAAAAATTGAAAGGCATTTTACAAAATGCCTGAAATCATTTTATAGAATAAAATGTTAAGAAAAACAATTGAAAGATTTGAACACCAGAGCTGTTTTATTTATGATAATTACTTAATTAAAAAAGAAGAGCTTAAATAATCAAGATTTAGCTGTTACATCGACTTGCTTAGTAGTATCTCACAAACATGTTTAACCCCGCCGCATTTTTGCGCCTGTCCCAAGTCAGGAGCCTCTGGCCTTTGTTAGTCTTGTATTATTTTAATTTTAGTTTCTTGTGTACAATTTGGAAATTAGTATGGCGTTCATTATCACTGGACTAGTATATATTTGTTCAGGGGCCAGCTGAAGGACGCCTCCGGGTGCGGGAATTTCTCGCTACATTGAAGACCTGTTGGTGACCCTCTGCTGTTGTTTTTTATTTGGTCGGGTTGTTGTCTCTTTGACACATTCCCCATTTCCATTCTCAATTTTATTGTGAATTTATTATTGATTAGATAACAAGTCTCCTGGATTTCGTGTGTATACTTTAACTTCAATGAAGTTTATATTTTCTAAAGACATGTATATGTTACAGGCATTTTCTAAATTTAGCGAACTGTGGAACGATCTAACCAAATCTGAATTACTATTGCTCGAACGAGCTCACAGATTCGTATGTAAAGCAGTACAAGGACTACCTAAAAGGTCCAGATCAGACAAGTGTACCAGCCTTCTTGGATGGCTCTGCATTGAGTGTTATATTGACAAATGCAAACTTTTATTTTTCGGCAGATTATGTAGACTGAACTCAGCTCATCTACCAAAGCAGATAATGATGACCAGACTGCTAGAATTTAAATACACGTGTGTGGACAATCAGCTTGGTTTCATTCCTGATATGTATAGACTATTTATTAAGTACAATCTCTTGCAATATGTTGTAAATCTTATTGAACTTGGATCTTTTCCTTCAAAAATTATCTGGAACAATGTAGTGTCGCAAAACATTCACAAGACTGAACAATTGAAGTGGCTGGAAAGGATTTCAAACGACATTGACTTTAACTTTTTCAAACTTATCCATCCAGTCATTAAGTTACATAAAGCATGGATAATTGCAAAGAGATATCCAGATCTAAGAGTAGCATCAAAGTACATTATCGACTTGTGTGCTATTGTTCGTATTGAAGCTGAACAACTCCTATGTGAAAAATGCGGGAAACTGTTTACAAACGTTTTAGAACATATACTATGCTCATGTGATTTTGTTCTCGATAACAGAAATGAAATGTGGAGAGACATTATAAACATAAACCCAATACAGTTTAGTGTGTATATGGACAGCCTATCGTCTCTAGAATTCACAGCCACTATTCTATCCTGTGACACTATATACGAGCTTGATGACGACGAGAGTATTGCATTCTCAAAACTATGTGTCCAGCATGTAAACAGCACATGCAAACTCTTTTATCGATAAACTGATGATCATTAGCGACAATCAAAATTGCTTAAATATGTGCCTTTGATACTTTGAACTGTCTAAATATGTTTGTTTTTTGTATTTTGTTCTAATGTGTACATATGTTATGACATAATCTCTGTATAAGAGGAAATAAAGTCAATAATAATTACTTAATTAAAAAAGAAGAGCTTAAATAATCAAGAATACATTTTACTGAATCAATGCAATTAATTCACAGAAGCACAGAACTAGAATTTATTTTAATATCTGACAAAGCACTGTTATGTTTTTTCTTTGTCGATATTTAGCTCTCCTAGTCAAATGAGTCAAGTACTAGTAAGCTTTGCTCACCACTTGGCTGCTGTCTTTCGTCTTCGTCTGTTTACTTTCACAGACATGTTCTCCTATAGAGCTGCTAGGTAAAATTTATCCAAACTTGGCCAAAATTGTCATTAGAGTATTTTGTTTTAAAAAACTGTCCCATTAATCCCTGATTGCCAAACAACATGGCCAACATGGCTATAAATGGAACATATGGGTAAATACAGTTTTTTTTGCTTAATATATCTCTAAACTGCATTTATATCAAATCTGACATGGGGGTTAAAAAGTTCATCCGGTTAAGTTCTACCAGCCGTGACATTTTCAGACGATCGGACAATGCGTTTACAACTCTATGGCTGTTCTGCAGGGGGATTTTCTGATCCAGTCTAAAATACCTTCATTTCAATTGCAATCTGCAGTCTAAATTTCTGTCCTTAATCTTGGTCAATCCTCTGTAGAAATAACCCATACGAATTATAACCAAATTGTGCACGTCTTAAAAATGCATGACATATTTGCGACAGAAAGCAAAAAAAACCAGCAATCGGTCAAATAAAAACGAACTTTTCTCTATTTCATGTTTCACTTTAGTGTATTGAATCTAGATTTTCTAAAAATTTGATTGTAAATTTTGTTCTATTGACTGAACAATTTGTCTTTATGTCATTTTGACAAAATAATCATTGATTCAATGTTGGTATCTGAAATAAAGAGTGAGTAAGTACTTACATGTAACGTAGTTTCACTAAAAAAACCTATCATAAGGCCCCCAAAAAAAACCTTCCGATATGTTTTTTGGAGAATAAATTAGTTATTTTCTTTGGAAGATATTGTGTTTTTGTCAACTTTTGCCATTTGCATCTCATTGATATTCTACAAATTGCCTGAAACTCAACAGGCAATTTGTGGAATTTTGCTTCAAAATTTCAGTCATTTTACAAAATGACTAGGTATTTTTAGTCATTTTGTATAATGCCTGTCAAGGTTAGGCATTTTCTAAATTGCCTGAAAATTCAGTCATTTTACAAAATGCCTGTAACATATACATATTTTGGCAAATCCAGAAAATCAATTTTCCACAAAACTAAAGAGTTTTCCATAATCCATGAAAACAGGTAATTACAAATTCCACCAAGAATATATGACCACTCAGACAAAAGACAAGTTAGACCAAGGCAACTTGGGCTTATTCAAAATAAACTTTGACAATTTTTAAACACAATTCTTAAAATACTTTTTAAATTACACTTCTTGACAGTTTGAACCAGGTGCTTCGCAGGGCACAGCTTTATACGAGGTCGATCCCTGAACAGTTGGGGCAGGTATGGACAAAACATTTAAGCGTGATACAGCTCTGAATTTGGATTGTGATCAAATTTTTGACATTATATGGGTTTTTTACACAAAACAAATGTCAAGATTTTACAAATCAATTAAAGATTTCTTCTTCAAACTTATTTAAATCTAAAATTAAATAGTTGACACAGCATAGGTTTCTGACACAGAATGAATGTGGTCTAATGCACTTAAATTTTTTTTTGCCTTTGAGCAATTCATTATGCTGTTGAATATTAATCCTGTCAAAAAAATGTTTGAAGAAATTTTCTTTTTATTTATGAAATCTGAAATGAGAACAAGTATGGACACAACTTTTAAGTTTGATACAGCTATAAATGTGGATTGTAATTAAATAGTTGACACAACATAGGTTTATGTCACATTATGAATTTGGTTTAAGAAATGAAAATTAGAATTTAAAGTTTTTAAATTTAATATTAAACTATTATGGTTCAATATCCAAAATGTAAATAGTCATGTCTGGCAAATGTCCAACATACATTATCTAAAAACATTTTAGATAAGATAAGGAAAAAAAGCTTCATCAGCAACATTTTATAATGGCAAATTTCCAATGAAGTTATTTACATAAAGTTATTGGCAAATAAAAATAGAAAATGACATCATAGTCATGTCTGGCAAATTTCCAACATATATAATCAACTACTATTCTATACAAAGAAAGATAACTCCAATTGAAAATTAATTGCTATTGCACAATATTGTGCAATTAGATATTTCTTGCTATTGTGCAATACTGTGCAATTGAAAATTTCTTGCTATTGCACAATACTTGATATGGAATCCTGATTTGGACCAACTTGAAAACTGGGCCCATAATCAAAAATCAAAGTACATGTTTAGATAAAGCATATCAAATAAGCCCAAGAATTTAATTTTTGTTAAAATCAAACTTAGTTTAATTTTGGACCCTTTGGACCTTAATGTAGACCAATTTGAAAACTGGACCAAAAATTAAGAATCTACATACACAGTTAGATTAGGCATATCAAAGAACCCATTTATTTAATTTTTGATGAAATCAAACAAAGTTTAATTTTGGACCCCGATTTGGACCAACTTGAAAACTGGGTCCATAATCGAAAATCTAAGTACATGTTTAGATTCAGCATATCAAAGAAGTCCAAGAATTCAACTTTTCTTAAAATCAAACTAAGTTTAATTTTGGACCCTTTGGACCTTAATGTAGACCAATTTGAAAACAGGACCAAAAATTAAAAATCTACATACATAGTTAGATTCGGCATATCAAAGAACCCAATTATTCAATTTTTGATGAAATCACACAAAGTTCAATTTTGGACCCTTCGGGCCCCTTATTCCTAAACTCTTGGGACCAAAACTCCCAAAATTAAACCCAACCTTCCTTTTATGGTCATAAACCTTGTGTTTAAATTTCATAGATTTCTATTTACTTATACTAAAGTTATGGTGCAAAAACCAAACATAATGCTTATTTGAGCCCCTTTTTGGCCCCTAATTCATAAACTGTTGTTACCTCAACTCCAAAAATCAATCCCATCCTTCCTTTTGTGGTCATAAACCTTGTGTTTAAATTTCATTGATTTCTATTTACTTATACTAAAGTTATTGTGCGAAAACCAAGAATAATGCTTATTTGGGCCCTTTTTTGGCCCTTAATTCCTAAACTGTTGGAACCAAAACTCCCAAAATCAATCCCAACCATCCTTTTGTGGTCATAAACCTTGTGTCAAAATTTCATAGATTTCTATTCACTTAAACTAAAGTTATAGTGCGAAAACCAAGAAAATGCTTATTTGGGCCCTTTTTGGCCCCTAATTCCTAAAATGTTGGGACCAAAACTCCCAAAATCAATCCCAACCTTTCTTTTGTGGTCATAAACCTTGTGTTAAAATTTCATTGATTTCTATTCACTTTTACTAAAGTTAGAGTGCGAAAACTAAAAGTATTCGGACGACGACGACGACGACGACGACGACGACACCAACGTGATAGCAATATACGACCAAAAAATTTAAATTTTTGCGGTCGTTATAAAAACATTTCAAACCTTTAAAACTGATTAAAAAGTGTTACTATATGGACCAAACTAGTTTTTTAATGGTCAGAATTGTCTTATAAAGTGGTCCAAGTTGTTTTCAAATTGTCTTTGGTCTGATTCCTCTACCAAAACCATGTGTGAGTGGTTAAAAAACTGCAAGCACAGAAACATACCAGTGGTTCTGTGAAAACAAGATATGTATGTGCCTGTCCCAAGTCAGGAGCCTGTAATTCAGCGAATGTCGTTTGTATGTCTTACATATTTGTATTTTGTTCATTTTTTATATAAATAAGGCCGTTATTTTTCTCATTTGAATTGTTTTACATTGTCATATCTGGGCCTTTTATAGCTGACTATGCGGTATGGGCTGTGCTCATTGTTGAAGGCTGTATGGTGAACTATAGTTGTTAATGTCTGTGTCAGTTTGGTCTCTTGTGGACAGTTGTCTTCTTGGCAATCATACCACATCATCTTTTTTATATCATACAATTTCCATAGAATTGTTGTACTTTTTACGTACCTAATAGATAACACATTACTGCCTCCTGTCATTATTTCATGTACATTCTGCCAAAAAATAAATAATTAAATCAAATTCCACACCAAACAAATTACTGTAAAAAAGTATCTTTCAGTTTTCATATTCCCATGAAAAATAGCTATTCTAAATTAAAAAACTTTAGTGAGTGCTCTCACATACCCCATGTCCGCACATTGTCACTAGACAAATAAAATTATTGTAGGGAAAAAAAATTGAATCATAATATACATAGTATGTCCTTAATTACTTAAAAAGGTTTCATGAAATTCTTTTGTGTGGTTTCAGAGAGTTGCCATGACAAATTTTGCAGTAGTATATTGGGGCATATAAGTTCAAAGGGGCGCAACTCCTAGAAACAAAAATTGAATCATACTTTCCTGTCAATATGCACATCTACATAGTATGTCCTTATTATCTAAACAGGTTTCATAAAATTATGTTGTGTGGTTTTGAGTTTTTGCAATGACAAGAACAGGACTGATGGACAGACAGACAGACAGACAGCCAGACGGAGAGACAAAAACATCATAATTAAATGCAGGCTACTAACTCAACAGCAAACAATATACTGTTAAAATGTTTCATTTGAGCATAGATCAAATTTTGCACTTTCAAAGCAGAAACGTTTTTGCTAGGTTTTATGTTCCTCTTTTCTCATTCCTGACTCTTTATAATACCCTATTCTTCCTTAAATACAAGATTTCGCAATTGAACTTAATTTAGGCTATAAACAAACAAACAATTTATATTAGAAATATGATTGAATCTGTATTCTCATTCATCATCTTTATCCAATACAAAAACAGAAGTTGTTTAACAAAGGGAGATAATCCCTAGTATTTAGGTTTGGAAATAATAAAATTAAGTCTTCAAATACTGGAATACATGAATATCACAAAAATTAACCTCTGCAAACTGTAACAACTTTTCTGTAGCCACTTCATACGTCTTCCTGCCTGCTTCTGACTTTCTCAGCTGACAAGTCAACACTGCTATCTTTTGCTGTGTAGCTGGATTAACTTCCTGTCAAAATATTTACAATTCTCTTTTACAGAAAATAATCAAAGGTGTGTAAGGTTACATAAACTGTAGATTATTATCTTCTGCAGCACGGATTCTCATGAATTTTGTGGGAAAAAACTGAACTGATGTACAGTAGTTGTCGTTTGTTTATGTACTTTATACGTGTTTCTCGTTTCTGTTTTTTTATATAGATTAGACTGTTGGTTTTCCCATTTGAATGGTTTTACACTAGTAATTTTGGGGCCCTTTATAGCTTGTTGTTCGGTGTGAGCCAAGGCTCTGTGTTGAAGGCTGTACATTGACCTATAATGGTTTACTTTTATAAATTGTTATTTGGATGGAGAGTTGTCTCATTGGCACTCACACCACATCTTCCTATATCTATTCAAATTAATTATCAAAATAGCAGATGCATAATTTCATGTTTGATAGTAAAATATGCCTTGATTGAATTTTGTTGAGTTATTTTCTTGCAGATGCCAATACAATTTGGCATTAAATCCTTTATGAAATAAACAGAGATGTGTCCATGGGACACAGATGATGCTCCCTCCTGCATATACATGTAGCGTAACAAAGGGATATATCTAGAAGACTTTAAAAGTGGCGCCACCAACATTGGAACTTGGTGTATGTTTTATATTAATAAGCATGATGTATAAGCATCCTAACATTTGATTGAGGCAAACTAAAATTAGAGAACAGAAACCAATTTTTGAAGGTACAGTTGTACTTGGACTCATTAATGCCCTCTCTGCTACAGCATGTATTCATAACTGAATCATTGTTTTGTAATAAAAATTTGTTCAACAGGTCAAAACTGCTTTAAGAATGATAAATTTATTTAACACTATTAATGATTAAAATATGTGAAGTGTATACATGTACCATGGAAGCTACGCATTAATATATTTAAACTTACCCCTTGAAATCGTAACTGTTGCTTTAGTTTTGCAATTTCTTTCTCCAATAACTGGACGACTTCCTCATAATCCTGTTCCATACTTCTTGCAGCCCTCTGAGCCTGTTCAGCTAGCTGTACTTTGTCTCTGAGTGACCTGGTTTCATCAACTGCTCCTATAGCTCTCTGGAAATAATTTAATTTTGGATGTAACGCGTCTTCTGATTGGCTTACGTTATTTTGTTATCAAACCATAGACATAATTTAGTCATGTGACCGTGACGTCATCAACGTTTTTTCATGGTTTTCTACAGTTTAAAATGGAATTTAGAATTCAATTATAAGAAATGACTGTAATATTTTTTCTGTCTATTCGAAATAACATAAAAAATGTGGGGCACACTGTTAAATAACCCGATACGCGCGTTATTCAGTGAGCACAAAATTTTTTATGTTATTTCTTCATAGACAGAAAAAATATTACAGTCATTCCTTAAATAAAAAATGAATAATGTCAAACTGTATAAAGGAAACTTGCCACATTCCTATCAATACCAACTTGTTGCTTACCAAACACCTGACTTATTCCCAACACGGACAACATGCACATTCACTGTAGAAAATATAACCTCAGGAAGTGGTGTTAGATGCTATCAAATATTACATACTGTATGGTTTCATTATTATTCGTTGGATACCAATTTTCTTGGGTTTCTTGAGAACTGATGAACCACAAATTTAAAGTCATATGAAACCAGTGACTGGTGAAAAATAATGTTTATCCAATTCTTAAACCAATGTATGTATATGTTACAGATCGTATGAGTATTTGGACCGTATGCATACTTTTAAAAAATACTCAAACGGTCGGACCGTACGAGTACTATTTGTTATAAAATGCGTAATTTTTTTTAATTTGAGGTTTCATATGACTTAAACTGTTTAAGGAATTGCAGATTTTTCTATAGGCTTTTTATGTAGAGATTGGCAACCATGAAATCAAATAACCACGAAAATGGATGAATCCACAGTTATAGATCTTAAACAGTTTTCAAAGAGTTGCTTGTCTCCACAATCATAATAGCATAACTGGATGTTTCCTTGGAAAAATAAACAAAAGAAACTTTTGGCTTTGATTCTGTTAAAAGTAGAATAACTTGACCTAAGTTGACATGTGACTTGTTGCTATGAACTGAAGTACACATTGTGTAATATCTTCAACTGTTACAAAAACAAAGCTAAACTAGAGGCTCTTAAGAGCCTGTGTCGCTCTCCTTGGTATATGTGCATATTAAACAAAGGACACAGATGGATTCATGACAAAATTGTGTTTTGTTGATGGTGATGTGTTTGTAGATCTTACTTTAATGAACATTTTTGCTACTTACAATTTTCTCTATCTGTACTTGGCCCTTTAGTTACAGAGGAAAATATTTGGAAAAACTTATCAAAATTTACCTAATTGATGAAAATTGTTAAAAATTGACGCTAAAGGGCATAACTCCTCCAGGGGTCAACTGATCATTTTGGTCATGTTATCTAATTTGTAGATCTTACTTTGCTGAACATTATTGCTGTTTACAGTTTATCTCTATCTATAATAGTATTCAAGATAATAACCCAAAACTGCAAAATTTCCTGAAAAATTACCAATTGGGGGGCAGCAACCCAACAACCAGTTGTCTAATTCATCTGAAAATTTCAGGACAGATAGATATTGACTTGATACACAATTTAACCCTGTAAGATTTGCTCTAAATGCTATGGTTTCAGAGTTATAAGCCAAAATCTACATTTTACCCCTATGTTCTATTTTTAGCCATGGCGGCCATCTTAGTTGGTTGGTTGGGTCACCGCCCATTAGTTTCAGAGGAGAAGATTTTTGTAAAAGATTACAAAAATTTACCAAAAAAAAGGGTAAAAAAAAAGTATAAAGGGAAATAACTTAAGGGGTCAACTGACCATTTCGGTCATGTTGACTTATTTGTAGATCTTACTTTGCTGAACATTATTGCTGTTTACAGTTTATCTCTATCTATAATAACATTCAAGATAATAACCGTAAATGGAAACCATTTCCTTAAAATTACCAATTCAGGGGCAGCAACCCTACAACTGGTTGTCTGATTCATCTGAAAATTTCATGGCAGATAGATCTTGACTTGATAAACAATTTTACTCTTGTCAGATTTGCTCAAAATGCTTTGGTTCCAGAGTTATAAGCCAAAATATACATTTTACCCCTATGTTCCATTTTCAGCAATGGTGGCCATCTTGGTTAATTTGGCGGGTCACCAGACACATTTTTTAAACTAGATAGCCCAATGATGATTGTGGCCAAGTTTGGTTTAATTTGGCCCAGTAGTTTCAGAGGAGAAGATTTTGGTAAAAGTTAACGACGATGGACGCCAAGTGATGAGAAATGCTCACTTGGCCCTATGGGTCAGGTGAGCTAAAAAACAAGAGTCATATCATTTTGCTTATTAGGCATTGATGCTGAGTAGATAAACTCTTAAACTTAGATGAAACTACATTGAAAAAGTTCTATTAAAAAAACAATATGCCAGGAAGTACGAATGAATATATTCACCTTTTTAATTCTGGCCAACTCTCCTTCAGCCACAGTTTGGTAGTGGTCTTTTTCACTTAAAGCATTCTGAAATGTACAAAAATTACGTATTTTATTAGATTCTCTCTCAACTACTGAACAACTAACTTAATGATAATCCATTAGTTCTAGACACTTATAATTTGCCGTTAAAATTTGATACTTATAATTTTGCCTTTAAAATTTTACAAAATTGATTTGAAACAAAATTGATAGGTTGTTATTAAAGGAAAACTAAAAATGTGATGTCAATGAACTTTTTTCAATTTTGATTTCACTAAGTAGCAATTAATTAAATACTATTAATTCAAAATGTATTGTGAGGTTTTTATCAATGCAAATAATGTGACTTAGTATCGCAATAATAAGAACTCGCATTTATATATTTTAAAAATATATATCTGTATGCAGATTTTCCTAACATCGCAATAATTCATCTAGCATTTTTGTCCATTTTTCAAAAAATGCAAAATTATAAATGGGATTTTTCAATTACAAATATGTATTTTTATTTATGGGATGTTGAACAGATATATCATGTTAAGGAGGGGTATTTGCGAAAAATACCAGTCGAGAGAATGTTAAATTTCGCGAGCAGTAAGGCGAGGGAAATTCATTCTGAAGACCAAATACCCCTCAAGAACATATGCATGCTATATCTGTTTAATTACACCAAATGTCAAAAACGCATTGATGATCGTGGCGTTACAAGCGTCTAGTCGGATAGAGTATTTTTTGGCAAATACCATGGCAGAGAGGGTAAAAAAGGCATATCCTTTTTGCAAATACCCTGGCGGTGTTAAAAAAATGAATGATATTCATTTGATAACAGTAAATTGGTGAAAAATACACTGGCTTTCAACCAATCAAAACCCAGGATTCTTACATTAGGTGTAATTAAAAAGGAAATACAAACTTAGTGACTACGTTACACTGCATTTCTTGTGTGTTTTTTTTTCAATCGTGTGATTATGTACAAGCTTGAGTGAACTTTACTTTTGTATATGAAATAAATGTTTTCAGAAGTAATATCCAATAACTTATCATTCTATAGATTTGGAGAATGTTCTAACAGAGTACTTAAAATACACAACCTTACCTTTAACCTTTGAACTTCATCCCTTAACTGATCCCTTTCAAGACGAAGAGTTTCAATATCCTCTTTCTCTGGAATGTCCGTTATGTTACTCATCTAGATAAAAAGTTCATAAATATTTTTATAGTGACATAAAAAATCAAATCACTAATAATATGCAAGTCTCAGTAAGCTTTTTGTACTGAGGAGTATCCAAATCGTATCAGTGTTTAACTTAGCTTTGATAATAAACAGCTGCGCATGATATGCACATCACATTTTCAAAGAATTAAGTTCAATTACTTCTCAATGTCATATTAGAAATTTATGAAAATCAAAAGGGAGCTTACATCAATAGATATAAACACCAAAGTTTCATGAGAAATGCTAGAAGAGTTTTTGAGTTATTGTCTGAAAACTGGAAAATCCCCCCTTTTTTTATGAATAAAACCTTGTAACTTGGAAACGTTCAATCTAAAATTTATAAAAATCAAAAGGGAGCTCATGTCAATAGATATAAACAATTCACCAAAGTTTTATGCAAATTTGTAAAAGCCTTTTTGAGTTAATGTCCGACATGATAACCAGGGACAGACAGTCGAAAAGTCCAATAACAGAATACCATGATACGTCCCGTAAACAGGCGTATAATAATTGAGTAATTGATTTTTTTTCTTCAAACAGTTTGACAAAAGTTTAATTTTACTATGCATCTTGTTAGAAATGGTTCACCGTTGCCTGTGACATATTCTAATTAGAGCTTTTCTTAATGCTTGTAGTTAAGAGGTTCTGTAGGCGTATAAAACTTGAGTAATTGATTTTTTTTCTTCAAACAGTTTGACAAAAGTCTAATCTTACTATGCATCTTATTAGAAATGGTTCACTGTTGCCTGTGACATATTCTAATACATTTGTAAGAGCTTTTTTTAATGCTTTAGTTAAGAGCTTCTGTAGGTGTGCTTGCTTTGTTAGTATAAACGTTTCCTCAAGCATTGTAATTAAGATTGACATTAGTAATCCAATAGATAGACTGAGCTTCAGTCTGTAATTTTTAAAAGTTGATTTTTTTGTTGACATTGCATGCATCGTTACTCTAATTTAAACTTTTTTTTACTGGATTCATCATCAATCATCTATTCTAATAAACAAGAGGCTCTAAAGAGCCTGTGTCGCTCACCTTGGTCTATGTGCATATTAAACAAAGGACACAAATGGATTCATGACAAAATTGTATTTTGGTGATGGTGATGTGTTTGAAGTTCTTACTTTACTGAACATTCTTGCTTCTTACAATTATATCTATAATGAACTTTGCCCATTAGTAACAGAGAAAAATATTTGGTAAAAATTTACATAAATTTACCAAATTAATGAAAATTGTTAAAAATTGACTATAAAGGGCAATAACTCCTTAAGGGTCAATTGACCATTTAGGTCATGTGGACTTATTTGTAGATCTTACTTTGATGAACATTATCGCTGTTTACAGTTTATCGCTATCTATAATAGTATTCAAGATAATAACCAAAAACAGCAAAATTTCTTTAAAAATTACCAATTGGAGGGCAGCAACCCAACAACCGGTTGTCCAATTCATTTGAATATTTCAGGGCAGATATATATTGACTTGATTAACAATTTAACTCCTTGTCAGATTTCCTCTAAATGATTTGGGTTTCAGAGTTATAAGCAAAAAACTACTTGTTACCCCTGTTCTATTTTTAGCCGTGGTGGCCATCTTGGTTGGATGGCCAGGTCATCGGACACATTTTTCAAACAAGGTACCTCAAAGATGATTGTGGCCAAGTTTGAATTAATTTAGCCCAGTAGTTTCAGAGGAGAAGATTTTTGTAAAAGATAACTAAGATTTACGAAAAATGGTTAAAAATTGACTATAAAGGGCAATAACTCCTAAAGGGGTCAACTGACCATTTCGGTCATGTTGACTTATTTGTAAATCTTACTTTGATGAACATTATTGCTGTTTACAGTTTATCTCTATCTATAATAATATTCAAGATACAAATGTAATAACCAAAAACAGCAAAATTTCCTCAAAATTACCAATTCAGGGGCAGCAACCCAACAACAGGTTGACCGATTCATCTGAAAATTTTAGGGCAGATAGATCTTGACCTGATAAACATTTTTACTGCTGTCAGATTTCCTCTAAATGTTTTGGTTTTTGAGTTATAAGCCAAAAACTGCATTTTACCCCTATGTTCTATTTTTAGCTGTGGCGGCCATCTTGGTTGGTTGACCGGGTCACGCCACACATTTTTAAAACAAGATACCCCAAAGATGGTTGTGGCCAAGTTTGGATTAATTTGGCTCAGTAGTTTCAGAGGAGAAGATTTTTGTAAAAGATTACTTATATTTATGAAAAATGGTTAAAAATTGACTATAAAGGGCAATAACTCCTAAAGGGGTCAACTGACCATTTCGGTCATGTTGACTTATTTGTAAATCTAACTATGCCGAACATTATTGCTGTTTACAATTTATCTCTATCTATAATAATATTCAAGATAATAACCAAAAAACAGCAAAATTTCCTCAAAATGACCAATTCAGGGGCAGCAACCCAACAACGGGTTGACCGATTCATCTGAAAATTTCAGGGCAGATAGATCTTGACCTGATAAACATATTTACCCCAGTCAGATTTCCTCTAAATGCTTTGGTTTTTGAGTTATAAGCCAAAAACTGCATTTTACCCCTATGTTCTATTTTTAGCCGTGGCGGCCATCTTGGTTGGTTGACCGGGTCACGCCACACATTTTTTAAACTAGATACCCCAATGATGATTGTGGCCAAGTTTGGTTCAATTTTGCCCAGTAGTTTCAGAGGAGAAGATTTTTGTAAAAGTTTACGACGCCGGACGACGGACGACAGACGACGGACGCCGGACGCCGGACGCAAAGTGATGGGAAAAGCTCACTTGGCCCTTCGGGCCAGGTGAGCTAAAAATAGATGGTATTTATATTGTGTATACCTCTGGTCTGAATGGGGGTGGATCAACTAAATCAGTCAGATCACTGGCAGCAAATAACATAGCCCCTGTTGTAATGTTCCGCTCTTCTAACTCATGACGGAATACTTCCTTGGCAATTACAACAAAATCTAAAATGAAAAGTTTTTAAATCATTTACAAACTGATGTCTGACACAATTTCTCTCGCTTATTTTATTTATTATGACACTTTTTCAGGGCAAAAATATATATGTATATATACATATCGACTGTAACCTAACTGTAAAAATTATAAAGCTGGCCAGTCTGCAAACATAACCTTATAGTGCTTTTATAGGGATTTTTATTTCTCTTTTTTTCTTTTAAAAGAGAGGGACGAAAGATACCAAAGGGACAGTCAAACTCATAAATCTAAAACAAACTGACAACGCCATGGTTAAAAATGAAAAGGACAAACAAACAACAGCACACACGACACAACATAGAAAACTAAAGAATAAACGACACGAACCCCACCATAATCTAGGGGTGATCTCAGGTGCTCCGGAAGGGTAAGCAGATCCTGCTCCACATGTGGCACCCGTCGTGTTGTTTATGTGATAACAAATCCGGTAAATAGTCTAATTCGGTAGGTCACATTCATGAAAGGGAAGGGGATTGTTGTTATGACGTAAGGAACATATCCGATATCATTTGTGAAACGGTTATTCCATAAGTTTACCACAATAGCATTTCTAAATAGGTCATAATTTTATTGAGATTTCTCAAACATTGATTGTTCCTACTTTTGGTTGTTTATTCCCGTGATGTAGAACGAATCTTTCACACTTTACAATACCAAGGAGTGACTTCTAATTTTCATTCATATTAATACCAAGGAGGTCTTATTTTCATTTAAATACCAAAATATAACTACAAATTCCTTAACAAGATTATTCACACTTTAAACCAAGGTGGTAATTCTATTTTTCAATTATTAGATTTGGTCATCTGCAAAAACTCATTGAAAAGATCATTCTCACTGTATTGTTAAGGTCAAGATTTTATTTCCAGTGATTTTTTCTCATCACATATTCATGTCAATAGAACATTCAAACTGAACTATAGGGGTTGACTCTCAGTGTTAATACACCTAGTTAAGTGCAAAAATAGAAGTTATATATCTATATATTCCCAACAACCATAATTTTCTTTTCTTTCTAGACTCTATAACTTTTTTATTTTATATCACTTCTTTTCTGTTAGCTTGTATTTCTTTTAAAAAGATGAATCCACAGTAATTAATGGACATCGGTACTAATTTTAGAAAATTAAAAAAAAATATATATTTCCATCCAAATTTAATCCCTAGTTTTAAAACATCTGCATACAATCATTTTTTAAATTCAATTTTGTTGAACTTTTAATTTGTTAGCCAACCTTCAAGTGCATGAATCCATGAAAATGAGTACCCTATGAACAATAATGAATTCTTGCACGGCAATGACATATTGTGGATTCAATTATTTTGATTGGTGGATTGAGGAAAACTTGAATTTTTCGTGGATATTTGATTTCTAGGTTTTGGCAATCTTTACATACAAAGTCTATAATTTGCAATTCATTGAACATTTCGATCCTGGTTCACCTGTACCCATGAAATTCACAAAAAAATGGTATCCAAGGAATAATATTGAATCCACAGTATACAGACCTCCGTAGTTGACAGTCCCAGACGAGTCCACATGAAGCCTGTTTCTCATTATTGACTGTTGTTCAGCATTAGGTTCCAGTCCAAGATACTGCAATGCCTAGAAGTAAATATTATTCATATGTGAAAGACATATCAATTGATATTTTACTGTGTGTTTTTCTATGTTGTGATGTTATCCCATTGTTTCAGAAAAAGGGAGAAGGTTTGGATCCATTAAAACGTTTAATCCCGCTGCAAATTAAATGTTTGCACCTGTCCTAAGTCATGAATCTGATGTACAGTAGTTGTCGTTTGTTTATGTAATTTATACGTGTTTCTCGTTTCTTGTTTTTTTATTTTTATACAAATTAGACCATTGGTTTTCCCTTTTGAATGGTTTTACACTAGTAATTTTGGGGCCCTTTGTAGCTTGTAGTTCGTTGTGAGCCAAGGCTCCATGTTAAAGGCCGTACATTGACCTATAATGGTTTACTTTTATAAATTGTTATTTGGATGGAGAATTGTCTCATTGGCACTCACACCACATATTCCTATATCTATATCAAGAACATTTCTTGTGAATAATTGAAATACTACATCAAACAAGAATGTATCCATAGTACACGGATGCCCAATCATACTATCATTTTCTATGCTTATTGGACCGTGAGATTGGGGTAAAAACTCTTATTTGGCATTAAAAATAGAAAGATCACATCATAAGGAACATGTTTACAAAGTTTCAAGTTGATAGGACTTCAACTTCATCAAAATCTACCTTGACCAAAATCTTTAACCTGAAGCAGGACAGAAGAATGGATGGACACATGGACGAATGGACACAGACCAGAAAACATAATGCCCATAAATGGGGCATTACAATGGGGCATACAAATTGTTGAACTACCATAAATCATCTTCTCCTACTTTTTACATAGTTTCTTTACGCTTTTCCCCTGCTACAAAGAGGTGCGAATAAATATGATTTTGTCTATCCCCTACCCCCTTTACACAGGCTTGTATTCACATCAATACATTTATAATCAACTGGAACCCCCTAAAAAATTAAGATTTTTCACGCTTTTAGATTGATTGATTGATATTTGCTTTACACAACAGTAGCACAAAATTCTATATCAGGGTGAAAGCTTTTTTAGAAGTATGATCATTAATCATCATTGTTTTATTTAATTACTACAACCTCCAATATGAAAGTCAATATTAAGGATAGAGGGCCGGGGGGTATAAAAATAGAAAAAATGTTCAATTCCCCTGAAGATGGAAGTGTTTAACCACCTTGATTGGCTCTAAAACTGGCCTTGCATAGTCGGGGAAAATTCCTTTTACATTTTTTCCTTGAATACTAGTAGCCCTAAACATCAATATATATAATAATCAACTGGAATACCCAAATAAAACATTGGGTATATCCTCCTTTTTAGATACATCATCAATATGCACAACATCTAAATAATACTCACAACTTCCAACTTGTCTATCTTTAATCGTACATGTGGATCTAGGGACAGTTTGCGTGATTGGGACATGTCTTTAGACTTTGGTAATCGGCTATGACTCTGGTGAGTGAAAACTGATGATGCGTCGCTGTTTGATAACCCGTGCAAGGGTCTGACCCCAGGGACAGGAGATATATCCTCTGGGGGTAACATGGATGATACAGAGCATAAACTATCTCTTGGTCTGGAACCTACAGAACCTTTGACAAAGAAAAAAAAAGAAAATTTAGTATCTATATTGTTTTTCATATACTGTAGAAACATTAATTTTCATGAGGTTCAAATTTCGAGGGTTTGTTTCTTTATAGATGTCATGGGGATTTAATTTCATGGTTTCCAGTAAATGTAACTGACATCATATTGAGATTTAATTTTGTTTTAATTAGTGGATTTATTTTTTTCATGAAATAAATGAAATTTAATCCTCCCTGAAAATTTCAGCTTTTACAGTATTTTATTTCAAGCTATCCTTTTCTGGCCTACATTACTGTGAAAATTTTTCGCTATCTGGTAATTTTTATGTGTACATGTGTAATGTATCATTGGGGATTTAAGTTCTACATCTTTGCAACCATTTGTTTTTCAACTTATGTACATATATCACTGGCGAAAATTAGGATTGTTGCAGCTAAAGTTAAAAAATAAAAGAAATTAGAATGTATACCATTACATTACAATCTATAACAGTATTTGTAAGAATTTCTTTCCCTTTATAATTCAAGTAGTTTTTTCATATTACCCTGAAGTTTTTAATGCAAATATGAAGTGTGGGCTCATTGTGCATAGAATTCCAGCAAAATTTGTGCTAGAGCCTTCATTTTTATGTGTAGATACATTTCTTTATGCATGTAATTTAATAATTTTTTTTTATGTCTATCAAATATGAATACAAGGCCTCAAAATCTGTATGTTTTACTGACAATTCTTGTGGTATGTACCAAGTCAGGAATATGGCCATTGTTATATTATAGTTTGTTTCTATGTGTGATGCATTTTAACGTTGTGTTTCTGTTGTGTCGTTTGTTTTTTCTTATATTTGAGTGTGAATTCACATTACTATAAGACGTGTCACAGTACATGCAGTACTTTTCTATCCAAAATTCGTGTATTTAGTTTTGATGTTATATTTGTTATTCTCATCGAATTTTGTCTAATGCTTAGTTTGTTTCTGTGCGTTGCATATTAATGTTGTGTCGTTGTTCTCCTCTTATATTTAATGCGTTTCCCTCAGTTTTAGCTTGTAACCCTGATTTGTTTTTTTTGTATTGATTTATGAGTTTCGAAAAGGGTGCGGGAATTTCTCACTACATTGAAGACCTGTTGGTGACCTTCTGCTGTTGTTTTTTTTGTTTTTTCTATGGTCGGGTTGTTGTCTCTTTGGCACATTCCCCATTTCCATTCTCAATTTTATACTACTGTTGCCTTTATCTAATTATAATGCATGTACTGTCAAAAGTATATTTGTTCTGACTAACAGAAGTTCCACTTGAAACATTGTTATAAACAATGTCATAATATCTGTTCCTGTTGGAACAAATGTTATATACTTTTTATACCCTAAGGAACACATACTGTAATATTTCATTTGAAACATATTATGAAGGAACTTCTATTCCTTGACTGCACATTATATCATATTAATACAAACCTTTGACCTGTGGGGTTGAAGCCATACTTGGGATCATTATGCGATATTGTGGATCACTATGTGTCCTTTTTGGAACCCCATTACATTTCATATGTTCCTCACTACTGCTACTACCATTTATCTACATATAAAAATGTTACAATGTTTTAAAAGAGCGAGGAGTCAGAGGGTCCTGATCCCGAAATTCCGGGCTTAAAAACATGAAGTCCTAAAAACATAAATAAAATCAAATCCTGACATCCCGAAAATCGTAAAAAAAAAAGAAATCCTGGATCCTGAAAGGGTCAATCCTGAAATCCTGAGCTTTTAAAAAACACCCGATACCAACGTCCTGAAAAAGGTCCTGGCCATCTCTTAAAATGGTGGTAGATATATACAGGAATACCTACAGCTTAAAATTTAGAAATAAGGTATTGAATAGAGGAATGCAAAACTTTACATAACTATTTTTGGTTCATCTTTATGTTTCAGAGTTTAGTGTGATGTCCACTTTTGCTGAACTAGTATACACATAAGTAAATGTATTGCTCGATTGATGACCAGTTGGTGTCTGTGGGCTGTTTTCCACTGGTTGTTGTCTGTTCGACACATTCCCTGTTTTCATTCTAAATTTTACAAGTTAATTCTTATATGACAACCTATTATTGTCAACCAGTATAATTACAATATATCTACCTTTTGGGCAAACGCAGTAATACACAAAAACGGCCATGTAGGCCAAGATTCAGGTACAATATTTATTTCTATTCTACAGCAAAATAAACAAATCAGTGCATTTCAATTTAATTTTCATGGTAAAATTTAATTAAATGAAAAATCCTGGAAATTTTGTTATTGTCTTGGCATGGCAACGAAACAAGGTGACATCACAAGTATGTTTCCGTAAACATAAAATCAAATGTAAATACTGGGATTAAAAAAAACATCTCAGCATGATTAAAATTACATTGGAAGAAAATATATAAGTGAAAAATGTGATTAAAAAAACTAATCATTGAATTATATAATATTATCAAAATTGGGTAAAACAGAACAGTCAAAACAGTATCATATGTATAGGGCTTTCACAGTTAACAAAATTACCAATCTTGTCCTATAAGAATCGTAGTAATTCATGGCAGCTGTACATTTGTTTTCATTTAACATGGATTGGGCTATCATATTCATATTTTACCCATCACTAATGCTCAGGGTAAAATTATCGAATATAAATGCCCAACTCATGGTTAAATGAAAACAAATTTACAGCTGCCATGAAATATTTCTTAAATATACAATGTACGTGTTTGTCTAAAGTCAGGAGCCTATAGTTCAGTGGTTATCATTGGTTCATGTCTGTCATACTTTTTAAATTTTTTTTTCTATAACTTGGCCTTTTTTTTTTCTCTCTTTTGAGTTGTTTCACAATTTTCATGACAGAGCCTTTTATAGCTACTATAAAGTATGGGTTTTTTTCTATTTTGTTGAGGGTTGTACTCAGGCTTATAATTGCTTTCTACCACTTCATTTTAACTCTGGTGGATTTTTCCTCATTGGCAATCATACCACACATCCTCGTTTTTAAATACCATGAATACAGTTCACAGCTAGAACTTGTAATACTTGTATTATAGATAAATCTAACTAAATAAAATAGCTGTGGAAAAGGTTAGAGGTATAGAAGAGTCAGAAAGTAAAGTTTTTCTATAAATATAATATCCCATTTGTAATATATTATGCAAAAGTCAGACTTTATGTTACACTAGTCATTTTTTAGGCCCTTTAAATATAGCTTAAAAAATACTGTCCGGTGTGAGCCTAGGCTTTGTATATTTATACATGTTATAAGTCATTTGTAAAAGTCTTGTAACATTTTATTTATTTTTTAATAGTTTCTGAGAACTTTAACTGGTAAATGATAAAGCTATAAAAAAAAAAAGGGAAATTTTCCCACCAAAATTTCAATGGCTAATATCTCAAAAACAAGCACATTGACCCCTTTATTGTTTTTGCTTGTTTTATTCCTTAAATAATATCCTATCAATATATTCTAGTGTTATGGAAAGTTATTAATTCTGAAACTGAGCAGCAAACTTTCTTAAAAGAATAGCCTAATCAACCTAAGGACAACTTTGCTTGAAGAAAAAACTTCATTAAGTTTATAGTAGTTTCCAGGTAACATGTGAAATATTATTATATCTCTATAGGACATTGTAGTAATACAAAACATGGCTGATATTGTCATAAAATAATTCTATTTTCCAGTTAAACCTGGCTTATCTATTACCTGTGAAGAATATCTGGGACTAGAACTGGAACCTGAGATTTCTCTGGGACTATTTTTGCCATCACTGAGTGAACTGTCTTGGTCCACATTAGGGGATTTTCTATGAGTATCTGTGCCTGAAATGATCAAATATTTAATATAGGTGTAATATGCCACATATTTTACCACATGGTTTACCAGACAAAAAATTTAATAGTCAATGTTTTTGACTGAATTTGGATATATTCATTTCTGTGAAGAGTTATTTCCCCTTAAGGTGATATGAGATTCTAAATGAAAAATGATAGAACTTTTTCATACTTTACCAAAACGTAGCATTCATTGATATATGTTCAAATATATACAACAAAATTGATAGGTCACCGGATATTTTCTCAAGCTACAGTTTGTGACAAAATGACACATTTTGTTTGGACAATACAGGAAAAAAACACAATTATGTGATTAGATGCTACACTAAATGATTGAATTGTAAAATAAATTACAAGAAGATTGTTTTAGACAATGTGTTGAGAATATCAAGGTCACAGTGCATTTTTTCTGGATAAGAACAAATAACAAAATTCCATATAGATTCCTTCAGAAAATGCACTATTTCAGAGTCATCTCCCCTTAAAATGCCAATTTAAAAACATTATAAATCAAGTAAAAACAGTTTATACTTTTAAAAATATTAATACTTATAAGTTATAATCTTGTAAATTTGTTTTTTTTTACTGCAATTTCACATTAGTTATCTGCATTCCTGCGTTTAATTTTGCTATTTTGATTGAAAATCTGGACCTTAGATTCTCTGTATTTTACAATCCAAGATGGCGAAAGACACCCATACCACCTTAAGTTGTGCTAAATGGTCCAGTATAATGAAGAGTAAATAGATTCTTTTAAACACTAATTTGATTATTATTTAAACAGCATTACAAGCCACGAACTATGTATTTCAAGAGAAAGAAAAGAGAAAGAAGAAATACTAAGGACTGTTCAATTAAAAAATGCATGGTACCTAGGGAAGGCGCTATGAAAATGTGATATTAAACAATTTTTTTTATCACATTAACTGTACATGTGAACCCTAAAAAGCTTTCAATATATACCTTTGCTTGGGTATCTACCTGAATTTGTTTTTCTTTTGTATGTACCTTAATTTTCTTTTGATTATAAAGATCATTCACATGATAAAGAATAAATAAATAAATAAACAGCAATGACTTAAAAGCATGGATAAGATGACTATCTGCTTACCATATCCAGATGGAGTTGTTGCCCTTGATGTAGACCTGTTTTGAGAATCATTATTAGGAATAGGTGTACACGGAAAACTGTACCCATTCTGTTTCTCAAGGATCTCTTGGAATTCATTCCTGTAAAAAAACATGCAATTTATTCCTAGAAAAAAAACCCTCCTTTATACATGGACTGTCTTTAGGTACATACATGTAATACGTTTAAAACGCTTGTTTTTCCCTGGTTTGTTTAAAAAAAAAACAACACATGATGACCTTTGAACTTGTGCAATTTAACATGCTTGAAAAAAAAAAATCTGATTTATGGTTTCAGGCATCAATATCTGTAAATTATGGATTTTTTTTTATGTTTTTTTTTTTGTTGTTGTAGCAAATCTGTTTCTTCTTTATGAATGATCTACAAAAAGATGTGTTATTTCTAGGTGAGGTCATCAGACATGGTCGCAATTTTCAGGCTGTCACAATAGGAAATTCATAGGAAAGCAAGAAAATTTGACGTTGATCATAATCGGATTTTAACCAATGATGATCCAATATCAACCGAACCACACGTTGATTAAATTTTTTTATACAATGGGAGCAGAAAGGGATAAATTTGCGAAAAACTAGAGAAATATATATATCTCTAGTTTTTCGCAAATCTATATTTATAGATGTATTATATCAACTATAATTTGCGTTAAATTCTGAAAAAAAGACATTATAGCTCTAATCAATCTCAATTTTCTAATATCCCAATTGATTAATTAATGCATGGAATAGTGTTATTAACTTACACTTAATAAGTTTCGCTCGATATAAAATTATCTGAATTGACATATATATATCTCAATAAATTGTGTTACTTTAATCATATTGTTTGACTGTTAGCATAGAAGCAGGCTAATAAAGCACTTTTTCTGTTTTTTCCAACCATTGATGCATACATACATGACATATATATATATATCTCTAAAAGTTGTATTATAAATATAATAATCAAATGCATAAAAAATATATATACATTCTGATTCAATTAAAATAATGCAAAGACTTTTCATTTTTCAGCAATATTCTAAAAAAAATAAGAAAGTCAAATCAAACAAATTAAATAAATATCAGGGTCTCTTTTCACAAAAAATCTGAAGTCATACAACAGAACAAAAATTGATAAAAGTTGAAATGAAATGTTCACCACTTAAAAGTTATTTTTCATGTAAGATTTTTTAGTGAAATGAGTCACAGGAATACAGTGATACTTCATACTCTATAAGCATGAAAAGTTATTTTTAGAATTCCCATCATACCTTGCTATTTGATCTCTACAAATCACCATGACTACATGATTAGTAGCTGAAGCCTGACGCAGTATAGCTACCGCCCTGTAAACAAATTTAATAGTTAGTTATAATAAAAATATACAAAGTTTTTACCTGGAACATCATACAACTGTTCTGTAAATAAATATTACATTTTAAATTTTGTTTTCTTTCCAAAAATGAAAATGTTAAGGACTATTCCATTAAAATGTGTGTTGGAGGGTAGGAAGGAACTTTCAAAATTTCCCTAGAACCAGAATTTTTTTTAGATAATTTAGCAACATGGTAATAGATAGATGCATACTCTCTGAAATAGGACCCATGACCCACATTCAATAATTAAACCCATTATACTTTATATTCATATATTTACTTTGACCCTTTGACAAAAATATAAAAATTTCAAAAAAATTGAACCAACCATTTTATAGGAAAAATTACACTGGATATTTAGCAGTTTGACAAACACTAATTTTGATCATTGAGAAGCTTAATATTTCCATAACGACACAAAGTAATTAAAACTTTTAGCTGATTTTACAGAGTTATCTTCCTGTAGTGTGAGGTACCACCTTAATTATTCATCTAGTGCTAGAATAATCAAATGAACAGTCATTTTGGGGTGCTCTATAACTTGTTGTTTAGTGTGAGCCAAGGTAATGTTTTAAAGGTCATACATGACCTAAAATGGTTTACTTTTTACACAAATTGTGACTTGGATGGAGAGTTGTCTCATTGGCACCACATTTGCATATCTAGTCATTTCAATCAGGAAAAGCTTTCTCCATTCTCATTTTCTTTCATTTTTAAATAATTAAATTAAATTGAACAAATATACACAAATTAATGTGCTAAGAAACCTCCGATTCATAATCTAAAAGTATCAGAAAACAAGAAGTAGGTTTATGACAGAATTGAAAAGTGCTCTCACATTCCAGCTGATCACAATCAAGCTAACTGACAAAATACCTCAAGTTTTTTTCAGCACAGAGGAGAATTGTGTCATACATGATATTCAGTGTCTAAAGGTATGAAAAGCAAACTAATATTTAAGGATGTTCTCTTGTCATGTTTTGGAATTTTTGTCAGATTTTTCGGAATCCTCTGGTTTTATTCATTTGAATGCCTTAAAATATATTTGCCAATTAACATGATTAAACCCTATTTTTCTTTTTATAAATCTTTTACAAGTATAATCATAAACAATCTGTAAAAGTCTTACAAAATCCTTGTTATTTTTTGATGGCTTTAAACTTGTCAATAATAAAGCTACGATAAATCAGGAGAGAACATTTTCACCCCAAAATTTCAATGGCTAATATCTAGAAAACAAGCACATTGACCTATATTATTTTTTTGGCTCTTTTTGGTTCCTTAAATAATCCGCTATAAATATATACTGGAGTTATGAAAAGCTTGTTATTTTGAAACAGAGAAGCAAACATCCTTAACTGAAAATGTCATGTTTGTTGACAAGGAGATTTTACTTTGATGGCAGGGGTTGCCATTTGATTTGTACTAACATGAGCAAGCTGAGGGTGCCACAAATAGAGCAGGATCTGCTTACCCTTCCGGAGCACCTGAGATCACCCCCAAATTTTGGATGAAGTTGATGTTGCTCAGTTTTTAGTTTTCTATGTTGTGTCTATTTACTATTGTGTGTCTGTTGGTAATTTTATTTTCTAGCCATGATGTTGTCAGTTTATTTTTAACTTGTGAGTTTTAATGTCCCTTTGGTTTGTTTGTCTCTTTGTTTCAAAGATGTATTTCTGACACTGCTTTTTTCTCATAAGGTATGTATATACTGAAAAAATAAAAGCATGTTGGCAAGCTATGAGCATGATTAGAAAAAACCTATTCAGTCTACCTCTCATTTGTAACACCTTCTAAACTTTCATCATTAACTCTCAATACGTGGTCACCTGCCTGCAGACGACCTGAAAGAAAAAGAAAAATCTAGATCACCACTTAATCAGAAATTATTCAATTAAGATACACCTGTTAAGAGATAACCTCAAAAGCATTTAAAACTATAGTGCAGAAAATATTAGCTATTTTATAGCCTCTAAAGAGATAGATCATGATATATGAAGTCAAAATTCTTTCAAATTTCATTCCAACATTATTAATAATTTGGAAATTTGTGTTGACTCACGTCTCATTTTGTAGAAATTTAAAAATAATCTGATTAAGAATAATTAGTGTGAAGTAACCCTGCTGTGTAATACATAGTGTGATGTGTCCCTGCTGAGAAATTCTACACATGGTGTGAAGAAAACCTGCTGTGTAATTTCTACACATGGTGTGAAGAAACCCTGCTGTGTAATTTCTACACATGGTGTGAAGAAACCGTGCTGTGTAATTTCTACACATGGTGTGAAGAAACCCTGATGTGTAACTTCATGGTGTGAAGTAACCCTGCAAAGTAAAACTCCAACTTACCATCAATATCAGCCAGTCCTCCTGGTAAAACTCTCTTGACAAAGATACCATTGTCTTGTCTGCCATCTAAACTACAGCCACCACAGATCTTTATACCTGAAAATAATTTAATTTGGATGTAACGCGTCTTCTGATTGGCTGAAGTTGTTTTGTTTATTAGCTCATAGACATACTTTAGTCATGTGACAGTGACGTCGTCAATGTTTTTTCATGATTCACTAGGGTTTAAAAAGGAATTTAGAATTAAATTATAACAAATGACTGTAATATTTTGTCATGTTTGTCAGGCTATTAGAAATAACATACAAAATGAGGTGCACACTGTTAAATAACCCGCTACGCACATTATTCAGTGTGCACCACACTTTTTATGTTATTTCTTCATACACAGACAAAATATTACAGTCATTCCTTAAAATAAATCACAGTTTGAATGACTCAGAGTTTGGCCTGTCATTCAGTTTTTGGATTCCATGTGTTCCATAGACATCTCAATCCTTTATTTTGGTATAGGTTTTTTCCATGTGTCATAGACATATATCAATCCTTTATTTTGGTATGGTTTTTTTTCCATGTGTTCCATAGACATATCAATCCTTCATTTTGGTATAGGTTTTTTCCATGTCCATAGACATCTCAATCCTTTATTTTGGTATAGGTTTTTTCCATGTGTTCCATAGACATATCAATCCTTTATTTTGGTATAGGTTTTTTCCATGTGTTCCATAGACATATCAATCCCTAATTTTGGTATAGGTTTTTTCCATGTGTTCCATAGACATATCAATCCCTAATTTTGGTATAGGTTTTTTCCATGTGTTCAATAGACATATCAATCCTTTATTTTGGTATAGGTTTTTTCCATGTGTTCCATAGACATATCAATCCCTAATTTTGGTATAGGTTTTTTCCATGTGTTCAATAGACATATCAATCCTTTATTTTGGTATAGGTTTTTTCCATGTGTTCCATAAACATCTCAATCCTTTATTTTGGTATAGGTTTTTTCCATGTCCATAGACATCTCAATCCTTCATTTTGGTATGGGTTTTCAACTCCAATCAATTTAAGCCACACTGGTTTTAAAGCTACTACTTATCTCACTTGATATGCTTAAAACGTACCTTGACCTATAATGGTTTACTTTTATTAATTATTATTTGGATAGAGAGTTGTCTTATTGGCACTCATACCACATCTTCCTATATCTAATTAAAAAGTAACTTTACTCTACACATGCCAGAGACCTTTGCATCCTTTATTGTATTATCTACGCAACTGTAAATTTGAAATAATTGCCATGTTTTTATCATTGCCATGTTTTTATCATTGCCATGTTTTTATCATTGTCATGTTTTTATCATTGCAAAAAATGCAACAGGGTTATAATCATGATAATGGTAAGAAATCAAACTTTGAAATTCTTATATCAGTCAGGGCTATAACCCTATAGAGTTATTACAGGAAATAACCAATGCATGTTATTGTGGAAAAATTACAAGAGTTATCCCTCTTTTATAGTTATATTTTGAAATAACACCCATGTGTTATTGTGGTAATGTTAGTAAACAAAATAAATTAACAGATAAGGTTGTTTAATCAGTTTGTATATGAATTGAAACAGGATTTTTCTTAATATAGCAAAAAATTAAATTGCATTTTTAAAAGTTTTAAAATGACAAAATCACAATAATAAATGCACACAATTATTTCTGAATTTACAGTTTATTGGTTCAATTTCCTTCAGAAAAGTCTACCAACTATACCAGTGTTTCAGCAATAAATAAATATCAGTACATTTGTTTATCTTTATTAAACTGAATTCAAGAGTAAATCTTTTTTCCTTTCCCATGTAAGAGTTATCTCCCCGAACACTGTTTTTCTTGTTATCTCTAAGGCTTCACAACCGTATAAGAAACCGACGAATTTATTTTTCCAAATTGCTTGTTACATCCTCAGGATGTTCTGTTTTTTTTTTACCGAAGCAGTATAGAGATTCCTTATGAGAGTTATTTACCCTTTTGTATTTAAAATTTTGAAATGTATTTTTAACTGGAAAACCATAAGTGATAGAGGCCTAAGGTCTGTTGATTTGAAGTCCTTGGTCCAAAAAAAAATAAAATGGGGTCAAGGTCAAAGGTCAAGGTCATGTTCAAAATTTTGATTTTGGCTTGTTATTTCTTATTTTCATAAATCTTATAAGGTATCGACAAAATATTTTCACACAATTGTTAGTCGCGACATGACGTTACACATAAATTTTAGTAGAAATGGTACGTAAGCATTTGATGCGAGTATTCCCCCTTTTATATCTGTAGGACTCAAATCTATGGCGGGTTCCAAATCTATGGCAGATTTCTAATCTATGGTAAATGTGACGTTACAAACGCCAAACAACTCAAATCTATGGCAGATTTTTGTTTACCTCGAATCTATGGTAGATCTTGAGGAAAGGGTATACAGTATAACGCCACAATTGAATATAACGCCATATTAGATCTTCGATGTCGCTAACGATGACGGAACCCATAAATTTGAACACCATTCAAGATGAAGATATTTCCCTGACAAATTTGTTTGGGTGGTTTAAAGGAAGTTGTGACATATAATCCCGAAGATGAACCAAATGTGCTGTACTGGCCGAATCCCGCGATGAATTATGGCGTCGCTATCTTCAGTACCGCATATTTTCGAAAAAGGATTTTTGGGGCCCTTTATAGCTTGCTGTTTGGTGTGAGCCAAGGCTCCTTGTTGAAGGCCGTACCTTGACCTATACTGGTTTACTTTTATAAATAGTAATTTGGATGGAATGTTGTCTCATTGGCACTCATTTCACATCTTCCCATATCTAGTTAGTATACTGTAGTTAACTGTCTACAGCTGGCAAAGTTTATAAAATAATAGATAAAATTACCGAATATACAAACTTGATTTAAATCATCATCAAATAAAACAAGATGTATTAACGATATCGCTGAAATAAATATTATTTGAAAATTCAAACTCTATTTTTATTAATTTGTTACTTTTTTATATATTTTTTTTTATAAAAAGCAGCCTTCGTGCTTGTTACAGGTCTTATTAGTTGATTTAATGAATTGGTTAAACAGGTACCATGTACAGATTAAAAATGTTTATTTTTTACAGAGCACATCATTTTGATCTTGAAGTCTGTATTAATGCATATGCATTTATCATTTATGATTATTTTTTTGGTCGACCATTATGGAATGTTTATTTCACAAATGTTTGTAGACATGCATGCTCCCGTTGTCGTATTTTTCCACTTGCTCAAGACAAGTTATTGATGGAAAATGTACTGCATCGTTTTCCATTTGCAAAAAATTTGCGAAAGATTCGGAAACAACATAAATCCGCCATAGATTAGGAAATTACAAAACTTGCCACAGATTTGGGATGGCATTACGTCACATTTACCATAGATTAGGAATCTGCCATATATTTGGAACCCACCATAGATTTGAGTCCTACATATCTAATATCAGTCATATGGTAATATAACTCATTAACAATATATAACGTAGAGACCTGCAGTCTTTTGATTTGAGGTCCTTGGTTTATGACCTTGAAATTGAGCTCAAGGTCATATGTTAATTTAACGTTCTAGATTTTGACCTTTGCTTTTACCTCATATGTTCACATGATAAAACCATGGGACTTTTTGCATTAGGTTGTAAGCAATTTGACCTTAAAAAAGACAACAGGAAGTGACCTTTTGTAAAACGGAAGTAGCTTTTTTTTTACTAAATCAATGTAAAAGTATAAAGAACCATATACTTTTGGAATCAGTGTCAAGTAAACTATCAAACAATACCGGAAGTAAACTTTTTAACCGGAAGTAAAAGATTATCTCCCTTTTTTATATATTTTTTTATATAGAAACCATATATTTTTGGAATCAGCGTACAATAAGCTGTCATTTGATGCTGAAACTGACATTTAAAATCAAATTTTAATATTTTCATTTTTAATAGATTCTTACTGGTGGAAAGACCTTCAATTTTTCTCTGAACAATTGGCTTTTAATTTCATTTATATTAGGTTCAAAAGTTGAATATCTTCAATTAACTGCTTTGTTATAACACCTTTGTCATGTATAAACCATGTGTGAGGTATTCATTAACAAGAAAGCTGTTAATTTAGTATTTATAGTGTAATTCATCTGAGCTTAACCAAAGTGCTTGTAGGCACTGGATGGTAAAATTGCTTTGAATTTTTAAATTGGGAAGAAGGTCTCATTGAGGTCTAAGCGTGACGTGGGATTGCAGATTTTTTGTAAGTGTGACACGTGAAAGTTGAATTATTGTGTCGTGAAAACAGGAAATGAAGTCTAGCAGGACCTGGGAAATGACAAAAAAATGAGAATAGCTTACGTACATAGTGTAAGCGGGATACGTAAATCTGACAAAATAGTAAGCTGGATCCGGGACCCCTTGGGAAGTGTTTCAATATTGCATTTTATCATATGTTTAGTAGTAAATACAGTAGTTTTGCATATGTGATAAATAGCCTGCTGTTTAATCCATATCGCGCAACTTTGATGCGCACCCTTTATCGCATACCCTTTATCACACCCCTACCCTTTATCGCATACCCTTTATCACATCCCTACTTTTTTTTTTTTTTTTTTTTTTTACATAAAGTCAGTTTTGGTTTTTTTTTTTGCTTAAGAAAAATTTTCCTCAAAATAGGTAAATTTTTTGAATGACGTCATTGTTTGGTATGTGACGTCACGAACGTCGAGTTTTCATATTGTATGTGACGTCACGAACGTCAAGTTTTCATATTTTTTGGCACACTAAATGCAACTATGAAAAATACAAAACACACAAATTAATACATTAATAAACAAAATATTTTTAAAACAACAGCACGCAAATTGTAAGCTAACCCAGGTGCTTCGGATAAGTAATTGAGCAGTTCTTTTAAGGCCTTTGAAACAAGACAAAAGTAGAACTGAAGGTAACCCAGTGCTATGGATCAGAAAACAGTTCATATAAAATAATACTCTTCTGTTGAAATATATGATAAAGCGTATAGGTAATACATGGCAAAATCCGTATCACATGCCGTATCACCCTCGACCAATATCATCCCTCGGGCCTAAAGGCCCTTGGGCTGATATTGATGTCTCGGGATGATACGACATATGATACGGATTTTGCCATGTATTATTCTCTATGTATCAAAAATTGGTTGCACTAGAATTATAGACAAAAGGAGAATATTTAAGATGACTTTAACAATTGCAATTTATATTCTTAGAACAGATATATTCCTGCACCTTTCAAAAGATATTTTCTTTTCTTGACAAGTGTAAAATTTCGTGACTGGAATATCTGAGCATATGTTTCATTGATAAATTCCTGGAAATGTTCTTGGATAGGATGTATAAAATGTTATACATGTATATATTTCATGTATAAAAAACCTTTGGAAGATTTAGGTATATATATATCAAGCCTATCATAGGATTTTGATTGAATTTCATGCCATCTTTATCCAAAAACTAACAAAGAGTTATCTGCCTTTAATAATATACGTTCACATACTGTGGATTAATTGCTTTTTATTGGATACCAATTTTTCGAGAATTTTGTGGGTTAACAAAAAATTTAAATGATCAAAGATTTACAAAAAAGTCCTATTGGCTGGTATGCTGACATTGGCATAACCATGAACATGATGAATAAAAAACATCCACGAAAGTGCTATTTTTCTCATTCCACAAAAAAATAAATGAATCTACAGTATCATTGAGGGTGGGGTAGCGGTTGGGGGTGGGGTGTTAGTCGGAGGGGTCCTGATCCAAAAATCCCAACCCCCCTCCTCCCCTACATCATTGAATTGTCAATAATTCTTACCAAGACCTTTAGAGCAATCATCAAACTCTATCTCCTCAGCAGCTCGAGATACTTCATCCTCATCATTACTGAAATGTAAACTGAAAAATTTCATCATGTAAAACATTACATAAGAATTCATTGAACAAGCACAAAAAACAGAATTCCTATAAGAACGAACATGTAATGGATATATTTATAAAACATATTTATTAAAATGTAAAAAGTCAACATCACTAAAATTAATATTACAAGTGACATGAGCAATAAAGATTAATGAAATTATTTCTGTGGATTTATGAATTGTTATATAATTTGCTCTCCTTGGTTTTTAATTTCAGCATGTTCATGGTGTTCAGTCTTTCTATTATAAAATTTATTTTATTCATGCATTTTTTTTCTCAAGATGAATATGGAAAAGAGAACAAAGTCATGGAATGTGTCAAAGAGACAGCAACCCAACCAGTCTGCATGGTTAGCCACTAGTCCGATGCCCCAGACTAGTAAAATTTCATTCACACTAATAAGTTTTTGTCAAACTTTGTTTGGACCAATAAAAAAATGTCAGAGTATTGGTCTTTGGACTAGTAGTTTAAAAAGTTTTTGGTGCAGACTGCCCCACCAAAGTGCAGAAAAAAAGCCTAAGGCTGCCAATGGATCTTCAGCATGTTTGATGCAACAATAAAACCTGTGCATGAGGAGGCAGGCTCCAGCTGAGTTTTACACTGGCACAGTCACATGCAGTTGTGCATACGTTTGTCCAATAGCATCTATACATCATTTGTACATCTTTAAGGCCAAAATTAATATATATTGTTTGTTTCCCCAATCCCGACCCTGCCAAGCCAGATGTAGGTAGGTAGGTAGGGAAATCATATTTTTTACCAAAAAGCTTGAACATTATCGAACGATCTGGAAAGCCTGGAAATTCAAAATGAATAAAATAATATTTGACTTAGTTTTGACAAAAAACCTTTTGAGTAGCACCATTTACAGGGTTGGTGTGGATTGGGGAAACAAACAATATTTTATTTTAGGCCTAATATTCACTTATTCGATAGCTAGGTGTTTAGTTGACAATCATACCACATCTCCTTATTTTCAAAATCATGTAAAAAAATGCTGAATGTACCATTGTGTACCATATATCATGCATACCTTAATCCATTTAAAAGTTCCTCTTTATCTAAAACTTGGGTTAGGCACACTGTTGTTGACATAATCTGTTTCAGTAAAGATCAACATCAGGACAAAATTTCCATGAAATAGTACAATGTACCTGAAAAAGATAAAATTTAACCACTGAATGTTTTATCATCTGATTATCATGTGACTTTTTGGAGAACCAAAATTTTGAAAAAAATGGGGGGGGGGGGGGGATAAATGCAATGACATCTTAAACTGATCAGAGATTACATGTACTCAAAGGTCAATTGAAATAGACAAGGTATACTTGTTTATATATATACTTATACATTTTAATGCTTTACATCTAATCTTTATAGAAATTTGACACAGGCATGACAGAAATTATGAAACTTCCCTTTCATTGCCATGATTGTCTTTAATGATTATGTAATTTTTATACAAAATATTGAAATTTTTGGAAATAATTTGCCACCACTTAATTTTTGTATTAATCATGTTAATTGTCAAAATGATTGTGCATCTTTTTTTCATTTTATTTTTTCGATTGGCTAAATTTTATCCTCATGTGAACTGTTTTGGGATGTTATCTACACTCAAGTAATCAAATTACACATTTACATGACTGATCATATTTTTTTTTGGAATTTGATTTGTTATAAAATAGGCTGTTTGTATTCTTGATTGAACTGTATTATATTTTTCAAGTAGGGCCGACCATAGACTTGATAGGGTATGGGTTTTTCACATTGTTCATGTTCATGATGTCATGGATGTTGTTGAAGGATGTATGATTGCCTTTAATTGCTTACATCTGTTTCAATCATTTGACATGTTTGAAACTTAAGCATGTTAAGTTGATAATTGTCTCATTGTGATTTTGCACTCATACCACATCTTCCTATAGCTACATGTCCTAAATTTGATAAAGAGTTGCGCTAAATCCATCTATTTATAGAATATAGACACAAATTTCGTACATTTCTGAACCTGTCTGAAACCAGAAGAGGAGGAGGGTGTTAATTAATGACAATTCATGTATGTGTTAATTCTGTCAAAATTAGCTTTGAGACATGTACAACATGCATGACATGTTAGACATGTTAACTAGACACGTGAAAAACTATAAAAAAATAATAAAATCAATATATTTCAAATATTGAGAAAATCAGGGGAGACCGAAAACAAATGGAAAAGGTAAGCCGAGTCAATAGAGTAACGCTAAAAAGATTTTTTCTGATTGGACAAGCTAACTTGATATCAATGAGCATGAGAGCTGATGAGCAATAAATGAAGGTGTTACTATTACCAAAAATCTATACTTATTCTAAATCTACCTTATGGATCGCATATTATGTACGACAAGTAATAGTTCAGTGGATAATAGCAGATGGAGGCAACACAGAACAGACACACAAAGCTGTGTTCATGTAATCTTAGTCATAGCATGCATATTAGTCTAGTCAATTTAGTGAACAACCTGCAACTAATAGCAACACAAGGTTTTTCCCTGAAAAACAAGTCTGTATTACTATCTATGAACAACATACTAAAACTATAACAAAAATATATTTTGCGGAAAGTGGTTTAATTCACGAATATTATTTGTAGTAAAAGTAAGGTAATATGAGTTACAATGTACTTCCCCTTATTTGATCATGATAATACTTAAACAAATATATATATTCTGAGGATTTATTTATATGCTTGGGTACCAATTTTCGTGGATTGAGGTGATATCTAATTTCTTGGTTTTGCCGAAGTTTCCATACATTCATTTATTAAAATTGTAATTTGTTCATCAAATTGACTTTAACCTCGTAATCCAACAAATATAAATTTATGAATTAGTTAATGATTTAGAAGATTGAATTGATAAGTTTTATTATGATATCATTCATATACCATGTGTACATGTGTACAAGTCCGTTATTTTAGCAAATTTTTTAGAAATGTGCACAGTTAGTAGTGGTGTTACCTCCCTTTATATTCCATATAAGGTAGTAGGGAGGCGGGGCTTATTTCATACACGGTTAGTAGTGGTGTTACCTCCTTTTATATTCCATATAAGGTAGTACGGAGGCAGGCTTATTTCATACACGGTTAGTAGTGGTGTTACATCCCTTTATCAAAACAAAACGGTACTGAGAAAAAAACGTAAAGGTTTCAACAGACGAAGCAATTGATGATTCAGATTGAAATAAATTCATAAAACACATTTAAAGCTAACAACATTTTTGTATACTGTCTAACCAAAAAAAATTTAAACACAAAACCAATAAAATAGGTAGAGGGCGTAATTATGACGTCTTGATAGGCGATTTAAATTTTTTGCTTTGATGCCTTCCTGCGATGTGAGGCGTCAAAGAAAAAAAATATAATAGCCTTTCAAGATGTCATAATTATTAGGACTAATGTCAAGGATTTGTATAGTAAGTCTTACTATACAAATCCTTGCTACTGTCAACAATAAATTGCTATAAAATATATTGAACATGCATGCACCACACCAAAACACTCCATTAAAAAATAATTGTTGTTCAGCTTCACAGGGAACATTCGAGCATGCCGATGAGAGCGGACGTGAAAATTTTTTGCAGAGACAATCCATCAACATCATTGAAATTGTTTTGTCAAATTGATTTCATGGATAAATATTATTATCCTTACATCGTATATTTTATGATTTGGATTATATTTTTTTGTTGAGAAAGGTTTCTGCAGATATTTTCAGGTTTGTTTGAGACATGTAGTCAGATGGGATCCATTTATAGTAGTTTCCATGTGGGAAACTATCAGACCAATCTATTTGATGTCTGAGGGTTTTAGCTGTTCCCCTAATGGATCGGTAGTTTCTTTCCGAGATCCTTTATCATAGGATTTTCGGCTTTCCTCTACCAGGAATACAGCTGGGCATTTAGCGGTATCGGTTTGGATTCCAAGTATGTCCTCTCCGGTTTCCCGTTCGTTGTCTAGGCATTTGTGCGGCATCCGGGGTGACCTTATCCCTTATTTTGTATATAATGTTTTTTTATATTATTCATTTTTATATTTTTGAGGATGAGCGAGTCAGGTGAGTGGGTGTGTTCGTATGCTTTATTACATTGTACTTATTGTTTTGGGGAAGGTTAACTTTCTGGTTGTAAGACCCGTCACGGCCAGGCTTGGGAGACTGGATAGGCAAATGCTCACATTAAATCTGTACCGATACAGTGTGTTAAATGTCTTCCTTTTTACACCATAACCCATGGTGGTGCTCCTACTAAAGGAGGGAGATACAGAACATACATACATTGGCTTATATACTCTGTCAGTACCTAAAATTCAGTGAGAATTATGGGACTCTGACAGGGAAGATCCAGAATAACATGTTTGATATGCCTGCCCCCAAAAAATTATGGACAGGTAAAATAAATTTATGGTATGTGATAAAACTTGACAATATCTCATGAATACAGTTTGTGATGCAACCTAAACCGTTTGTTTGAATTATTCTTTGAATAAAATAGCTGCAAATAAACAAGGTATATGTAATATAAACTTTAAACCATATCAACATTAGAACTTACAAAGTTATTTTTTCGAACCGGAAACAAATATCACTCTGCTACGCAGGCGCAAATTGCTAATTTTCCCGAGATTCATCTAACGGCCGCCATAACAGCTGAGAGAAGTTGTTTATCGGCTCAAACAAAGATCTACTACAAAGCAAGGATGATTTGGAACTATTTATGATTATATATTTCAATAAGCTTAAACTAAGTCTCCCAGAAATGTACTGTCTACTTAGAAATCAAAATGATGATAAAACAATCGCAAGCTGAAAAATAAACAAAACGGTGTCACAACAAAACCACTGTCACTGACACTTTGCTATCCTGTTTCCTCAACAAGTTAAATAAATAAAAAAAACACGCTTCATATATTTGTTTTGTTAGAATATGGGATCAAGAGGCGTACCTGTGGATAAGGTAACTTTTGTTAAAAATATAGTAGGTTAGCTATGCATGCAAAAAAAAAATGTGTCCTTTTCTTTTCTGAACAGTGAACTTTTGACCATTGCAAATGAGTTAAATTAAATCAAGATTGTCGATTTTATAGAAAATCAACATTTCATACATCTAGTAACTATTTATCTTTTATTGCATTCCGTGAAGGGAAAATCAAGCTCATATACTGACAAAAATTTCACCCAGTTTTTGTTAATTTTGCATGCACTCAATATCCGGTCAGTTGCCACTAAAACATGTTGGCACCACACACGTTTGCCCCCTAGGTCTGTTCGCATCCTACTCCTAGCACCTAAATTTCATGCATGCACCAAAATTTTATTCAAGTACACATTAGTCAGGGATGTAACTCTATAGGCAAAATGATAGGGTTATTACAGGAAAATAACATACATTTGTTATTGTGGACTAAAAAATCAAAGAACTGTGATAACATATGTATGTTAAATGTTTCAAAGGGACAATATACATCATTAGTTTTTTTTTATTTTTTTTATTAATTTTGATGATTTATTATAAATAAAATATGCCTTGTATCGTAAGTGTCATGGCTGTAATACAATCCCAATAGACAACTTTCGAGTTCGATGCATTTTCGTCAAAAACTCTGGTTTTAGTGAACATCATCCCTGTGCATGCTGTGTTTGGGAGCATCGTCACTTCTGTTCTAATGTCATGAATGTCGAGTGAGTGGTTGAAAAACTATAAATTACTAGATATTGCAAGAATTATTTGACAAATTAAAATCTCATAATTGTCAATCCGAACTGCTGTCATACGGGAATTGTGATTAAGTACTTACACAAAAACATTATTTCTGGTTTATCCTGCATAATGATGATCACTAAGACGCTTGATGAATGTTAATAGTGCAGGGATACAGGCGATCCCCTCTAAGGCTCTATCTGATACTGATAAATGACGTCATAATGGCACGCATAATTGACCAAGTTTTTTTCGGTGCATGAAGATAAAATGTACACTTTCTTTTAGACGATATAAGAATCACCTGTTTTTGATGAATTATGTTAAATATTTTCCAAAAATAACGTTAACAATAATTATTATCATGATTATAGACCTGACAAAGAAACCTGTCAGAATCTAACTTTATTTCGAAATAATGGGAAAAAAAGATATTTATAGCTATTTACACTGAGAAAAACTTGATTACAAAAGGATTAAACACAAAACCATTGATCGTGTTGATTAAAAGTGTGCGAACAGGCTCTAGGTCATGTAGGTGCAAAAGTGAAAGGGCGGAACTATGTTTTGGGGTGAAAAGACTGTGATTCTGTACATGTGCACTCCAAAAATGTGGTACTAGATGGTCAACCAGTGGATGGTGGCCTCTAAATGACTGGAAAGTTAAACAGAAAATGAACTGACTACTCAATCATGTCCATGGCAAAATAAATAAATTTGGTGTATTTACTGTTTTCTGATTGGTTAAAAGAATTAGATTTATTTTCAATGTTATCAATTTTTATGGCGACACGCCCTCTCTAAAGTTGTGTATTCTTACACAAAAATCTGTGTACGTTGCTATCCTTATTAATATATATCTTTGAGCAGAAATTTATTTATAATGAATGGCTTCGCGGATTATTCAATGTGAAGAGTCAAACATTAATTTTATGGTTCAATAAATTCAAAATAAATAACAGCCATTCATTAAATACAAACAACTTTATGTTATACACTTTCCATAAATTGTTTTACTAAACATGTAAAAATTGAGCAATATGAACCCCTTCATAAACCTGGGGTTATGGCCGTTGCTTCTTAGGGAAAGCAAATGCTTCACATGTGACAAATATGTTGCACATATATACAATCCTGCCTCGCATGTGACAATTATGTTGCAATTAATATGTACAATCAGTGATTAACTGTACAATGTACATGTACACATGTAAGTATAAATTCAATGACAATGTTGTCACAGTTAAGGAACAGAGGACATTTCTGAGTTATTTCTCTTCAAAGTCTAATGAATTTAACCATTTCCTAGATTATTGGCGATAATTTTATTTCACTAATCATACTACATTTGTACTACATGTAATACTAATAGACAGGATTGATAAAGTGTAACTTTCAATGTCAAAAATGATCAGCAAGACATTATAACATAAATATACATGTCAAACATTGGCGAACTTGTCCTATTTGCCACACAAACAATTAGAAATGACTAAATTTTGGACTCGACAGACAAGCTAAAAAATCTAGGGCTCAAAATGCTCGTCTTGACAAGATCTTTACAAATAGGTCAATTGTACACTATAATTTCTTGTTATTATATAGGCCTGGCCTCTCTACTAGGGGTTTTCTTGGTAATAACATATATGGACCATAATTTGGTATTCGGCCTTTGGTTTCTTTTTGTATCCTTTTTTATAAGTTCTAAAATTTTAACTTTTATTTTGTGGGTTGTGTTGGTGTTAGAATAGTATGAATGGAACAATTGAGTTTTTCGAGAAAAAATTAATACATTTTGATTCACCGTTTACGTGACAGGAAACCAAACAGGAAACCAATCTTTATTTTCTTTATTTTGCACAATATAATTCAAAAGGCATAAATAAACACCATTACTAGTGTTACTTGCTTCATGTTAATATTTAAAATCTATTTTCAATGTTATATTAAAGTTTTTTTAAACGTGACAGGAAACCATAAGAAACCGAAAGCATTTTTTTAGTTTTATTTTATTGCAAAATCTGCTTAAAATAATCTGAACCGTATACTTTTTCTTAAAATCCATCTTAAATGTAACAGTATTATAAAACTCCTAAATATGTGCTTGTTTTGAAAACAATTAGTACAATTTATTCAGAATTTTCCATATTTTCTTCATTGATACAGGATACCATAATCGTTGTATCTTGATGTTTTGGCCAAAAAAATATATTTATATTTGGTTTTGAAATTCCAGTTATATAAAATTTATTCCAAATCATTGGCAATGTAAAATTCTTTAAATCCAGTAAAGAAAAAAACTTTTAACTTGGAATTAAAATCTTTAAAATAGGCACCATGTGATATTTGTGACCTGTACACCATCTACATGGTTTCCACATTTTAACCTACTTTAGTGGGCTAAAATCAATAAAGTACTTCCTTTCAAGTCATGCCTGGTAAAAGTTTACTTTTCCTTTGACAAGTTTATTGCGTTTCTGAAAAGTGTTTGCAGAACATGAATAAAAAAAAATAATTAAAAATTGTGACAAAGTTATCAACTTTGTACATTCCTAGTGTAACGGTATATTAACATGCATTTTTCATTTAATTATCTTTATTCACCTAAAATATCCAGTAATATTTACTGCTGAAGCAAAATCAATCCAACGAACATCGGCACCATGATAAGAGACGTAATTTCGATTGAATTTTCCAAGGACCCTTTACATCGTTATTGGGAAACGTAGTGTGTTTAAATGTCGGTCAAATTTGAAATCGATTTTGTCAAGTCATTGGGCATTTATTTTCACACAAGATCGTATGTAACATTATACACATAGGAATAATAATAGACCCCGGCGCAATCTCTTTGAAAATTGTATTTTCCTTTTTTAAACAAGTCGAAACAAGTCTACAGATTATGTTTCAGAGCTCCAGATAAGAATTCATAAATTGGGTTTTTAACCCACCATTTTCATATATAATTGGGTGATAAAGTTTTTTAATTGCATGATCAATTCCAATTCACCCCTCATGTTAATATCAAATTGGGTTTTTCACCACCAAGCTCCTTAATGTATTGGGTTTTTCATCAACACAATATTGAATACATGTATTTAGGCAATAGCAACCCCAGATTTTTCCATCTTAAATATGTTTCTTTCTTTGTTTAGCTGTTTTATTTGGTTTAGGGTTAGGGTTATTTGCTAGCTGTTTTATTTGGTTTATTCACTGAGGAGCAATTGTAGGTTTAATTTGTGTTCCGTTTCAAACCTTCTGCCAGTTTTGTATTTTTTCATATAAACTGTAAAAAAACGGATATGTATATGCACAGGCACTCGTCTTATACCTTTATATAATAAATTCTGAGACCAGTGCCTGTGTGTGTATTCATTAATTAACAGTAAAATGAAAAAAAAATAGTATATAAACTCTAATTATACTTGAATGGTTTTGTCTTATTCCAATTTTCATAAACCTGGGTTTAGATGTCTTTTAATCATGTTAATAGAACTTTTGGTTTCTGATGCTTTATCATGTCATAATTGATTTGGCCTTTCACTTTTTCCAACTGATTTCGTTTTTGAGGAAACCCTGTTTTTATTAGCAATGTTCTCGTTTAGGTATGCACACACGCCCGTGTGTTCGATGGACGCTTCCTAAAAACACTGGCTGAGTCTTGTTATCATCATAACTTTCCCTCAGCTTTTCAAAAGAAGCAGAAAACATGCTTCTGTATTCAATATTTTTACTGGACATTCACTTTCGTTTTAATTCAATGTATGTTATGATAAATCCTGAGCAATGCGAAAAAAATATGACTACATGACACACGCTAATTGGATAAACACCGAGAAGATCGAAATGTTTTCAAAAACACGTGTACCCTTTGAGCAACGGAAAACTCTAACAGGGACCCATTTCAGCTACTTGATGCAGGGATCTATTTTTAGAACGAAAGGAAATTTCCAATTATAAATATTATAAGAATAGTTTACGCGACGATTGTAAACAGATAAGGGTAAATAACGCAAATGGAAGCCAATAAAAGGGTCGAGAACTCATGGTTTTGGCATATTATTGGGTTTTCCTTTGAATTAATTGGGTTATTGAACCTGCAATGGGCAATTGCATTGGGTTTTTTATTCTTTGTATTGCGTGATCACGCAAATACGCAGCTTATCTGGAGCTCTGATGTTTGCTAACATCCCGTTGGAAACAAAAACAATGTTTAGAACTAGTATATCGTATGTCCGGCTGTAAGGGCGTGATCACATGTTAGTCACATGTTTCACGTATGACCGGAAATGGTTAGAACTTAAGGACAAAAACAATTTTAATAAATAACTGGACTTCTGTTTTGTGTGAAATGTAACGCATAACGATAACGTCATTTTCTTACTTAATTATTACGAAGATCAAAACAAGAATGTAAATCATGTCTGATTTACCTGTTTGAACATCTCGCGAGAGTTCATATTTGCATATTGTTTTTAAGAATTCTATTACAACAAAGCAGATTACATCATCTAAAATTTGCGTTACGAAATCGGACACAAAAATCACGCCACTGTTCTTACATCTGCTACATAAATACTTATAGTTCTCGGCATTTTCTTCTCACTATTCTTATTGGTCGATATTCTTTGTTATTTGAAAGCAAAAGTTACGAATTTGCCGGTGACGATTATCTATAAATCAGTCAGCGTTATGCTCTTCGGAAGCAAAAAGTAACCATGGTAACGCGAGAAACGACACAAAAATACGGTTGTAGAATCTTTGAAATTCGTATATTTCAATTTTTTTTTCTAGGGAAGAGTAGCATACACTTGTATGTTAATAAAAATAATGGCATCTTTAGATGTAGTTACAACTTTTCTTACAGTAATTCAAATTTTATCCCTTTTCTATAGTTATAGGAAACGGAGCCCAATAGCAAATTATGGTCCATATGTACATGTATATATATCATGTATATATATAGACCCAAATCCTTCCTTCTACAGCACCACTTTAGCTTATAATTAAGTCAAGTAATTTTAATGCAATATTTGTATTTTCAATTTCAGATAAACCTTAGACTTATACTGGTTAGTGGCAAGACAAAAGAATTTTTGTTTTTACCGAATGATTCAGCGGCAGATATAACCGATCATGTTTATACAAACTGGCCAACAGGTATGTTCATATTTATCATGTTTATAGAATTTTATGTGTATACTATAATAAAGTGAATGTTTACAATTTTAAGTATAACATGTATAATGGTAATGGCTGCGAAGGTCCTAACAATAAATAAAATGCAGAATCATGCCCATGATGCTAGAGGGCACCACTTTATAACAGATGAAAATGTAATTCATTATTAAAATCACATCCAATTTTATGTTAATATTTAACACTCTTATCTGCTAAATGATTGGAGTTTCCCCCAACATTAAATCTTAAATCCACACCTAGATCAATGTGGATTAAATTTAAAATGTAACAATGTACATGATGTACAGTACAAGCAAAAATGACAACTGTTCCTTCGATGATGAAAGTTTTTCATTATCACTGAACTAGTATATATTTGTTTAGGGGCCAGCTGAAGGACGCCTCCGGGTGCAGGAATTTCTCGCTACATGGAAGACCTGTTGGTGACCTTCTGCTGCTGTTTTTTTTCTATGGTCGGGTTGTTGTCTCTTTGGCACACTCCCCATTTCCATTCTCAATTTTATTTAATGACCTTGACTGGCTATGCAGCCCTTTCAGTTTGTAACTGTTCCTCCTTCATACATGTAACAGATTCCTTTTATTCATTGATTTACACAAAAATTTACAAGAAATTCTACAAAGAACACATAAGATGAACAGTCTTAAATATCTATTCAGGGTGTTCAGATATTTATTTTAAAATTGTGTGTGTTCGTGTCCTGATTTATGACCCTGTCATATGCATATAGGTATATTTCCGTTGTTATGTACATCGAGATATTGGTAAGTCATGTAAGTTAAACACACAGAAGACAATGCTAGTTGAAACACACACAGAAAGACATTGTTAGATGAAACACACACATGACACAGAAAGACATTGTCCGATGAAACACACACATGACACAGAAAGACATTGTCCAATGAAACACACACATGACATTGCCAGTTGAAACATACATGACACAGAAAGACATTGCCAGTTGAAACATACATGACACAGAAAGACATTGCCAGATGAAACACAAACATGACACGGAAAGACATTGCCAGTTGAACATGTTGAAACACACACATGACACAGAAAGACATTGTCAGTTGAAACACACACATCATGCACATGACACAGAAAGGCATTGCCAGTTGAAACACACACATGACACAGAACGACATTGTCAGTTGAAACACACACATGCCATAGAAAGACATTGTCAGTTGAAACACACACATGACACAGAGAGACATTGCCAGTTAAATCACACACATGACATGTACATAGAAAGTCATTTTCAGTTGAAACTTGCACATGACATAGAAAGATATTGCCAGATGAAAAACACACATGACACAGAAAGACATTAACAGATGAAACACACACATGCCACAGAAAGACATTGTCAGTTGAAACACACACATGCCACAGAAAAACATTGTCAGTTGAAAACACACACATGCCACAGAAAGACATTGTCAGTTGAAACACACACATGACACAGAAAGGCATTGCCAGCTGAAAAACAGACATGACACAGAAAGACATTGCCAGATGAAACACACACATGACACAGAAAGACATTGTCAGTTGAAACACACACATGCCACAGAAAGACATTGTCAGTTGAAACACACACATGACATAGAAAGGCATTGCCAGATGAAACACACACATGCCACAGAAAGACATTGCCAGCTGAAACACACACATGACACAGAAAAGCATTGCCAGTTGAAACACACACATGACACAGAAAGGCATTGCCAGATGAAAAACACACACATGACACAGAAAGGCATTGCCAGCTGAAAAACAGACATGACACAGAAAGACATTGCCAGATGAAACACTCACTTGACACAGAAAGACATTGCAAGATGAAACACAAACATGACACGGAAAGACATTGCCAGTTGAACATGTTGAAACACACACATGACACAGAAAGACATTGTCAGCTGAAACACACACATGACACAGAAAGGCATTGCCAGTTGAAAAACACACATGACACAGAAAGGCATTGCCAGCTGAAAAACAGACATAACACAGAAAGACATTGCCAGTTGCAACACACACATGACACAGAAAGACATTGCCAGATGAAAAACACACATGACACAGAAAGGCATTGCCAGCTGAAAAACAGACATGACACAGAAAGACATTGCCAGATGAAACACTCACTTGACACAGAAAGACATTGCAAGATGAAAAACACACATGACACAGAAAGACATTGCCAGCTGAAAAACAGACATGACACAGAAAGACATTGCCAGATGAAACACTCACTTGACACAGAAAGACATTAATAGATGAAACACATACATAACATGGAAAGACAATGCCAGTTGAAAACACACATGACACAGAATTAAATTGCAGATGAAACATACTCATACTGAGTTATTGCCAGGTAAATCACCCAGAGATATTCATGTACATTACTGTCAATGAAACACACAGATAACTATAGGTTAACACACAGAAACCCTCAGTGCAGCTGTCAATTTTTCACGCAATATGTTTTCTATTTGTCTGACAAACATGACAATACATTTAACATTTAAAAAAGGAACGCACCCTAAAGTGACCTATCTTGCCAGTTCCTTACAGCAAAAATCTTGGTAGAAGTGTGTGGAAACAATGAATTTTGTAATTGTGTCCAAGATGAAACACACAGAAAGATATTGCTAGGTGAACATGGTGAAACACACATATATATTTATCTTATAGCCAGGTGAAACACACTAACATTTTACCTTGCGAAACACACATATATTTATCTTATAGCCAGGTGATAAGAAACTCTGTAAAATTTGTTCAAGTGGAAAAAAATAGTACAGAAAAATTCCTTCTGTCTTGAACTTATCTTCATTGTCTTTTGAATTCCAATGAACTTCTGTCATGACTTACATGTATAAACAGATATTTCTCCAATCCCTACGCAATTCACATTTATCTTTTTTTTCATGTTTCTTGACCTATTGATTATTTTTATTTAACCAACATGGTTTATTTGATCTCAGTATTTCATTGGTCAAAATTCCATTATGTCTCCTCATTGAAATTATTGCTCTGGGTGTTTTTACTAATGTCCAGGATCTTCATTATTTAGAGCAAAGTTGACCCCTTGTACCATGTGTAGTGTATCGTACATGTATATGTATTCTAATGTCATTTAATCATAATCATGAGTATTACCTATTACTGTTAATACCCTATATACATGATATATATGCGAGAAGATTTGACATTCTGGCAGAATGTACTGATTATTTGTGTTTTGCCTGTTTATTATAGTTTATAACATACATGTACATGACATAGATTTAGAAATTTTTATGATTTTACTAATTTTTTTTAATGTTTTCCTTTATACATTTACCATCATACCATGAATACATGTATCTAAAAAAAACTATAAAAGACAAATAAAAACTCTGAATAGCAAAAATAAACAGCAAAACAAGATTAACCAATTATTTAGTCAAATGACCAAAATCAGTCAACTCCTTTCACATTCCTTAAGCTTTTTATAGGAGTTTTTGTTGTTTAATGAAGATTTTTACCATTTTTTTTTTGTGTTTTTGCCAATGTCTGAAGATGAACATGTACAAAGACCTAGGCTAGCAACACATGGTTGTTAAAGCCTTTAGTTTGAAATACAAGAGTCAATGAACTTCCATTCTTTACTCTGATTTTTTTATAAACATCATATCAGACTCTTAAAACATGATTTAGAATTAAGTCAATAGTGTCTATTCTATTGACTTAAAATTTTAAATCATGTAAAGGAAGACTTTCAAATGTCCTGGAGTTTCATTATTTAGAGCAAAGTTGACCCCTTGTAGCATGTGTATTCCAACGTCATTTAATCATAATTATATCTATAACTGTTAATACCCTATATATGCTGAGAAGACTTGACATTTTGACAGAATGTACACTTGGACAATTGAATTGATTGTAAACATAGTAATACAAATAACCGATGAAATCATAAATATTTTATAATGTTTATTAGCGGAGTACTTATACCAACTTCATTAACGACAGATTAAACAAATAATGCAGTAATTTCCTTATTCAAGGAAATTGATTACATTTGACATTATATTTCTTTTACCATATTAAGTAATTTTATATTGATTTACCTGATGGTCAAAACGATATTGATTATATATTGTAAACTGTATTTTGATACCTAAATAAATATATACATAAAATTGAGAATGGAAATGGGGAATGTGTCAAAGAGACAACAACCCGACCATAGAAAAGACAACAGCAGAAGGTCACCAACACAGGCGTGGATCCAGAGGGGGGGGTTCCGGGGGTTGGAACCCCCCCTTTTTTTTGGACGATCAATGCATTTGAATGGGGACATGTAATTGGAACCCTCCTTTGTCCTGGGTTAGGAACCCCCCCTTTTTAAAATGGCTGGATCCGCCCTGCAACAGGTCTTCAATGTAGCGAGAAATTTCCGCACCCAGAGGCGTCCTTCACAAGTATATAATATTTAGACATGTTAGACATATTCATTAAGTATCTAAAGTGTAAATATAAAAAAAATTAAAGCAGTGTTGTGAAAGCTACAATTTACTGTCTAATAGAAGTGAGTGTGGTTTATAGCATATCAGATAAAGACCTTGACTATTTAAATTGCATGTGTAAAGGAATAATGTGTGATGAATTAATGGAACAATACCAAACAATCCTTATTTTCAGAATTTTTAAGAATATATTTAGAATAATGTGAAATTGTGGATTTTTTTTAATGGTACCCTTTCATGGATTGAGAAAATGTTGCATTTTCAAGGACTTTTGATTTTGTGTTTTCTTCCAAATTTTGCATATATATACATATATTTTTGTATCTTTAGAATTTTTTTCACTCAACACCTCCACATTGAAAAAAAAACAACCATATTTATCCTTAACATTTTATACAGATCTAAATCTCAATTGACACAATATTTTTTTCGAATAAAACTCTGTCAGATAAAAACCATAGAATATCCATGATAGTATTGATTATAAGTCCCAACAGTTTTGTTTTTCATAAAGATCATGTATTTTTATATGTATTGATATATATTTACTTTCTGTAATCATTGTTAATGATAAAGTATTGTAGTTTAGTATACAATTTAATAGCAGTATATTCATGATATTATCAAACAGATCAGGTGAAATGGTAGGTTTCCTGTTGTTGCCTTTAGTATTTATATTGATTTTTGATTTGTAATAGTATACATGGTATATGAATAAACAAACAATGATACAACAAAATCCAGAAGAAAGGTGAAAACATAATTTAGATATTTAGCTCTATTTGAATGAAATTGTCAGAAGACAAGGAACACTAGCAAAATGATCAAGGGGGTCATTTAAGCATATAGCTATTAACTCATGAAAATATAGATTTCATGTTTTCATTCAATCATTATGAAATATGTCAACTGCTCTTAATGTTTTCAAGGTCAAAGGTTATGGTAACATTATTAAACTAAGAAATAATTCCTTCGTGTCATGCTCTATGCTCATTTTAACATGGATAGACATTATTGTCGAGCCTGCAACTTTTGTTGCAGAAAGCTCGACATAGGGATAGTGATCCAGCGGCGGCTACCGTAAAAATGTTTGGTTTTTTCCGTTTCCTCCCCAAGGAGTCTGTGCATTACATTACCATAGGCGGATCCAGGGGGGCCCTGGGGGGCCCGGGCCCCCCTTCTGTGGGAAAAATTTTGTTGATTATATAGGGAATCATTGAAGCATGACTGGAGCGGGCCCCCTCTTAGGTCAGTCAGCGCCCCCCCCCTTAGGAAAAGTTCTGGATCCGCCACTGATTACATATTTAATAAGCTTTAAACCTACGAGCAGGGTAAATATAAAAGAAATATATAATAAAAGTATACGATATATTTTAAAGGATAATGATGGACATAAGGTTGATATACACAGTAAGTTCGTGCACATGTGTCAAACATATTTCGTGCTCATTAGAACACGGCCATGTTTAGAAAGCGTAAAAAGGACGTCATACAACTGTATATTTTATATTTTACAAAATTTTACTTGCATTTGACTATTTTACAACATGTGTATAAGATATATATATAAGAATGTATTGGTTAGTACTGGAAACTGATAATTAGTTATTTCTATTTATAGATTGGTCAGAAGAACAGCTACCTAGTAGTAACATACTGAGGTTGATATACCAAGGAAGGTTTCTTCACGGGAATGTTACACTTGGTGGTATGTAACTCACAATATTGAATACAGGGGTTTCATTATCTTTCATGTTGACTGGTACTTTCCATGTTTCTAGGTGGTTCTTTTCAATTTATTCCCTGAATATCTTATATAAAAATTCCTACATTTAGGTGGTACTTGTCAATAGCATAGGAGGGTAAAAGTACCGGGTACTGCCTTCTAATGAATGGCCTGTGAATATAATATTAAGGAGAAGTCATATGATAGTCAAAGCGACAACTATCCATAAAAGTTCAAATGCAGTGCATGGTTGTAAGCAATTGTAATGGCAACCATATACCTTCTAATGATGAAGTTCTTCTAAAAAGAAACACCATAAAAAGATTTCAAGTCACGCTTACAAGCATGGTTTCAAAATACACAGTCATACCTTTTCATTGAGTTATTTATAACTTTATCATGTTATTTTATAGCATGTTCAGTATATATTATTTTAGATTTTAATTTCAGCTTTACAGTTACCAGTTGGTAAAACAACAGTAATGCATCTAGTGGCCAGGGAAAATTTACCGGAGCCAAATAATCAAGGTATGGTAATTGATATGTAATATATTATTATCCATCCTAATTTCTTCAAAAAGCTAAAGTTATCATTGATATCTTTAACTTTCGTTCATTTTGAGTATTTTCTTGAAGAAATAACGTGGAAAGTTAAATTGAAAATGGAAATGGGGAATGTGTCAAAGAGACAACAACCCGACTATAGACAACAACAGCAGAAGGTCACCAATAGAGCTACTTGCCCTCAAGTGTGCTTTGTAAACGTGCACAGATTTTACTCATTCGTCACTGGTCCATGTTTAACCATTGTCTAGCATTCTAGTTAACATCCGGTGTTAGGAAAAGTTCTTTTAAAAACAAAAGTGAAATAATCAAGGTATGGTAATTAATATGTAATATATTATTATCCATCCTAATTTCTTCAAAAAGCTAAAGTTATCATTGATATCTTTAACTTTCGTTCATTTTGAGTATTTTCTTGAAGAAATTACTTGGAAAATAAAAAGAGCTACTTACCCTCAATCGTGCTTTGTAAAGGTACACAGATTTTACCCATCCGTCACTGGTCTATGTTTAACCATTGTCTAGTTAACATCCAGCATTAGGAAAATGTTCTTTTCAAAATAAAAGTAAAGTTTTTAACAAAGTTATTTTGCACAAGTAAAGAGTCTAAGGCAGATATACGTACACTGATGTTGCACACTAAGAATGGTGCACTGTCAATTTAACAGTTTACGTCCGAACATCAAATTAATATCAAAGTAAAGTTTAATATTGTTTTTTTTATCAATCATTTGGATGGCCAACTGATTACCGTAATTGCGTTTTGTTATTTAATCTTTTAAGGAATCAAAATCAGGATAAGGCATAAAATGTTGAGCTGGCCCAGGATCATGGATTAATTTTATCCTTTATATATCTGAAGGAGGTGTCATTTTAATTTTTATGGACAGTTCTATCGAGATGAATAAATACCCGATAACAATTTACATTGACCAGTGATAATCAAGACAAAAGGACAAAAAATAATGAGAATGAGTTAAGTCAAATGAGAGAAAGTCTGGAAACATTAAAAAAAACAAAAACATTAAAGAATACACCTTATTGCTAATCTCGGCAGACCCGGCCGCTTGAATTTTTGACACATACAACAATCACTTTTCCATTGTGGCGTCAGATATTTTGTATTGTGACGTCAAAGTTTTACGGGAACCTGTGTGATATCCAGTAATGGCGGACAAATAGCGATAAGATGTATTCTTCACAAACCAACTTGTAAATTTTTCCTGGATCTCCACTGAAGAAACTTTATTTATGTTAGTTCCGTTTCTACCTTTATTTATAAATATAAAAAACATCAGTTCTTGATACAAGATACAAAACCTTTTTAAGCAGGGTTTCCCCTGGGTCAATTATTTTTTTCGCAACCTCTTTCGCCAAAACAATATATTTTTCGCCACTTTGTTATTTTTTTTCGCCAGTTTGCCCCATCGTTGTCTATGATAATTCTCTTAAACTTATCTTAGAGTCTACATTTTTACAGTTAAATTGTAATGATTAAACTTTTAACATTTACTATTAAAAAAACGAAACTTTTTTTAAAAGGGTGAAAATTCTTCATATATGTATTTTGAACAACTTTTCTAATAGAGGGGGCCACTTACTTTTGATAATCATGAAGATATCAGTCCCATAATATAACAAAATTCTTGGACATGTTTTGACCATATATTGCAAGAAAGATGTACAGTTCTTTGGGTAAATTTCTTCAAAAGAAATATAGATGCCCTTTTGGTCTATGAAGTGGTTTTAACTAGAAGAAAAACAAGCTTTTATCATTTGTAATTGATCCCTCATTTAAGGTGTAGGTATACATTGAAGGTTACTCCCTTTTGATTGCTTGATTGATTGTTGGTTGCTTTACGCCGCTACTCCCTTTCGAGGGGTTGTTCCCAATCTTTTGCAAAGATATCTTCATAACGACAGTTTTCTTTAAGTCTAGACCATCGTAAATGAAAAAGTTGAGACGTAAAACTATGCTTGAAACATGTCGTAACACACAAACGACTTTAAAGTACTCTTTAAAATCAATTTTCGATATTAAAGTCAAAGGATAAAGTTTTAAATCGGAGACATTTCTTGCTTTTAATAAATTTTCGTGGTAACAACCGTTTTCTTTTCTGGACTATCATTATAAGGAGAGGAGACGTCAAAACTTTGCTTCAAACACATGCGTCGCAAAATAGTTAATAAATGATCCTTTTGTGACATATGACTGACGCCACTTAACCATATCATAATGTCAACAATACAATTAACACCTTTATTAATTAGTCCTTTGTTGTTGATATCACACAATGCAATCAGCTGATTATATAATTATTGATTTTCTGTCAAAATCTAAACGAGTTCAAGGTGAATTCCGAGTATATTGTCTGATCAGATAAAATCCGAGAAACCCGAAAAAATGTAAATAAACAAGATGGCTGAAAATAAATCATATATATATTTCTTTCACCAAATTCTTTCGCGAATGACGAATTTTAATCGCCACAATTATTATTTTTTCGCGAATTGCGAAAATGGCGACCGAAAGGGGAAACCTTGGTTTTAAGAATCTTACAAGCTTACAATGAAATAATTCCAATATTTATTTGGAAATTCGGGGCAAGTGCACACAACAAATTTTTCCACATTCTTGTTGGATATATATGAGACTGTTATATATGAATTAAAACAATTAGAATGGTGCTGAATAACACATATAAGCCTTATGTGTGTTATTTAGCACCATTTTAAAACAATACAAAGATGAAAAATATCTTGCATTTTAAAGCAGCAAAAAGAAGAAATATTTGACTTCCTCTCTTTTATATGCAGTGCATTATTATGATCAATTCCCATATTTTTATTTCAGGTCAGTTGAAGAAAGATAAAAGTGGAGAGAGTGGTTGCGGTTCATGTTGTGTAATACTATGACATCATTATAGAACACGATCGGCAACTCTCACTAGTCTGTGATATTTAGTACCAAATGGGAGGTAACTCTCCAAGCAGATCTGTAAATCATTATTATATCAAATTTTACTGCCAAACAAACTGAAGATGACTACTGTTCTGCACAGTTTGGCATTTTTTTCACATCATATTATAGTATAGAATTGCACAATATCATCATCATCATGGGATAGGAATTGATTTTTATCATGGGATCAGAAGTGATTTTTATCATGGGATCGGAATTGATTTATCATGGGATCGGAATTGATTGATCATGGGATTGGAAATGATTAAAACATGGGATCAGAAATGATTTATATTTAACAACAAGCAGGGAACAGATCCTTCATGCAGCAGGAATGCAGTCACATAATTGATTAAAAGAAAAAATTCAAATATATTAGTTTTGATATGAAATTGTTCATGACATTTTTTATTTATTATCATTCTAAAACAACAAAATGTGCAATGATAAATATGAATGAATAATATTTCATAATTAATTGAATTCAAATTACAAAATGAAAAAAAGATGATTTTTACTCTGATCAAAACAACTTGTTTCATTTTTGAGTGTTGTATACAGTTTGATAAAACAATTTTTTCCTTTTACGGTTCTTTACACATCAGCAAATCAGGGAAATAACGTGTTGTAAGTTAACAGAACTTTTAAACCCTTCTGCAAAATCTAGCATCTTATTGACAGACTTATATTTTCAAATTAGACCACATCTGCTGGTAATTTGATATATATTACATGTATTATGCAATCTAATTGCTATTTTTTTTAAACAACAATTTTCAATGATTGTCAGTGAAATTATTCATTACTTAGAAAAAAACCCAGAAAAAGCTATATGACTAAGAGTATTTCCAGTAAGATATCCTCATAAAATAATATTATGCTGAAAGGGAGGTAATCCACTACCTCAGAACAAAGGGCTGTAAGGATGTTTTATTTGTGACTGGTTGTTTGCTCAACAATTACTTTTGACTCCATAAATATTCCTAGACAGTATAAAAAAATTATTGTGAGAATTAGGAAAACAGCTTTGGTTTTGTTTAAGGCTCTGATTTGAATTTTTGTTAATGACGTCAAAAACGGATTTAAAGATTAAAATAAGGATTTTCAAGATTCTTGAAAAATTTGTAAGTTGACATTGACTAAAAATTAATTTTAAGTGCTTAACCAAAAAAAAAATTGAGATTATCTTTAACATGTTTAAGTTTGTGTAATGAATTCACATTTCTGTGTTATGATGGAAATGACATTTGGTTTTGATTTTGTGCATTTCGTCTTATTATAAGTATTGATACAAACTGTGCATTTTCAGATTTACGAATTATGCTAGTCATTTCTTTGTAAATCGCTCAGTTATTTTTAATTATCTTTAAGATTTTTAAATCGTACAGGAAGTACACACAAATTTTTTGTTATCTGTCATGTTATTTGTTGACTTGTAAATATTTATATAATATATGTAAATTTATTCATTTATGCGTAAATTGTGCTACATAATGTGTTGACTCATTCTTGTTATTGTGTGACTTTGTTAAAATGAAAGAAAGAATTATGCATAATTTAATGTTCAGAATGGTATAAATATTTTAATTATTGAGGTGAAGATTAGTCTTTTGATCAGCTGAGGGCTGTTTAAGACTTAAATGCATGAGGGTTGAGGGGGCATGGGAGACGCTTTTAAAGACCCTGATCACCCTTAAAATAAAATTGTCAATTGATTTGAAATTCTTACAAATTAAAACCTTGAATTATACCCACAAAAACACATATTGTATTATGTTAGTATCAAATCATCTCACATTTTTAATGAAATTGATTATTTTTCTTCAGTAGTTTGGTTTGTAAGTGATGATAACTATTCTTTATTCTTTAATCAGATAAAGTTAGTTAAAATTATTATGATATTTTTAAAAGGTTCTTTGATTAAGCTTTTTTTTTATTTCCATGTAGATATTTTAGTCATTATTTTTTAATGTAAATTCAGAAATTATTGTGATGATTATATTGAGGATAAAAATGAGACAAAATCAGGTTTGCAGCCAAAAAAACTAGCATTCAAAATTTTCAGTAGTGGTTTTCAAAAATACAATTTTAGAAATCACATTACTCACGTAAAGTAGACTTTGAATTTTTGCCAATGGACAACAATTTGCTGTAATACTTGCAAGCATCAATTTCTGAAGTTACAGTATTTAAAAAAAATAACTTTAAATTTTTGCCAATGGACAACAATTTGCTATAAAACTTGCAAGCATCATTTTCTGAAATTACAGTATTTAAAAAAAAAAAGATTTTGACTGCCTATAGTTAAAGGGTATAAGGACTCTTTCCAGAATTTTTATATCTATAATTCGATTTGATGGTATGTACTGTTACCATGATTAAGTATAGTCAACATTGTACCTATTGAATTTAATTTAATTTTAACTGAACTTGTGTAAAATTTTGTGTGAATTAATCTCACTGAAAAACATAACCACTGAAGTAAAATAAGATTTTGAATTTGTGATGAGTGTTTTAATGTATGATAAAGTAAATTGTATGTGTGCCTTTTAAGTGTAGTGTGTGAAATATGATTTTCATGGTGTAGAATCATTAAGTATAGTGTAATTACAACATACACTATCTTGGTGTTAAGTCTCAGGAGCACAAGTGCAAATATTTACCCGTAAGCATGCCGAGGGAGAAACGAAAATTTAAGAATATAAATTATGAATTTAAACCGAGCAGAGTGGTATACCATATAAGAATAGGTTTACACAAATCTTAATTAAGGAGGCTCGAGGGTATAAAAATTTCTGAAAAAAATTAAACATTTGTTTTTCATTACAAATTTTATTTATTACCTTTTGTAGTTGTTACTTTATCATATGGTACAAAAAAAATTCAAAACAATTAATTCGTGTTGGCTTCAGATGACTTTTAAAATGTAAACATCATTGAAAAAGTTCCAAATTATCTCCCTTTGGTGGAAAAATGCCATTTTTTGGCTTTAAAATTGAAATATCTCTTTTAACTCATCGGTGACCTATATTTTTTAATATAATTTTGATATATGCTGTACTTAAACTAAATTATTGTAAAATTTGAGCGATTTCTGTAATAAATTTCTTCTTTTATTTCGATATTACATTTATTTCTCCTATTAGTTCAACAGAAAAAAACACTTTTACAAAGATGTATGCTTCTTTCGAAGGCAGATTGTGAGCGCAAATGAACGGTGACCCCATTTTTTTATTTTATTTTTCTATTAACTATAAGATAAAGTTAATTTATAGAAAAATATAGAGAAATCCTATATAAATGATTTAGACCCGCGAACCCCCTTAAAGTCAAATTCATGATACAAGATTTCAAATAACCATGCTTTCTCTTTTAATTATGAGCTCTTTCTTTAAAATGAATGTGGGAGGGTAGGTAAGGACTTTCAAAATATCTCTACAACACAGAACTACTGAAAAAAAGACCCATGACCTACATTCAATTATTTAACTTCCTTTCATATCCTCCTAAACACATTTTAATGGTAGTTCGTTAATTTTGTTAGTTTGTCATTAGGTTACACAGGCAAGACATATCACTGTGTCAACCATTATTCATAAAGGGAGTAAGGGCGAAATTTGAATTCTGTAAAGAATTAAAAACTATAGTCACAAAAAGATATGATCTCAGTCATTATTTATCATGCAAACTGACCAGTTAAGAGAACATTGTTTGAATATTTTCATTGTGTAGAAATGTTGTAAAGTCACCTTTAGTCAGCATCTAAACATTTTGTTCCTGTCAAAGCCAATTTAGACATGTTAGACAACCTTGTATTCTCTTTGAAATAGTTGACACAAATTTTCACTATGAAAAAAACTATTTTATTTTTTACTAGAGCATTGGGCATAAAAGTCTACTTATTTTCCAATTTAATATGAATGAAAAAAATTAAGGGACTAATTAATATTGTGACTTTTGTGTACATGCAAATCAAATTAAATTCAATTTATTCATTAAAAAAATCATTTTCCAAATGAGTTGAAAACATCAATATTCATTGTCTAAGTTGACACTTGACTGGTTTGTTGTAGGAAGTAATTTGACACTGAAAAATCATGCTTAACTTAGATATACAGATTTTTCTGTTAATTATAAGTTTTACAATATATGAATAATCAGTATGCAATTCTTCTGATCAGATCTAACTAGTCAATAAAAAATTAGGTGCAATGACTAATAAGTAAAATTAACCCTATTTAACTACCTTTATTTATTTAGCGAATATAAGGTCACAGTTGGTAACTAGTAACTGCAGTATTTAAACTCATTTCATGTAAATTATATGCCATTCAACTACTAAGCAGTCATAAATCTGTTGAATCAAAGGAGAAAAGACAATTTGGCACTTTTTTTTAAAAACATGAGTGCATTTAGTGTGTTTGACTTAAACCAGATTCGTTGCTATAGGGTTAAATTTATAATTCTGTATGAAATTTAAAGAAAAAAACATCTTTTTCTGTATTAGTTTTCATCTGTTTCACTGAACTCTTTATTAAAAAAAAGCTGTAATGTCTATGATATTAAAGATGCTTGTATAAATGACAAAATCTTGAAAAAAACAGAACTCTAGGTCGTCAATTTTAAGTGGTTAATGTAAAATCACATGACTGACGCTGAATACGGATTTAAAATCAACATTCAATTTTGTCATATTTTATGGACTTACCTTGAATTTTTTTTTTTTTTGTTACCAGTATACTTTTTCAAACACCGATAGCTTTAAGGTTAGACAATTATTTTGTATATAATCATCATGACTGAGGTTGAAGAAATCTTGTAGTTAATATCTGCCTGATGTAATAAGATAGTGGAGGAATGCGTTCATTTCTTACTCAAGTTCTCTTTTTGTGTGATCAAAAATCAGATTCAGATAATATATACAGAAATGATATCTGGTCTTCATTCAGTAGAAATTAAGGTAAACATTACTTCGGGCTATTCCAGAAAAAAATGTATGGGGGGGTTGGAAGGCAGTTTTTCTCAGCACCCGCCACCCAGACAATTGTAATTGAGAATTATAGTGCATTATAGTGTGAAAAGTTGCTCTGATACCCATCACCCATATATTATTAATACAATGTGCCTTCCAACCCCCCCATACATTTTTTTCTGGAATAGCCCTTAGTAAACAGTGCTTTGTAACAGAAAAATAAAAGGGAATCAGATAAGATAAGAAATATTGGGATACATCACACGTAAAATTATAACTTGATTTTGATTTGAAAATATGACACCTGCCCTCAAAACAGCAACTATCTAATTCAGCAAGCATTCATGTCATGCTTAACAACATTTCATTTTTATTTTTGTACAAGCTTATAGGAATGTCAAAATATTGAAATACAGATGTTAATGGTTGTTTATTTCATTAGAGAGGCCTGAACTGTTGCAAAAATATATTTTGCATAATTAAATTTTCATTTAAACTGGGTGTATTTATTCCTCATTTATAAATATCATAACTTTCTGTTGTTATATTAACACTTTTGATAAAAGTGTAAAAATCATTAATGTAATTTATGTTACATGTAGATTTGTAATGACATTGTTTTGTGTTATAATTTGTTACACCTATTGTGGTTAAAATAGTATTCTCTCTTGTTTATATATGCTTATTACAACCTGAGATATGAATGAGTATATAGTTGGTAATTTAGTTGTTTGAAATTCTAAAATAATCAAGCTGTAGACATTCTCAACAATTTATCACACAGTGGGGAAATGAATACAATTTTTAGATTATAATAATGCAGATCCTGAATAATGAAGAAATAAACAATATAATTAAAGTTTTATGCTTGGAGTGTGAAACGATAAACATTTGCCATGGGTCAATTCACACATTTACTTTTTGACTTGGTATTATCTTACTGGTTGGAGGAAATTTTGTTCACCAAAAAGTGTAAACAACCGTAAAAAAAATAGTTTGTACGACCTTTAGCCACAGCTTCATTTTAAACATGTCTTATGGTGATATCTCATAAAATTATGAACTTTAATCAAAAAGGAATACCTCCTAGCAATATTTTGAATTGGAGTTATCTTTCTTTGTTCATAATTTTAATTGTGTTTTCATAAAAAGCATGTCAGCTGGAAGGTCACATGCTTATTTATGTAAAAAGTAGGACTTAAAGTCTCGTAACCGTTAAACATTTCCTTTTTTCTTCATTTTTGATCTTTAAATATGGTCAGAATTGAGAATCCACCAGTGTTTATGTTATGCAGAGCATATGTCAACAGTCAGGGGCATTACTTAAACAAGTAACATTTAAAATTACCTATACAAGTAATGTTGAAAACGAGGCTATTTTAAATATAACGTATATAAGTAACTTTTCTAAATATTATTTTTATAGGTTTCCAACTTCACAGATTTTACTAGCTTTAACAAATTTTCACGGTCATCTGGTTATTTTTCCCATGAAATATAAAATCTAATCTTTCTGAAACACTAATTGCCTTTCTGACGCACTTATCTTTCATATCGACGCTTTGGGTCAAAGATTGGTCTCTTGGGACTATTAAAATATCATTTTCCTCAAAAATCTTGAAGGTAGACATATATAAATAGATAGAAACTTGTGAATTAATTAAGACTTGAAGTTATTTATAATTTGTAACCCAAAACAATTACATATGTTCCTTTAATAAGTGTTATTACTAATTCTTTCAAAGATGTATAAAATAACTTATTCAAGTAATATTTTTGTCATTATTTTTAAAGTAACCCTTCATCTCTATACTCCCCTTAAATCTAATAAATTCTTCATTTTATGATGTAAAATGCTGTAAAAATTCATGAAAACTACATTAAGTCCATGCTTCTATTGAAATTTAAAATAACTCTATTGAGTAATTTTTTAATTTTTTAAAACAAAAAATTACCTATATAAGTAACTAAAAAAAATTACTTGTTTAAGTAATGCCCCTGACTGGTTAAGATATGTTGGTAAAACCAATTGTTTCTACACCAATCTTGATATATACTTTACCTAGTAAAAACTAGGTCTGTGTTTTCAGATCAATAATTTTATGAGCCAATTTTTATTCTTTTGAACTTTATTTAAGATAAATAGTGGTTAAAATCAATTTGTAATTAAGCTTATGGAGTTCTATCGTAAAGATACAATTGGTGTCAAAAACTGAAAGGAGGTCCAAAACTTACTTGACATTGCACTGGGGCGTCAGTAGATATCTAGAATAATCTGTCTGATATAAATGAATTACTTTCAAAATATGTCTCATGAAAAATCAAATTTACAGATTTAATCATTTTCAAATTTAGTCTTATTAGGACTTTAATTAGGGAAAGTTTCTTATCGTGTTCAGCGGCACAAATTGAAATTTCACTGTGAAAATGGCATGTAGATCATACTTAATTTTCTCAGGAAGGTGTTGCATTTACCACCTTATATAATAACCAGTTTATAGATTTATTAACATTTATATGAATTAAAGGAAGACTTATTTGATTTCCATACTTTTCCCATTGTATGGGATCAGACACATGCAACATGATTTTTTAAAGTCGACTTCTACTTCAATTGTGACATTTTTACAAATAATGGATCTTAAAGTACAAAATCTTATAAAAAATGTTACGTTAATTAATTACACAGGCTAGTGTATGTAGTGACGTATTAATACTAACATTTAAAACTATAAATTCTAGTAATTTTACTAGAAATAAAAATGTGAAGCACTTGTTATTAACCTAAATGTAAGGTACCCCTTAGACCCTTACATTTGTGTATTCATAAAAAAAAAAGTAATTGTCAATGTAGTGTTCAAATATATAATTCAGTTTGAAGCATGGCTTCAGTTTATGTATGTAAATTATGAGGTAAAATTGAATGAATATTCATGAGAATAAAGAAAGCAAAGAGATGGAGTTTTATGGTATGAAAGTTTAAGATGTGTGATATTTGATTTAGTTTGTGATAAGACTTTTCTGTTTTATATGAATTGAGTTGTGAGAGAAAGAGTTGGAGGTTTATTGTTCGTAGGAACGTTAAAGCGAAATTATATACTGATTGATTTTAAGGTAGTACCCAACATCTTCACTAAAATTAATTTGGCTTGTTTAATTTTCATAAAATTTTAACAAAATATTTACTTTGACCCTTTGACAAAAATATGAAAATTTCAAAAAATTGAACCAACCAATTTATTAGAAAAATTACACTGGTTATATAGCAGTTTGACAAACACTGATTTTGATCATTGAGAAGCTTGATATTCCCTTAACAACGACATTGTAATTAAAACATTTAGCTGATTTTACAGAGTTATCTCCCTGTACTGTTAGGTACCACCTTTAATTCAATATGTAGTAAAATGAAAGAAAAAAATGAACTCGAGTGTAAAGTTAAAAAAGATATTTAGCTTATTAAAAAAAGGTCTGGGTTTTACAAAACATGTAATGACTAAAAAGTTGATAACAAAAATCTAAATTATTTATAACCTATTATTATTATATTTTTTTATTAAATGGAGTCCTATTTCTTTATTTAGAATAGCATTTATTACTTTCAACTAGTTTGAACATATGTGGAAAGGATAAGAAATGCAGTCATAACTTGATTTGATACAATTAAATATATGTGTGTCTTAATTGAAAATTTTATACTTAATTCACAAGTATATGATGCATATACACATACTTCTAATATGACAAAGTCTATTTACAACTTGACTTGGCTCGCTGCATTAAGAACTGTTTTAACATTTAATTTTAGGAATAGTAAACCTTCATAACAACATGTTTACTCCTTTGAATATACTGTACCTGACTGCTATATATTCAAAATTAGTCTTGGTTGCATATTTCATACTAACAGTTATAGTTAGTTGTTCAATAATTTGAAATCTTGTTGTTTAATGATTTGGAATCTTTGTTTTTATGCTTCCTTTACCATGAACTGTCTAACAACTTGAAATTTCATCGTTAACAACTTTTTAATCTTTAAATAGGATACTTCTTAAAAGAAAACTTCTTGGTGTAAATGAATTTTATTTATTACAAAATTGTGGTGCATTTTAAGTTGTATGAATGAATTGTTGATATAAATTTTATTCAGGAATGATATTTCATTGTGTTCATCATGGTAGGTGTTTCCATGTGAACACCTTTGAATATATTTTCTATTTGATTTAAGATAATTTATTCCTATTGAAGTCTACAACAGATAAGAACAAGAAGTTATAAGGAGAATTTTAGCTTGTTCTTATCTGAAGTAGAATTAAAGAGGAATATGTTTATCTTTATATTGATTCTGTGTTACTGCATTTAAATTTGCATGAAAAATAGACATACAGCTCACCCAAGTATTACGATCTTCAATATTTGTTATAACTGTGGACGGTAGAACTGTGAAACAAACATCTGTTTTTGGGGTTTATTTTCATTTTGTTCTTTGGAAATCTTCCGAACTTTTCAGAAATACTTTGTCTTAAAGGAAAACAGAAAAAAAAAGAAAAAAAAACTTTGTCCTAAAGGAAATAATCCCAAAATTCATCAGAGTATTAACTTTTCAATTTTTTTTCCCAGTGATCCACTTCCTTTGAATTATTAGATTAAGCCGTATCAAACTTTTATCACCGAAAAAAACCCAGAATGTCAATACTTTAGTATTGCTATCTTCTATAAAGCTAATTATACTTGGATGAGCAGTTATAATAGATTTAATAGCCTTTCAGTATGATACTGTTAGACCTATGTTTGCAAGTTTAATTATGAAATGTTATGAAAGGGACCCTCCCAGATCATATTGTTGTCTAATATAAGTTCATTGTCAAATCTCAAATAAAATGTGATCTGTATAGTTGTGTTTCAATTTGTTTATATTCACAAATGTGCAACATATTAAAAAATTATGGATGAGACTAAGAGTTTTGAAAATCCAAATATGAAACCAGGAACTAAAATTCTGAAGGGCATGTTTCAATTTGTTTATATTCACAAATGTGCAACATATTAAAATATTATGGTTGAGACTAAGAGTTTTGAAAATCCAAATATGAAACCAGGAACTAAAATTCTAAAGGGCATAGATGAAACATGTATGAGCGTCTAATGTCAGTCTGAACCTAGAGATTGTTTACTTCAGATTCAATACAAATAATCAATTTGAAAGATCTGAAATTATTAGACACACACTATTCAATCTTGTCAATATAAAACTGGAAATTATTGGACAGGTTGAATTGTATTATGGGAACTGATAATCAACCAATAGAAGGACTAAACTATTGTCAGTAAAACAATTTTTACACTGCATAATGTAATTTTTGTTTTTACACATGATTCTTCATTCATCATGTATTCTTGTAATAATCCACTTATATAATAAATCATCACCACAAGGTCTGTTTCAATATGAAACGAAAGTGTCTGACCCAATACGTGACAATTATAACTCTGGAGTGTCGCATCAGTTGAGAGAGATTTACACATGGGCACAATTTTTTGAAACTTTCTGGTCGTCAGTGCTCTTCAACTTTGTACTAGTTTTGGCTTTCAAACTTTTTTTCATCTGAGCGTCACTGGTTGGTCTTGTGTGGACCAAACGCACGTCTGGCGTATTAAATTATAAACCTTGTACCTTTTGTTAGCTATTATTCGTTTGTTTCTCTGTCCTATATGTACTCCCAATTATTTGTATTGTAGTCCTGTCATGTAATGTTGTCATTTTAATGTCATATTTAACATTGCCACAAAACCAGGTTCAACCAACCATTTTGTTCTTAAAATGTCCTGTACCAACATGACCAAGTCAGGAAAATGGCCATTGTAATATTATAGTTCGTTTCTGTGTGTGTTTCATTTTAACTTTGTGTTTCTGTTGTGTCGTTGTTTTCCTCTTTGATTCGTTTCCCTCAGTTTTAGTTTGTAACCCAGATTTTTTTTTCTCAATTGATTTATGAGTTTCGAACAGCGGTATACTACTGTTGTTTTATTTACTCCAAATGCAGGTGCTACTGGAACGTTGCTACATAGTACAGGAAAGGTCACAATTGGGAAGCTGAAAGTATCTATTTTGTTGGATAGTTTTCTCAATAAAACATTGACGGGTAATTTAAAGATGAAAGTCAAGATATGAGTCTGACTTTTTTTACCTGCTGTATCTTTTGATACAGGTCGAAGGATATATGCGTTAAACATAGTCACCAAATTTTGAATTATTTAATGAGAAGACATCATCTGTATAGTTTGGATATTTCTAGCGTTTGACATTTTTCGTAAGAAGCTCCTGTATGAAGTCCGTATTTGGCCCTGTACTCTCGGTTATGGTTTTAAAAAAATGTATTGACTTTAAAATACATTTTATCGTTCCAATGTTAAAGTTTGTAAGTATAGGTCAGTTCAAACGGAACCACTTATATATATGATCTTTGCTAGTATTCAGTTGTATAAGCATTTGTTAATTATATTAGTTTTTGTGGCGCTTATTTAATCCCAACCTTTCAGTCATGGTTTATTGACTGCAATTTCGCATAGTTAACATTTAAAAGTATTATTTTAATTTCAGCATTTGCCTGTTATAAAAAAAATTAAAACAACACGTTATAAATTGCATGCGTCCGACATGCTTTTCTGGATTTACCTTGTTCAGGAACGCTCAATGCCTAACATTTGAGAGCCAAGGATTTATAGGAACTGAAACTATGTGACCAAAAATAACCACATAATATAGCAAATCCATATAGTCCTGGACGTTCATGAAATTGATGCCATTGTACGTTAAATAACCAACAATCAATCAATCAATCAAACAATCGAAATGACATACCGGCGATACATATATCTGTGTCAACAGTTTATTTTTGTTAACCTTTAATGTCCTAAACATTTACTGATTATGGAAATAAAAAATGTTAAGAAAGAATTAAAATCACAAAATTCTGAACTCCAAGTAAAATTCTAAAAAGAACGTCCGTCTTCAAATGACAAAATAAAAACTTTAAGCTAAAACCCATCAAACAAATTATTAACAACTGTCATAATTCCTATTTAGTTTTCTATTTACTAAACATTTATTGTTGATGAGTTTGTGCTAATGAAGTATTTGTATTTAAAATTCTTTACAACACGTCTTTAAAACCTTAAATATAAGCCTTTACATGCATAATATTTACAGATATAAATGGCGTTTTTATGCCCCACCTACGATAGTAGAGGGGCATTATGTTTTATGGTCTGTGCCTCCGTTCGTTCGTCCGTTCGTTCGTTCGTCCGACTTCAGGTTAAAGTTTTTGGTAAAGGTAGTTTTTGATGAAGTTGAAGTCCAATCCACTTGAAACTTATTACACATGTTCCCCATGATATGATCTTTCTAATTTAAATTCCAAAATTAAAGTTTTGACCCCAATTTCACGGTCCACTGAACATGGAAAATTATAGTGCGAGTGGGGCATCCGTGTACTATGGACACATTCTTGTTTATAACAAGTCCGGGTTTTAAATATTAGGTTTAAATATAGTAAATAGGACGAAGCTATTTATAACTTTATCTTTATTGATTTTGAATTGAATACGTCATGATTTTAAATAACTCTGTTTAGATAATCCTACCTGGATAACTCTTTCTCCCTTGACACACTATTTGAGGTAAGATATAATCAGATGTTTATGATGTGGCTTCGTGTTATGTATACAAACCGAACGTTTTGGTGTCATATCAATTTCATATCATGAATAAGAGTTGTGGACATTACGTCGATAAAACAACGATACACAAAAGACAACCAGAGGTCAACCTGCTGTTTACTGTGAATATTATACGACAATTGATATTCACGTAAAGAACATTCAACACATAACTATGATATAAAAAAGAGATTTTGTTTGATTGCCAATGAGACAGCTATTTCAAAGACGTAGATGTTAGAAATTATTGGTCACCGTACTGCCAAACATATCACCCATTTCAATGTAATGACTACATTCTATGAATAGATTTAAACATATCTTTGCATTATTACGGAACAAAAACAGTCAATAGAACAACAGACAGAAAATTCACAAATATTCTACATTTCTGCAGTTGTCATTATCTTGCGATTATTCAGGTTCCACATAGTTATTAAAGTACACTAACAGGATAAACAGAAAGAAAAAAGGGACTACTGTCGTATAGATCTTTTATTATTTAAGTACACTTAAAGGATAAACAGGAAGAAAAAAGGGACTACTGTCGTAACTTTTATTAACACAGACTTGCACACCAATTCCTTTGTTCTTACATTAATAATCAGAGTCCCTACCAGACCACCCTACTTTTTCTATACTGATAAAAAGCAAATTCATACTAATATGAAATGGGAAAATCGAGATATTCCTGCAACGTAATAAGAATATAATTGAGTTGAAAATTTCAGACGAACTTTACACGTTTTAATTCAATTTTATTGTCCTTAATCATTGACAGTGTTTATGAAAATACAAGTTGAAACAAACAATAAACACCACATTAAAACAAAATAGTATAAACAAAACACCACCAAAACAATGACAAATCATAAAGGATAAATTTAAGATACATGTAGTACGATATCCAATAGCCATGTTACAATGCGACCTCTTTCCTAAGTTCTTTAAAAAAGAAAGCCAATAATTCTAAGGTGTCTAAAGACTAAATCATTGAAAGACTCAACAATACCAAATCTTGGAATATTATTAATTAAAACTAGTTAGATGGTTTATAGGAGGCTGTGTGACTCTAGTAGCAACCATGTAAAATTATTTCAATGAACGAAACCAAAACATTGAATATCTTGGTTTTCATTTTATATTGCAACAAGCTTCTATCATGCAAGTCTATATAAAGAAACAATTATCTTGTCAAAAATTGATAAATAAATAACTAATAAGTTTAATAACTTTTTTCTACAGAAAATATCTCTAAAATGAATACAGATCTCTTTGAAGAATCAATGCATGGCAACATTAGTGAAGTGGAATCGCTATTACAGAACGGTGCAAATCCCAATCATTTCTCTGCAAATGGATTTACAGCACTTCACACTGCATCTGAACTTAATCATGGAGATGTTGTCCAAATGCTTCTTGAAAACGGGGCCGAACCCAATGTTATGTCATCCGATGCAAGTAAAATAACCCCGCTCGGATTTGCCTGTAACACAGGAAATATTGATATTGTTTCAAGACTTCTTAAATACTCCGCTGATGTCAATCTTTGTGATGAACACTGCATAAGTCCTTTGTATGCAGCCTCCCGTAGTGGTAATTTTGAAATAGCAAAACTTCTTATTCAAAGTGGCGCCGATGTAAACAAAGCCACACTAGAGGGATTTAAAGCTCTACATACTGCTTCAGAATTTGGTCATGTTGATATTGTTAATTTGCTTTTGAATAATGGAGCTGCAGCGAATGAAAGTTCAAACAATGGCAATGTTTCACCACTTTATTTTTCCTCAGCTAATGGACATTTTGAAACCGTTAAGCTGCTTATACAGTTTGGTGCTAATGTAAATGGACGAACGTCTAAATCATTTACCGCTCTTCACACTGCATCAGAAAAGGGTCACATTGCTATTGTTGGAATTCTACTAGAAAATGGAGCGAACCCTATATACTGTCCGCATGTACAAATAGAACATCACCACTTCATCTAGCTTGTAGTAATGGCCACAAACGCATCGTTGAAGATTTGTTAAAACACGAAGCTAATATCAACACGTCAACCGCACAGTGTGTATCGCCTTTATATACGGCTTCACAAAACGGTCACACAGAAATAGTTGAATATCTGTTGCAAAACAAAGCAGACGTTAAAAGACGCTGTGTAAATGGAAATACTGCTCTTCATACAGCTTCTGAAAGGGGTCATTTAAGTATTGTAAATACTCTTCTGGAAAACGGTAGCGAAATAAACTTTCAATCAGGTTCCGGATCTACTCCACTTTATTATGCATCGGCCAACGGTAGAAACGAAACCGTCAGTCGACTTATTCAACTTGGTGCTGACATAAACAAATCCACTGTGACAGGATGCAGTCCTCTTCATGGCGCAGCTGACCATGGACACGAGGATGTTATTTCTGTTCTTCTAGCAAATGGTGCAGATGTCAATCAGCAGACTGAAGGTGGATTTACTGCATTGTACTTTGCCGTTCGTACACCGAATATCGAAGTCGTCAACAAATTACTTCGACACAATGCTGATGTCAATTTGTGCACTGTCCAAGATTTTAGTCCTTTACATGCTGCGTCAGAACTTGGTCATTTAAATGTTGTTCAAGCTCTAATCCAGAATGGAGCAAATGTGAATCACCAATCGAACACAGGTATCACTGCATTATACTTTGCATCATCAAAGGGACGGAATAATATCGCCGAGTATTTACTTAGGAATGGGGCCGACCTTAATATTTATACAGTACAGGGATTCAGTCCACTGCATACAGCCTGTGAACAGGGTCAAATAGAAGTAGTGAAAGTTCTATTAAAACACAACGCAGACCCATTTCATTGTACAAATGGAGGTAACAATGCCTTCACCTTTACATTAAAGAAACAACATTTTATTGTATTACTGCCATTGATACAAAACTGTGCTTTAAATAGGAAATATATTTTTCTTGCTTTAGCTGGATTTATTTCGTTGATATTGGCTTTTTTGTATGAATAGACGAATGAGTATATGATACACATATTATTAAAATAAAAAACATTGTAAATATTATATTAATTATATGATAACTGGAAATTTTATGTTTGTTTTGATAACTGTGTTATGTAACGGGAAATCAGAAGTACTTATTGATCCCTAAGCAACAATACTAACACTTTTTTTTTTAAAGTTTAACTCGTTTCATAATAACATAAATGAAAAGCAGGACAAACAGTTAGGCAGACTTTTAGTACTCTTTTAATCTGTTTTATATTTACTGTCAAATATTGGTATGCTAATCTTCAAATGAACACTGTTAATACATGTAATAGTATACGTTACATTCGTCCTTTTACATCACGTTTATAAATATTCAGAAGCCTTTTATAATGATAGTCATGATTTTGTTTTTACTTGCGTTTAAAATTCATATAGTAAATATGAACACTGAAGTTATTCACCGAAGAATAACGATCCTAATCTCCGGCTAAGTATGTTTCTAGGATTTTGATTGGCTAATGCACGTCCTTACAAATCCCAGAGCCTCTGGGTGTTAATAACCCATTTACCCAGGCGTTCCTACCCATTATTTCTATGTGAGCGTCACTGATAAGTCTTATGTAGACGAAACGCGCGTCCGGCGTACTTAATTATAATCCTGGTACCTTTGAATTAACTATTTACATCACTGGGTCGATTCTACTGCTGGTTCCTGATGGTATCACCAGCCCAGTAGTCAACACTTCGGTGTTGACATGAATATCAATAATGTAGTCAATTTTATAAATTTTCTGTTTACAAAACTTTGAATTTTTGCTAAAAAAACTATGTATTTTCTTATCCCAGGAATAGATTACCTTAGCCGTCTTTGGCACAACCTTTTGGAATTTTGGATCCTTATTGCTCCTCAACTTTGTACTTGTTTGGATTTATAAATATTTTGATATGAGCGTCACTGATGAGTCTTATGTAGACGAAACGCGCGTCTGTCGTACTAAACTACAATCCTGGTACCTTTGATAACTCTTCACACACGTTTACCTTAGTTCACTGTTGCTCCTTGTCAAATATTAAAAATTCTGTAGATTATCCATTATGTCTGCAATCAAATATTTAATTCATTAACAATTTTGTCCTATAATGCAAATAATTTGCAATCATTTCAGTAAATGCATCCCTTGGTTGCCACATTTTCAAGAAATTAGACTTCTGACCTAGCTACGTAAATGACCTACGTTAACCATTGCCTCACGTACTTCTAACAATATTGAGGTACCAAATTTTATTCATTTTAGTTTCTCTGTCACCTGATTAAAAACGTCTTGCATTTATCAAAGGCAGTACCCTACACCCCGTAAGGAATATGTCAAATCCAAATTTTGCCCTTTTTTTTAAACTCTTTGTAATTTTGCGTCTGGTGCAAATACAAAAATTCAATCCTGGTATCTATGATGAGTTAATGATACTATTATAAATTATCACAGCGCTCCAAATATGAATTAATATCACCTTAAATCTGCTACCAGTATAAGAAATGTTAACTAGTTTTATATGCAATCACTTCTAATTGATTGTTTGGTGATTAACGCTACTTTCAGCAATATTGGCTATTCCGTGATGGTAAGTTTGCATTGATGGCGGAAGATGGAGTACTCGGAGCAACCCACCGACCTTCGAAAGGAAAACTGATAATCCTAGTCAATTGAAGTCTAGCACACCTCTCACGAACGGGAGGTAACTCGTTACTTAAGTGATGAAAGATTTGTTATTCAGAAGTGACTTTCACGTTGAAGAACTGTCACTTCTGGGCCAAATTCATTATATATAGAGATAACTGTAAGCCGCAAGAATGTCCAGTGAAGTAAGATCTACAAACACATCACCAACACCAAAACATAGTTTTGTCATTTGTCCTTGGTTTAATATGCAAAAAGACCAAGGTGAGCGACACAGGCTCTTTAGAGCCTCTAGTTTGTAACTGATATCTTGTTTTGACATTATCAGCAATTACTTCGAAACAGCAACGAGACAAAAGAGATAAAGGAATCCATTTTTGCATTTAAGGTAGATAGGGTGTCTTCCTCCATCTTGGATTTTGAAATACTAGAAAACAAGGTCTAGATCTTTGATGAAATGTGCAAATTTTTATAGTAGTAGGTAATTCATGTGTAAGAATTTTCATTATAATATAGAAAATGCCATGTTTGATCATATTTATGATTGTATTTTACAAAAATAAGAATTCTTTTGTTTGATTAATTTTTTTCCAACTTTGTCAAATAAGGGGAGGCAACTCAAATGCAAGGGCAGATAATCCAGATAGTGTTACTTTTACAATAGAATGTGTTAGGAATTTATCCATTTTTACATGTAGCAAGAAAACGAGTCTGGTGACCCCATTTTTTTCTTTTTCTTATCTGAAAGCATAATATTGAAGCTATCTTCTCATATTATATCTCAAAATTCTATGGTGTGGTTTGCGTTTTATGGCGGAAAAATGGGTTTTCCATGCATAATCTATACAAAATCTTGACAATTTTGAACAACCTGTAGCGTGAAAATAAGTCCGGTGACCAATTCTTTTTATTAATGTTTTTAAACAAGCAGGATATGAACTACATTTTGGCAAATTATTAAAAGATTCTATGGATTATAATTTAGACACCCCATCTACCTTAATTACGCAATTTTAGGAAGTAGAAATAAACGCGAATATTAACCGTAGAAAATATGTAAAACTTGGATCTTTCGTATTTAATTACATCGAGTATTGTGAAAATCGTGAAATTAAATAGACGTGAAGTAAGATTGAATGGTCTAAATGCGAAATAATGTATCCGCGACAATAATAACTTTAACGGTACCAATTTTCCTGCACCAGATGCGCATTTCGACAAAACATGTCTCTTCAGTGATGCTCGTTGCCACAATATTTAAAATCAAAAGCTTATATAAAAGATGAAGAGCTATAATCCAAAAGGTCAAAAAAGTATAGCCAAATCCGTGAAAGGAATTAGAGCTTTACATAAGGGAGATACATTCCTTAATTTATAATAATTTTTAACATTTTGTAACAACACATTTTAATAACACAAAAAAATCCGTATTTTCATGCCAGTACCGAAGTACCGGCTACTGGGCTGGTGATACCCGCGGGGACTAACAGTCCACCAGCAGAGGCATTTACCCAGTGGTAGTAATAACATTAACGGTACCAATTTTCCTGCACCAAATTGACTGACAGTTTATCAGATTTAATTTCATATGTTTTTGATCTTTACCAAATATTGTTTTATAATTGTATCTTTATAATGGATTTATGGCAATTAAAGTTACTGTTGCCTCAAATTTCTTAGATGAGTGACTTAACCCAAATATTGTACTAGAAGTCAAGAAAACAGAGCGTTGTAGTATTCATGCATGGAAAACATACAAGAGAGGCGAAAGATACTAAAGGAACATTCAGATCAAAAGACAAACAACAGGTCGCGGAAAACAACATAAAAACTGAAGACCGAGCAACACGAACTCTATCAATTATTGGAGGTAATGTCAAGTGCGTCGAAAGGAACGCAGATACTACTCCACATATGTGGCACACGTCACGTTTCTCATACAACTTTGATGTACATTATGTACGATATTTATTTATTTATTAATTCACGTAAAACAAGTTCTTTAGATAAGACTGAATTTTTTTGCTGAATAAATGTTGAATGTTCTTCATATTTTTGTTATGTTAGAGAGTTTACACAAATTTCTTTTTATGGTATAGTAAATCTGTCGGTTATGATACAATTAATTTGATGTTGTTTCGGACATAAATAGTCATTTTAATCTCCTGTTCAACGAGAGATCTAATCTACAAAGTGATATTGTGTATGTAACAGAAAGGAAAATAGAAAGATTGTAATTAGAAGAACATATGTCGCTAATCAGTATTTTATTATGAACATGAGGAAACAATAACTACCTTCATACACCGTGAGCAATTTGAAAAAACGACAGGGAAAATCAATTTGAGTATGGTGACTAACGGGTTCTAAAATAAAATGGGATACATATTGCAAGAGAAGATTAAGCAAATGATTGTGAAGCTTGTTGGTAAAACTTCGCCGTATTACGTGCAACTGCTGATACAATTAGTCTGTCAATTTCAGTTTGGATGTCGTGTCGAAAATGGTTTCCTTATCCTAAATGATGCAAAAACATCATAAGTTCTCCACAAATATGCTTTTGAGGATATCACAGCACGGGAACAAAGCGCTTATAACTCTACTAGCGACTAGATATCCTGAACTAGTTCATCTGATTTGAGATTCTTTGAAAGAATAAATATATTCCCTAAACCATCCAGTAAAATCGAAAAACATTCTTTTGAAAAGGGTACCTTGGTCTAGTGAATCTTGAATCACCGAATTTAGGTTCAGTCATAGTTTGTCTGGACATTTTGTAGTTATATTTACTGATTGAATTGTTATTATATTATGGTGCGTCGGTGTATTATAACACTAACGGCATGTTTTTGCAGTCTGAGATTGAACTTAGGGATACCAGTATAGTCATCTGATCTGTACTATGTTTGATGGATTGTGATATTGCTACTGAGTATGTATTCGTATGGGGGAGGAGGGTTGAATGTTTTGAACCACGTGATGTAGCTCCTTTTACAGTTCCATCATGCAGTTTTTATAACTAAGTTTATTTGGTATGAGTGGTAATGGGACAATTCTCATTGAAAGTCACATGGTACAATCATAAAGCAACTATAGGTCAAAGTACGGACTTTACATCGAAATGACTCGCACCGAAGAACATACTATAAAAGATCCCTAAAAGTACTAATGTAAAACAATCCATCATGTTCAAACAGGAAAACCAACGGTCTAATCAATATTTAAAATAACAAGAAATACCTATGAACCACACCAACAATCAACAAACAATAAACCTGGTCCCTGACTTTGCTTGTTGTCAAGATTTACGATATATCAACATTAGTAAACTAATGTCGCCTGAATTCACAATATCTGCAATGATGATGAACACTAGGGGATTTGATAAATTTTGATTATATATATATGCAGCATTTGTAAGAAAAATAAAATGTACAATGTGCATATCATCATACATATTGTATATAAACCACCGGAACCAGTTTATCTAACTACATACTTATATTTTTAACGAGTAAAATTCTGTTTATTCTTTTATCTTTTTTATCAAGAAAAAATAAATGGTCTGAATGTCAGTCAACATCAATACAGTAACAACTGTCGCTAACAGCAAAATTCCAAATGATCCAATAGCTTTCGATGATGGACGTGGATCCTCTGCGCTTGTCAGTTTTCTTTTTGTTGCAGACAAGTTTTCCTTTGGTATTAATAGGTTTTTCTTTATCTCGGCTGTGGTATCCTGAACGTTGTCCATAGTGACTGTACTGGACTTAGGAGTAGGACAAGTACAGGTACACGAGTTGAGATTCAAAGGTGTACCTTAAACATTCGTAAAATGATAATATTCCTTTTTAACTCTTTAGAGAACATAATTTTAAATGTAAAAAACCAAAAAGTTAAACCTATGCTGCATGTTCGTGGTTTACATAATACGTAAAACTGTAATCATAACCGTATTCATATCTAGCTTTAGACGTTCTGCTTATTTTATTATTTTTGACAATGACTTTGTCTTCTGTTATCGGAGTTTTGCTTTTTGAGTTTACACATGTTACACTGGATATCTCACTTCACTTGTTCTACGACTTCATTGTACTTATGTCGATTAAAGCCTGCCATAGAGTTTGTACGGTCTAATCTCCACATCTGGAGGTCGACTGTTCACCTTGACAGAAATTTTTTGTTTATTTTAAACGGCGTTTTTTGAGCGTATAGCTTTCATAATTTTGCCTCACTAGTCAAAACAAGTTCATGTATACCATCATGAATGGTTTCTCTTCGGATGCTTGACCTCTTCTCCAAAGACTATTCTCAGTTGTGTATGTTAGCAATACTATTTTTAGCAAACGTTCCATTTGTAATTAAATACTTACTTTGCTTTTCAGTAGTACCATCGTCAAAGCCTACAATAAATTTACTAACGTATATATAACCTTATCTTAGAAACAGACGAGAGCACATACACATCTGATCAGTACACAGTTAAGTAGGATTTATTGATGGATTGATTAACTGATAGATGTTTAACGCTACTGTCATCACTTTTTTCATAGCGATTGGTTTTCATTGGTGTGGAAGAAAAATAGGACAAACGTCATTAAGATAGCGACCCAATGACACAAAAACCGAAAGACATCGCCATGTCACAATAAAGGATCATATAAGTAAACAATGATATACAAATTTTATTTTCTCACCAGGATTGACAATAAAACAGAAAAAGAACGCGTTTTATAGCCAACATTTGTTTAATCGCTATATTGTAAAAGAACTAGCTTTTCAAATCTCCGAATACTCCAAAATCGATAATTTGTGTCTTTTTGTCAGTTGTGGTTTTGCTTTGTGGCCTTCTATTCTGGTGAGTCTATTGCTTTCCAACTATTTGTAACAGTTTGTATTATTACACAACTGTTCCATGTCAAGGTGTTTCGGTGGCCAAGTAGTTTAAGTGGTTCTACTTCTGTAATCGATAGCCAGTCAACACTGATGTTTCGAGTTCGAACACCGCTCCTCCGGGTGCACTTTACTTCAATAGTAATTGTGTAGCATTTTCTGTTTTCTTATCGAAGGTCATTGATTTTCTCCGGGCACTCCGATTTCCTCCATCAATAATACTGGCGGTCAAAACATAGCCGCTTAGAGGCGCTACAAGCGGCACTATACACCAACACCAATTTAATGTCATGAACTATCACATTCATGTTTAATACGATATATTCTGTATCAAATTTATATGCTTGTCGCAAGTCTTGAGATCGCAATTCAGTGGCTGTAGTTATTTGTTGTTGGTCAGATCTACTTTTTCGATTAGTTTATTGTTTTGAGTAAAAATATTGCATCGGTTGCGTTGTACTTTTAATTGTTTGACGTTTCGTAATGTATGTGTTGACTATATATAGCATTTATAATATAATGGTTGTATGTTGAGCATCTTGTAAAGTTTTAATATAAGTAGCAATTGACAAATGTATACTTCGTTAGTAAAACAGAAAAAATAAGGAACATTCAAACGTATCAGTAAAAATAAACTGAAAATGTCAATGCAAAAAAGAAAAGTCCAAAGTTAAAATAAAGACTGAGAAACATGAACCACGCTTAATTACATTTGGTGATCTCAGGTGCTCTGAGAAGTTGAGTAGATCCTATTCTATATATTTGGCAGAATGAGTGCCAATTCAAACCTGATAATAAGTCTATCTCAGTAGGTATTACTCGGTGGAAAGTCGGACGGGATTGTGATAACGGTGATGGGAACATATCCGTTGTCATTTTATGAACCATAAACGTGGTCTTTTTTTATTAACATTATGTTGAAACATTTATGTAAAAAAACAATGACTTTTTAAAAATAGGTGGCACTAAAAACCCAAATAAATGTATTGAACAAAACGCTAAGCGATATAAATTAAACCAGCTCAAACCAATAGTTTTCTTTATTAGTGTTCTTGTTGCCCATTCGTTAGTTTTCTGTATCGTGTTTTGCTTATTTCCAGATTATTGTCTGTTGCCCATTCGTTAGTTTTCTATATCGTGTTTCGCTTATTTCCAGATTATTGTCTGTTGCCCAGTCGTTGGTTTTCTATATCGTGTTTCGCTTATTTCCAGATTATTGTCTGTTGCCCATTCGTTAGTTTTCTATATCGTGTTTCGCTTATTTCCAGATTATTGTCTGTTGCCCATTCGTTAGTTTTCTATATCGTGTTTCGCTTATTTCCAGACTATTGTCTGTTGCCCAGTCGTTAGTTTTCTATATCGTGTTTCGCTTATTTCCAGATTATTGTCTGTTGCCCATTCGTTAGTTTTCTATATTGTGTTTCGCTTATTTCCAGATTATTGTCTGTTGCCCAGTCGTTGGTTTTCTATATCGTGTTTCGCTTATTTCCAGATTATTGTCTGTTGCCCAGTCGTTAGTTTTCTATATCGTGTTTCGCTTATTTCCAGATTATTGTCTGTTGCCCAGTCGTTGGTTTTCTATATCGTGTTTCGCTTATTTCCAGATTATTGTCTGTTGCCCAGTCGTTAGTTTTCTATATCGTGTTTCGCTTATTTCCAGATTATTGTCTGTTGCCCATTCGTTAGTTTTCTATATTGTGTTTCGCTTATTTCCAGATTATTGTCTGTTGCCCAGTCGTTGGTTTTCTATATCGTGTTTCGCTTATTTCCAGATTATTGTCTGTTGCCAGTCGTTAGTTTTCTTATCGTGTTTCGCTTATTTCATTAGCTTTGCCAGTGTGTTTCTATTGTGTTTCGCTTATTTCCAGATTATTGTCTGTTGCCCAGTCGTTAGTTTTCTATATCGTGTTTCGCTTATTTCCAGATTATTGTCTGTTGCCCAGTCGTTAGTTTTCTATATCGTGTTCGTTATTTCAGATTTGTCTGTTGCCAGTCGTGGTTTTTATATCGTGTTGCTTATTTCCAGATTATTGTCTGTTGCCCAGTCGTTAGTTTTCTATATCGTGTTTCGCTTATTTCCAGATTATTGTCTGTTGCCCAGTCGTTAGTTTTCTATATCGTGTTTCGCTTATTTCCAGATTATTGTCTGTTGCCCAGTCGTTGGTTTTCTATATCGTGTTTCGCTTATTTCCAGATTATTGTCTGTTGCCCAGTCGTTAGTTTTCTATATCGTGTTTCGCTTATTTCCAGATTATTGTCTGTTGCCCAGTCGTTAGTTTTCTATATCGTGTTTCGCTTATTTCCAGATTATTGTCTGTTGCCCAGTCGTTGGTTTTCTATATCGTGTTTCGCTTATTTCCAGATTATTGTCTGTTGCCCATTCGTTAGTTTTCTATATCGTGTTTCGCTTATTTCCAGATTATTGTCTGTTGCCCATTCGTTAGTTTTCTTTATTAGTGTTCTTGTTGCCCAGTCGTTAGTTTTCTATATCGTGTTTTGCTTATTTCCAGATTATTGTCTGTTGCCCAGTCGTTAGTTTTCTATATCGTGTTTCGCTTATTTCCAGATTATTGTCTGTTGCCCAGTCGTTAGTTTTCTATATCGTGTTTCGCTTATTTCCAGATTATTGTCTGTTGCCCATTCGTTAGTTTTCTATATCGTGTTTCGCTTATTTCCAGATTATTGTCTGTTGCCTATTCGTTAGTTTTCTATATCGTGTTTCGCTTATTTCCAGATTATTGTCTGTTGCCCAGTCGTTAGTTTTTCTATATCGTGTTTCGCTTATTTCCAGATTATTGTCTGTTGCCCAGTCGTTAGTTTTTCTATATCGTGTTTCGCTTATTTCCAGATTATTGTCTGTTGCCCAGTCGTTAGTTTTCTATATCGTGTTTCGCTTATTTCCAGATTATTGTCTGTTGCCCAGTCGTTGGTTTTCTATATCGTGTTTCGCTTATTTCCAGATTATTGTCTGTTGCCCATTCGTTAGTTTTCTATATCGTGTTTCGCTTATTTCCAGATTATTGTCTGTTGCCCAGTCGTTAGTTTTCTATATCGTGTTTCGCTTATTTCCAGATTATTGTCTGTTGCCCAGTCGTTAGTTTTCTATATCGTGTTACGCTTATTTCCAGATTATTGTCTGTTGCCCAGTCGTTAGTTTTCTATATCGTGTTTCGCTTATTTCCAGATTATTGTCTGTTGCCCATTCGTTAGTTTCTATATCGTGTTTCGCTTATTTCCAGATTATTGTCTGTTGCCCAGTCGTTAGTTTTCTATATCGTGTTTCGCTTATTTCCAGATTATTGTCTGTTGCCCAGTCGTTAGTTTTCTATATCGTGTTTCGCTTATTTCCAGATTATTGTCTGTTGCCCATTCGTTAGTTTTCTATATCGTGTTACGCTTATTTCCAGATTATTGTCTGTTGCCCAGTCGTTAGTTTTCTATATCGTGTTTCGCTTATTTCCAGATTATTGTCTGTTGCCCAGTCGTTAGTTTTCTATATCGTGTTTCGCTTATTTCCAGATTATTGTCTGTTGCCCAGTCACTAGTTTTCTATATCGTGTTTCGCTTATTTCCAGATTATTGTCTGTTGCCCAGTCGTTAGTTTTTCTATATCGTGTTTCGCTTATTTCCAGATTATTGTCTGTTGCCCAGTCGTTAGTTTTCTATATCGTGTTTCGCTTATTTCCAGATTATTGTCTGTTGCCCAGTCGTTAGTTTTTCTATATCGTGTTTCGCTTATTTCCAGATTATTGTCTGTTGCCCAGTCGTTAGTTTTTCTATATCGTGTTTCGCTTATTTCCAGATTATTGTCTGTTGCCCAGTCACTAGTTTTCTATATCGTGTTTCGCTTATTTCCAGATTATTGTCTGTGAGATTTCGACATATGAGTTTGAATATCCAGGGTGTTTTTTCCACTTCTTTTAAAGAAAGGCTAAAGTCGACGGTAATATTAAATATGAAAAATATACACTTACAATCGAATTCATTTTCGTTCTGATCTATCACTGGGCCTCCAAATCGATTGAAAGCAAAGTATACTAAAATAAAAAAAACAAACAAACAAAAAAAATAGATCGCTGTATGCTTTATAAAAAAAACAACGAAAAAATGCTAAAATACGTAATATGTTTCTATGAATTTATAGTAAATTCTTAAACAATATATATTTGTTTTTGTTAAGATCATATTTCCTTATATCGTTTTTAATGTTATGTTTGCACTATACTTTATTTTCTAAGTGAATTTTCCTTTACTCTCCCGCTCTTCCTCGCTCCCGTTCTCTCATGCACGTTTGATTATGTAAAACTTAATATATTTTTTCTATTTATATCTTTGGTTGAGAAAACACCCGAAAATGATTATTCAGAACCTTATGTTTTAACAAGTAAATCAGTTCAATTTTTGTTAATACACACCCCTTTGCCATGATTTCCAGTAGAACTGTGTTTTATCTTCCGCTGTAACAAACACGAATTCATGTTTTTCCTCCATATCACCAAAGTTTTTGTCCATATAATGATAGCAATTAGATTCAGTGTGGTTAAACAGAGCTCCCAAACAATGCATGCTGTTGACTTCACAGTATTCCATACAAATCTCAAAGGATGCATGCAGTTTAATAGATGACTTTACGTACGGTGAATTTATGTTTACAGACGACACATTAGCTGTTGTTAACGTGGTTGTATCAATATCACCTTCTAAAATGAATAAGTAAACGTTAATACTTTTGGGGTTTGGTAAGCCCTACTTTATTTCCATACAATAAAAACATTTATTAATTAGAAATAAGAAGATGTGGTATGAGTGCCAATGAGACAACTATCCATCAAGTTTCAATGTGTAAAACATAGGCAATTATAGGTCAAAGTATGGGATTCAAAACGGAGGCTCACACCGAACAGCAATCATTAAAGCCAACAAAATTACAAGTATAAAACAGTGCAAACGGGAAAACCAAAGGTCAAATCTATAAAAATAACGAGAAACGAAAAATATTTATGAACCATACCAACAAACGACAACCACTAAACAGAAAAGCCTTACATACCCGTAGAATTGTTTTTGTAATTATGTTTAAGAACTAAACGAGATTTGATAAGCTGGCAATTGAAACAATTGTCCAATACATTATAGTCTTTTGACAGAAGCTCGTAAATATGACAATTAAAACAACCTTAAAAACCGTATTATACAAAATTTAACACAATGCGATAACAAAAGCATGTTCAACTTTAAATTTCTCGTAATTCAGTTTCCATTTCTTCAATACTTTGACATTGATACAGTGGTAAATCTTAAAATACCTGTATGTGTATCTAAGTTTATAAGTTTGCAACATGCATAACAATGATATTAATCAAAATATGAGAAATACATTTTGTGAAAAGATTATAGGCAACTTTTCCATATTTAGATAGTCATCATTCGATTATGCCAAAATTTGTTAAAAAATCTTGATAATTCATGATAAAATTAAAATATCTATCAGACATATTTTGCAATATATTTCTTAGATATTAAGTGGCTATTCCATATTTATAGTGTTAATTAAGAAGCCTAGAAAACTTATTATTACATGATTTGCAAATAGACATACACAGACAGACATAATTATTTCTAGCCAGGTTGTTTGTTTGCCTTCATGGTTGACTTTTACAATGTGTTTGTCACTGTATTTATTGACATCATTTATTAATCACCAAGATAAATGGGGGGGGGGGGGGGGGGGGGGGGATGGTGAATGAATACGACAAAAAGTTTAACCAAAATGGCTGCCCAAAGCTCATCATAATCTCACTATATTATTTGAATTAGTGATTCAACAAAAAATATCCTTTTTCGTATAAATCTCATTAGCTAATGCACTTATAACAAAAATGTGTATATTAGAATGATAACTTTGTAATAGTACTCACTGATATTTTAATCCGTATAACGCTAACGTTTGGTGAACTGACAAACAAATGTTACAACATTGTTTTAACAGTTAATAAAAAGGTGTAAATAACATGTAATACCTAATTTCACCTATTTTCTTGAACAAATAAATATATTTTGATTCAAAACATTAAAAAACTAAAACAAAAAAACATAAATTTACTCATTTTAACAAAAGCTTTCATACACTTTACATACCTCTTGAAATACATACATATGGATGTTTATCTAAACAGTTCCCATATGAATAGACTCTTGACGATACATCATATAAAAGACATTCTCTGTTTCCTGAGGCAGTTGATAATTTATTGTATTTGCAATGTAGTCCTTCACCGGTTCACATGTGTCTGAGTAATACAACAAACCATCATGCTCTGATTTGATTGCTCCAACCCAGATGTAAGTATCGTTAAAACTTCATTCAGAAAAAATACAACTATTTCAATTCGAATAAAAACATCATAGATACAGGGACTGAAATTTTGTATATACGTCAGAGGCTTGTTTCGTCGACAAAAGATTCAATGACGCTCGAATAAAAAATAAGGATCGAAATGTAGCTGACAAAATATGCTCTAGTATAAATATCTATACATATGTGATACTTATTTGATTTTCGTTCAACTGTTGTACATAAATTCGGCCGTTAGTTTTCTCGTTTGAATTGTTTTCCATTTGCAATTTGGTGGTCTTTTTTTAGCTGACTTTGCGGTATGGATTTTGCTCATTGTTTAAGGTCAGATGGTGATCTATTGTTGTTAATTTTTGTATCAATTGGTCTCTTGTAGAGAGTTGTCTCACTGGCAATAATATCATATGTTTGTTTATATAACTTAACTCGTTTCAAACGCAACCCTATTTGTAATGTGCAAGCTAAAAAATTCAGAACAACGTTCCTCGAATATTGGTTAAATTGTTCTCGTTAAGCTACATTTACATTGAGACAAAGATGTTAGAAAAGGAGTTATTATACGAAACTGAATCAATAAAAATGATACTAAAAATCTATACTTATAACTCTTTTGAAAATTGATGGCCAACATGATAAAGTGTTCCAGTTATCAATGACTTTGTTCTCTTTCTATTTTCTCATAATCTGAGCAAGGCACAATAGCAATCTACCAAACACTACACTAAAAACTACAAACTAAGCTATACGAATCCCATAAAAGTCGGAGCTGATTTCGGCCTCTCGCGTAAGAAAAGCGGAATGTGTGCCAAATGGTAAAAGACACAGTTATGATGTTTTGATTGTCGTTGTGTCTATGCATATAGTCCCTAATGAGGAAACTGTATATCTTGTACCTTTTCTCATACATATTCAAAATTTGTTCCTAATATCTTATGTATACAATGTTAAGTAGGGGTATGAAATAACATGTAAACAATTTTGAGCACGATTGATTGATTGATTGATTGTTGGTTGCTTAACGTCCAGTGGCAAATATTTCATGCATATTCAGGACGAGAACAAGTTCACAATAAATACAATAGGTAGGTTGTTGTAATAGAGGCCATCTAGGATGATGGTCGGGGAAATTTGGACTGCCACTGGAAATTGAGGGTAAATTGGATAGGGACAGAAATTTTGCCTTGCAACAGGCCACCTACGGACCCCTCAAAAAGTTGTTGCAAGGGTTCTTAACGTGCAAAGAGCGTGGCACTCTCTTTACACGAGGCATCGGATTTAACGTCCCCTTCTGACGGACGTGACTGCGAACTTGATACATCCCGCACAGCCAAACGGACGCCCCACTTCAACAAGCGTTTTACTGCCGGTCGGGAGAAGACCAAGCGACCATATTTCTATACCCCAGTCATCCTTGGGGTGATTTTGAGCACGAAATTGTAGGTAAAGTAGTGATTTGATTCAGTTTGAAAAGGTAAAAAATAAGTACGTATGTAGCTGTCAAACTTAATTGTAGATCCCTTAAGAATTTACTTAGTTGAGGTTTAGGAAGTATTGTCGGATGATCAGACTCCTTGTGTTTTTTCCTACGTTACCGGTTAAAATATTTTTATTTTCTATTAAGACTTAAATGGCTTCCAAAAGGTTTTTTTACCAAAATTTGAAGGAGGTTGTAATTTGATCTGAGACCCAAAAATACAAATGCAAATATAAAAGTCCGAGCCAGCTTTTTTCCGCCATTTTCCTTTTTTTCATTACAAATCTCGTAAAGGAGCTCCATAACCTATCTATATGTTGAGCTTATTTTGTTCCATAACTAATGCTCTACTTACTTCTGGTATCGATTTTCGATTTTTTTTAATTCACCTAAGAACATCCTTAACTTCAAATTGTTCATACTTTAAGTTAGAGCCGATAAATTTTTTAATGATATTGAAATAATTTGTCCCAAAGTATTTCACTGAACCTTATTTATAGAACTGGTGCAATTTTTAAAATATGTTATTTTTGGTCTAAAAGAAATGCACTTCGAAATAACTGTGTTCTCGAGCCACATGTGATACCTGTTCGATGGTTCATGTTAAGTAGGAATTAGATAATGAGTCTTTTTCTTTAATATCACAATCGCAGAAAAGTGGGCGGGAGTTTGGCAAAAACAACTAGATAAGTGATCTCTGTAGAAGAATTACTCTGACAAATCGAACATAGACATTTCTGTTCCACATTTCTGTACTGTCTTTGTCGCATACTTGAATGTAGCGACATATTGTGAAACATGGTAATCTAACATTTGACCTCCCACTGTACAAATCGTTGATACCTTGCTGTTCGGTTTGAGCTATGGCTCTGTTTTGAAGGGCGTACTTTTTCTCTCAAATTTCTTCGATCGAAAACTATAAACTTGTTTTAGTGCTTGTGTAATATCTTGATCATGCTTGCTATCTGAATATTCTCAAATGACAACTCTGACACATCTGTACAGATTGTAAGATTGGTTTTACTTGTTTGTGTTGCTCTTGACAGATTACCAGAATGTTACAATAGAGAAGATAAAAAAAATATAAACTCCCGAGTCAAAAGTCGGTATTAGAAAAAACGTATTTTGATAATATATATTAGTGTGATATTTTCTAGTTTATACTATGTGCTATCAATCCGATGAATCTTAAAAAGTGTTTTGATTTTAAGTGAATTTAATGCGACTGTCATACAAGTGAGATATTTAGCGCTATAAAACCAGATTCAATCCACTATTGTCTACATTTTAAAATGCCTGTACCAAGTAAGGAATATGACTGTATTTTTGTGCTTTTACTTTTTTCATGCAGATATCTCAACTCTTTTCCTACCTGAATTCTGCTGAATCAAGGTATATTGCAATATTCGTAATGAGATGTTGTCGGTTGACAACAGTCTTTCCAAATAAGCAATGCCTATTGTGCGCCTGTTTAGCAGAATACCACGTGACCGATTCATTTATGTAAAATACTGTACTATTTTCATTCCAACCATCTCCAGCTAAATAGTAGAAATGTGATTTGAATTTTATAAATTAAATTGCCAACCATTCTACATGTTCTAATTAAAATAAGTTGCATCGATTTGATGTCTTTTACAAGGGTTGAAGATATTAAAAACAGATTGAATAAGACGAATTTGGACAAGGAAAGACGATTATGATAATTACAAAAAATCGCCAAGAAGTGTAAGAAAAGCTTAATCAATACCTTTATCAAGGTAATGCAAAATTGTTTACGTTGAGGAAATCACAACAACACATGTCAGTAAAACTGTAATCAAGCAAACACATTTTTTAGATTATTATTCTGCACCGGTTTCATGAACACCGGATAAGGGTTTAAGATAAGTGGATATGAACACATAGGAACTTGCATTGTAGTGTGCAATCAAGACACATCGTATAGATAAATCGTATAAAAAACCATAAATTTTTTGACTAAAATATCTATTTATTATGCTTCTCGTATATTCTTTAATTATCAATTATGATCAGGACGAAACGGATAATAATAGATTATTCATTTTCAAGGACTAATATCAAGGACTGTTTGGAAAAACGCAGTGAAAAGGTGAATCTTGAGTTTTGACATAATCTATGTCCATGACAACAAAAAAATGATTATTGTAATATGTTTTACCTAAATCTCTTTCTGAAACTATTGGTATATATAGTCCATTTGTCTTTCTTTCTGTCTCATTTCTGTACCCTCAAATATTCCTAGAACACTTGAAGTTATTGAAAGATCATGATAATACTTTAGAATTTTCATATGTGGCTTGATTGCACACTACAGTGCAAGTTCCTATGTGTTCATATAAATATATTAATAAGAAAGAAAATAAGTGAGCAGTGTCCTTTAAACTTCTCTTCGCCATGTACATGATGTTCTTTCATTGAGTAATTCCAAATTTGGTACTATGGTAAACGCATTGATCCCATCGAATTAGATATACAAGATACAACAGGTACAATTATGTCTGCTCCATATCTTGACTTGCATATATAAATTGACAAAGAAAACAACTTTACGACAAAAGAGATTATTTCAGCTTCCCAAATTGTGAACTGTTCATTTATATACATGTAACAACAAATATCTCTCAATTGATACGATATTACCGGGCTTGTCCATCCTATCATGATTTCCTTAGTACAGATTTGTTATTCACTTTAAAACGAAGCTATTTTAACCAAGAGTTCTCAATGAAATTTTTAAATGGTGAGGTTGAATACATTCCTTCGCAAATTTAAGGAACGCAACTCGACTGGCTGGCTATTATTAAATATCCGTTTCACAGTTGATATCGGATATGTTACTTATGTCGTAACTACAACCCTGTTCCATCTTCACGAATGTGACCTACCGAATTTATTTTCGATTGATGATTTTGAATGTTCCTCGGGTATCGTTCTTCCCTCTTTTCCTCTAGATAAACATCTATATGGTAGGTTTCTTGTCCAAATTTGTTATTTTTGATAGAATGAAAATGTAGGCACCAAACTGAATTATACTTGATACAGTTTTTTTGTGGTCGATTTTCTTGTTGGCTACAGTTGTGATTCATGTTTCAAAGTTGTCATTGCCCTCGTGATATTGTATATTTTCTTTGAAATCAATCAAGTTTAAACAATCGACTTGATGCGTTGGAAATATCTTAGAAACTTTTATTTTGTTCAGTTGTTTGCTATACATAAATCATCAAACAAAACAAGCACTTATAAAACAATCACTAACCAAACAAATATGTTATTTCTATCCGAATATCAACAGAAAAAAAAAAGAGAAAGAGTTACATATAGTGACTTACAATCAAAAGTTAGTATAGCCGTCCCTCAACAGACGAATGGTAAGTGATTTTATAGAGTACAGACTTACCATACACTTTTTCTGTTGTTGTAGCGTCGATTTCAGTGATGAATATGATAACCAACACTAAATATACAATATAAATAATTTACATATGTATCTGATGCATTCTATGAAAAAAAAATGTGTTCACACAATAATAACTTTAAACATGTACTAGTTACACGTATTTTTTTCTAGTGCTGCAGAGTCTATCTTCTGAATAAATCATCGTGAAATTAAACCACGATGTCTATTGCGACTTCATTTAGATTCAAAATGTATATGGTGTTGGTTTTTATCAGTGTTAAAGACGGGTCCACTGGTATATTGATGTCTATTTCCTAGACCTCTTGTCCTGATAAAAAAATCACTGGCAATGGTCCCAGAATGACATCTATCTATTGCCAAAAACTACAAGTTAATGTGTCAAAAACATGACGTAGTTCGGATGTTGTTTTCAGTACCCATGTTATATGTGGTCTACAGATACGATTGATATTTGCATTGTTACTATATAATTTTATAGAAAAAAAAATCAAATAGCAAGATGTATAAATACAAATCCGTGAAGATTATTTTCAGAATTAATAAATGCATAGTAAGTATTAAGTAAATTTTATTTAGAGTCGGGCATACTATTTACAAATTAACACCTTCATGAGATCTGAAGAGCTCTCCAGGTTGCACTTTGTAAATACAGCTGTTTCTCAAAACACGCCTCTTTTGGGGAGTAATTGAATATTCATAGAAAATTGATTTTGTTTACATACTGGTTCCCAGTTATGCTCTCTGTGTTCCATATCGCAGAGACAGAACTTGGGAATGTTACCAGTAAATAAACACGTGCATATTGTTTACATTGAAATCTGTGGTAACCTTTCATTCGAGGTAGGGGTAGTTAAGAAAATTAGTGTAAGTTTAAACTCTGAGAAGTTCAGGGCATATAAACGTTGAAAATATGCCGCACAGCCCTATATTTTACCTTTGAAAAAAATTGTGGTGCATATGAACTTTAAATTCTAGGATAAGATTTTTTTCAAAACTTCATAGTAAAAGTGGTACAGTTTTAGCCGTAAAAGGAGTTCCTATGGGAAATTGCATTGTCAATATTTACAGAAATGCAACCTTTATAGGGTGAAAAAGGGGAACATTCAGAATTTAACCAAATTTGCTTTATTTCACAAATTTTAAAGAAATTAACTCAAATAAGAAGTTTTATAGATATTTAATGAAGATTGATAGAATCCTGGGCCTTAAATATGATGACTCAGCATAAATTCACAGTTTACAGTATGCAAAGTTTACTCAAAGTCCTGGATACAAAATTAAATCATAATATTTGCATATTTGTAAGTTAAATTGTTAAGAAGTGCTTATATTTACTCTTCGCAGTCATTGAAACTCATAGATCCTTCCTGAATATTATTTATGGGGTATGTGTGTCCTTTTGATCACCCAAAAGTAAGCCGCAAACACCTAAATCTGCTTTTTTGTCACCACTGCATAATAAATACAAGCTAGAAAAACAAAAATATCTCAAGAAAACTTACAATAGTGTGTTCTATCCTGAATATGTACTAAATATTCCAAATTGCTAGAAACAGCAGAATGATTTAGAAAATTTGAGGCCCCAGGGGCAAAAAAACATAGAAAATTGCCTACCCCTGTGTCATAAAACAAACAATTTAACTTGTAAATGCTATGATTTTATGATTTTAAAGTTCTTGATATAGAAAACAATAACTATGCTTGGAAGTTATGCAAAAATCAGATGTTAGCAGTCATCTCTACAACATTTTAAGTGAATTTATATCTCAGACTGGTATCTGCATACATAAAACTATTGCAAATATGGCTTTGTTTGAACACTTCTAGTATATATAGTAGCTAAATTGTGTCAGATATATGGTTACAGATGATACTGTTGTGACAAGAATTCTGAATTGACCATTTGAGGCAGAAAATGTGTCCTTCAATTGACAAATAGGCATACAGTAAGATGTGGACTGGAGATAGAGGCTGGATTGGATACTTTATATAATCTTGAATGTTGTAATGATTTACTGCTAAACATTACATTAATGATATTCTGATATGCTTTCAATATGTTATCAAAACAGTTTTTAACAGGTTCTAGGCATTTTTTATCAGAAAATATGCAAATAGGGTAAGCTGGCAATAATTAAAGTTTTGATTTCAAATTCTTTAAAAAAATTGAAACAGGGGAGGGGGTATAAAATGTATAGTAAAGAAAAATTTAGAGTATACACAGTGATTTCTATAAGACTTTAATTCTGATAAATGAGTATTAATGTGAGAAAAACTGATTTTAGAGAGTTTTCTATTTGAATAAATGTCTGTATATAGTGTGAAAAAGGGGAACATTCAGAATTTAACCAAATTTGCTTTATTTCACAGATTTTAAAGAAATTAACTCAAATATGAAGTTTTATAAATATTTAATGAAGATTGATAGAATCCTGGGCCTTAAATATGATGACTCAGCATAAATTCACAGTTTACAGTATGCAAAGTTTACCCAAAGTCCTGGATACAAAATTAAATCATAATATTTGCATATTTGTAAGTTAAATTGTTAAGAAGTGCTTATATTTACTCTTCGCAGTCATTGAAACTAATAGATCCTTCCTGAATATTAATTATGGGGTATGTGGGTCCTTTCGATCACCCAAAAGTAAGCCGCAACACCTAAATCTGCTTTTTTGTCACCACGGCATAATAAATACAAGCTAGAAAAACAAAAATATCTCAAGAAAACTTACAATAGTGTGTTCTATCCTGAATATGTACTAAATATTCCAAATTGCTAGAAACAGCAGAATGATTTAGAAAATTTGAGGCCCCAGGGGCAAAAAAACATAGAAAATTGCCTACCCCCTGTGTCATAAAACAAATAATTTAACTTGTAAATGCTATGATTTTATGATTTTAACGTTCTTGATATAGAAAACAATAACTATGCTTGGAAGTTATGCAAAAATCAGATGTTAGCAGTCATCTCTACAACATTTTAAGTGAATTTATATCTCAGACTGGTATCTGCATACATACAACTATTGCAAATATGGCTTTGTTTGAACACTTCTAGTATATATAGTAGCTAAATTGTGTCAGATATATGGTTACAGATGATACTGTTGTGACAAGAATTCTGAATTGACCATTTGAGGCAGAAAATGTGTCCTTCAATTGACAAATAGGCATACAGTAAGATGTGGACTGGAGATAGAGGCTGGATTGGATACTTTATATAATCTTGAATGTTGTAATGATTTACTGCTAAACATTACATTAATGATATTCTGATATGCTTTCAATATGTTATCAAAACAGTTTTAGGTTCTAGGCATTTTTTATCAGAAAATATGCAAATAGGGTAAGCTGGCAATAATTAAAGTTTTGATTTCAAATTCTTTAAAAAAATTGAAACAGGGGAGGGGGTATAAAATGTATAGTAAAGAAAAATTTAGAGTATACACAGTGATTTCTATAAGACTTTTATTCTGATAAATGAGTATTAATGTGAGAAAAACTGATTTTAGAGAGTTTTCTATTTGAATAAATGTCTGTATAGGTTGCACTTTGTAAATACAGCTGTTTCTCAAAACACGCCTCTTTTGGGGAGTAATTGAATATTCATAGAAAATTGATTTTGTTTACATACTGGTTCACAGTTATGCTCTCTGTGTTCCATATCGCAGAGACAGAACTTGGGAATGTTACCAGTAAATAAACACGTGCATATTGTTTACATTGAAATTTGTGGTAACCTTTCATTCGAGGTAGGGTAGGTTAAGAAAATTAGTGTAAGTTTAAACTCTGAGAAGTTCAGGGCATATAAACGTTGAAAATATGCCGCACAGCTCTATATTTTGACCTTTGAAAAAAATTGTGGTGCATATGAACTTTAAATTCTAGGATAAGATTTTTTTCAAAACTTCATAGTAAAAGTGTACAGTTTTAGCCGTAAAAGGAGTTCCTATGGGAAATTGCATTGTCAATATTTACAGAAATGCAACCTGGATCCAACGACTTATGGTTTAACTTTTACTCTGAACGTACATGAACAATTCAAACACATTTGCGCATGATTATTGTTATAACTTTACAGCATTTGCAAATCATATATCACGTTCAATTGATATCCCGTTTATTCTAAATCGAAATCGAAGAGTGTATGAAATTTGTGCGTATTCTTTTTTTGTGCCAAGATGATTACACAAATGTATAAGCTTTGATTAATCCAAACTCTCAAAATAAACTCATCATAGATACCGGGACTAAATTTTATATATAAGCCAGACGCGCGTTTCGTCTACAAAAGACTCATCAGTGACGCTCGAATCCAAAAATGTTAAAAAAGGCCAAAGAAGGTACGAAGTTGAAGAGCATTGAGATCCAAAATTCCTAAAAGTTTTGCCAAATCCAGCTAAGGTAATCTATGCCTGAGGTAGAAAAACCTTAGTATTTCAAAAATTCTAAATTTTGTAAACAGTTAATTTATAAATATAACCATATCAATGATAATTCATGTCAGCACAAAAAGTGCTGACTACTGGGCTGGTGATAGCCTCGGGGAAATAAATTTCCACCAGCAGGGGACATCGACCCAGTGGTTGTAAATAAATTCATCATAGATACCAGGACTAAATTTTATATATACGCCAGACGCGCGTTTCGTCTACAAAAGACTCATCAGTGACGCTCGAATCCAAAAAAGTTAAAAAGGCCAAATAAAGTACGAAGTTTAAAAGCATTGAGATCCAAAATTCAACACATTCTTATCGGCCAATGTGTGTACTCACTTGAATTCAGAATAAAAATCCACTGTCCCATTTCATATGAAAATCTTAAAAAACTAATTTTTCAGTCATAAAACGAATTTCAATTAATTTCCTGACAAACGGAAGATTCGCATTGTTTATTTTGAGCCAATATTAAATTTTACCTAACCATGTGAACAATAAAAACAAACGGTTGTCATATTTTAAAACTTGAATTGTTTTTGTTAAAAACTAAAATATCCCGATGGTTATTATCAATTTAATCAAATGATATTAAGAATAAGTTACAATATCGAATACTGATTGTTTCAGCAAACACAACCCCATTAGTCACTATCAGTTAAATGTAATGTTATGCTCAATACATTTAGAAATAGAATAAAGTGACACAATATATAGTACATGTAAATCCGAAATGTTTATTTAAAAGTTCAAATTAGTTTTAGTTCCTTTTGTTATCAGTAATTGTTTCTCACGTCCATTATTATTAGAGCAAATACAAAACATCGATCGCTAACGTTGTATGACTTTGATTTTAAAGTTTGCTCTTTGTACATTGTACATTGTATTAGAAAAATCATTTATATTTGAAAAGTGTCTGCCATTATTTGCGATGTGATGAATTCTTCAAAACCATGGAACTATCTTCAAATGACGTATTTTGGAAAATAATACCGCATGCCAATTATTGTCTTCGTTCAAACGGTCTTGTGAGCGCACTCAGTTTAAATATTATTTCAAGATTTTTACAAAATTTATACTATAGGTATATGTATCGATCAGTTCGTACTGCTATTTCTGTTAAACAATTAATGTGTCTTAGGTGCGTCAGCCAGATCGTTCTTGTAAGTGTTTTAACGGGTACACATCCAAATATTTTTGTGCACTTTAAATCATAAGACAAACAAATATAATAATAACAACTTTTTTTCTCGGAATATCTTATTTTTTAGTGAAAATGTTAAATAAATTATTTATTCGCCACTTGACCAAACATCGTACAGTTTGATCAGCTATGAAAGTATCTTCAACTCGATCTAAAGGTTACAACGTTGCGACTAGATCAATGTGTCGAATTTAAAAGAAAAACCGATAATTATGATATTTTTTGTGCGCTCTTGAAATGGTTATAAGTAACTAGTCCGTGATTATCCTTATATATGAAATGTGGAAAATTATCTAAAGACGGTAATAGTTAATAGATGTTTCTGCCAATTAAAAGGACAAAGACAAGAACTCTTATTGTCAATCATAAACGTACACCAAAACATTGTGATTGGTTTAAAACGTTCTAAACAATGAAAATTGAGCCAATGACGGAACGTATTTTCATTTTGGTGTACGAGCAATGGAATTATCCATAGTCCTTTAGATTCTGGAAAGGCGAATTGTGATAGAAAACTTAAACAATAAAGTTAAGTTAGTTTTTGTTATTTGGAACCATTTACCAACGTGACGTTTATGTTTCAGATATACACTTAAATAAAAATTTGATAACAAAAGAGGAGTGCAATCCATGTTCTACATGTTAATGCACGAATTGAAAAATAAAAATACATGCTTTAAGGGGCTCGCGGGTATAAATCATTTTTTTTTCTCATGATTTTGCTATATTTTTTTTATAAATTAATGAACTTTCTCATATGCTTAACAGAAAAAAAATGTGGTGACCGTTCTTTTAAGCTCACAATCTGCCTCCGAAAGAAGCATACATTTTTGTTAATGTACTTTTTTTCTGTTAAACTAAAAGGAGAAATAGAAAAAGAACTAAGTTACAAAAATCGTTTAAATTTTACAATTTTTTAGTTTATGTACAGCTTATTTGAAAACAATAATAAAAAACATAGGTCACCGATGAGTTAAAACAGATATTTCAATTTCAATGCCAACAAGTGGCGTTTTAACATCAAAGGAAGATAATTTGGAGCTTTTTCAATGATATAAACATTTAAAAACTCATCTGTGGCCAAACCGAACCGATGTTTTGGTTGATGTTTGTACTTAATCATAAAGTAATAACTAATAGTGTAATAAATAAAATTTGTAATGAAAAAACAAATGTTTAATTTTTCGCTGAAAAATTGACTACGATGCATAAAAACTCTTTTTTTTTTATTATAAAAAAACCCAGAATCGGTCATTAGTATACATATGTTAAATATGGTGTCTGGTATGTCTTATCTACGCGTGTTACTTCCGACAAAGTACACATGATAAACGGTTTCGTCTAATTTTAAGATAGAAAATGTCATAACAGGTAATTATTAACACCCTATTAACTAAATGTTAAGTTATAGACTTCCGCACAAGAACGATTGCCTTTTAAACGTTATTTTTAGTTACAAAGCAACAATATTAAAGTCCTCGTGAAATTTTATTTTAACAAGATTTTTTACAACCGATTCTTTCAGTTTACAAATAAAGACAATTAAACAAATAAATAAAAAGTAAAAGAAGAAACAAATGACAAACAACTTGTCTTCTAAAGGCTGACAAATCAATTGTTTACAATATGCCAAAAATTGACAATTTTAAGAACAAAAGTACCATTTTTTTTTATAACAATACAATTTCTCATTACTCAAATATAGGATATCTAAATTAAAAGTATATATAAAACTTTGATTCAAATTTTCTCCTCTGTAGTGAAATGCGTCTTGATTAAGGAGATTTTTATATAGTTTTAAGACTTGGTTTAATGTTTGGAATATAAAATGTAAATATTTGTTTTCAAAAGATAATAATTTCGTCGGTAAAATGATTATCTTTACTAGATTTAAGTGTCTAACTGTAAAATGAATATTCAATCGTATGCTTATATTTCAATTAAGAAATTTTATACTTTAAACGCGTATAATTTCATTTCGAAATTTCTTTTTTTACTTTGAACATGTTGAATTACAATTTCCAGATTCCATTTGATTTGAAAGTTTTGAAACAATTTGCTCGGAGTTCAGTATTTTTGTGATTTTACTTTCTACAAACAAATTTTCATATGTCTCATTTCTAAACAAAGAAGCTACCAGTCTAAACATATATATTTATAAATCTTTTGCCTGATCTGTATGTAAGTGACAAATATCACTAAATTCGCTAATAAATGTATGCATACCTTAACTTTGATGATGTTTATTTCGAAGCTCCTCTCTCGATTGATCTTCAAAAAAATGAAAACAACATGTTATAACTTCAATGCGTCAGAAGCGCATTTCTGAATTAACCGTTACAAGGAACGCTCACAGCCGAATATTTGAAAGTCAATGACGTATAAGAACCGAAAAAGTTGGAGGGCTTTGTTACCAAAGAAGACCTTAAAATATTTGACCGCATCCATCATACAAAACATTCAAAATCCCTAAATTAAAACCTAAGGATGTTTAAATACCAAATGAGCTAAATGACAAAAGTGATCTTAAAATAGTTACCAGAATTGTTTCAACTCAGCATGGCCTTAGATCATGGAATATTGTAGTTTATTTATAGAGCTGCCAAGGACAGTCAAGTTTGAGTATACTGTCAATTTTGTTTGAAAACTAGGGAAAACAAGGCGATCCAATTTTTCTCTGTAAAACCTATTGGAAATCATATCATGAAACCGGTGTGTTTCCCGTCAATGAAGGAGAACCAGATAACAATAATTTATTGTCATAAAGAATGATCCATTACTATGCTTCAATCAGGATTGAATGTGTGCCATTGAATCAGATGTACTATTGGTAGATGGTCAATTTAAATATCGTGCGAAATCAGTCACTATTAAAAGGTGAAACGGATGAGATTGTATCTGATGATAGAAGGACCAATGTGCAAACAAGGATATCAAAAGAAGTCAGATATACTCATGATACTATTATATTTTTAAAATTCGACATAGGACGTTTCTTTTGCAAATTTCTAAATTCAAGATAATCGGTTACTCTTAATTTATAATGCAGTTAAATTTGAGTGTGGGCAGATAGAGTTGCAATTTACATGTCAATTGCATTTTAATATTTTACACCACAAGTCAATAATTTTCCTCTAATCTGCAAACCTGTTTAAAATCGGTCCCTTTAAATAGTCGCTCGCCGCCGCCGGTTTATGCAGGTTTGGTGTAACTGTAAAACATTATTTTGTGATGACTGCATTTTTGTTTTCTTTTATTTGACGATGTTAGTTATTATCATGTCCTTGATGTTTTTATTATAGATAATTTGAAATTAAATTATGTCAGATAAGGAATGTCCTTCATCGCAGTTGAAATAAATGAAATGTAAATAATTTTAATAAAAAAATACATCAACTTTATTATGTTTATTTAAAGAAATCAAATATTTGAAATGGAGCAAACAACTTGTTTTTTTTTTGTGTATGTTTTAATTCTTAAGATTATTTTCGTAAGTGACCGATGAATAGAAAAAATACATTTTAACACGGACTGTCTGTGTTTGAATACATATCTAGGAGTATAGAATTATGAAAGTTAGCCAACAAGTCTAATCAAATTCACTATGAAGGATAATATGAAACTAGAATTTGCTTTTAACTCCCTAACCAATCAATGCAATGTTCCCCACAATAGATATAAGAAGATGTGGTATGAATGCCATGAGACAACTCTCCATCTAATTCACAATTTATAAAAGTAAACCATTATAGGTCAAAGTACGGTCTTCCACATTAACCTTGGCTCACGCCGAATATAAACCTATAAAGGGCTTCAAAAATTACAAGTGTTAAACTATTCAAACGGGAAAAACTAACGGTCTAATCTATATAAAAAAATTAGAAACGAGAAACACTTATGAACCTCATTAACAAACGACAACTAATGAAATCAGATTCCAGACTTAGAACAGGTGCAATCAATTGCAGCGGATTTAAACGTTTTTATGGTACCAAATCTTCATCCTTATCTGAAACAATAGTGTAACATCACAACATAGAAAGACACACTTTAAAAATATCAATTAAAATGGCTTAGCTCAATCGAAAGACATATTAACACAAATGAACATACACTGTAGGAATGCATTCGATATGTGATACAAATTAAAAACAAAATCGATTACATAAGGGATGACTAATTAAAGTAACAGTATTATATCGCTGTGATATAATTTTCCAAATGCATGATACGATGCATATTGTGTTAGTCACAATGCGAAATATCTTAAATGAAATTTTTAAAAGTGAAATTGTTTTATTATAACGGCAGCAAGATCGCTTGATAATAAATATATCAAAAACCTTTTTATTTCTTAAAAAAAACCCAAATAACATCTGAAAAGCATTAAAAGGAAATCAGAAATAGTATAACCTGTTGAAAAATTAAGCTTATGGACAGTTAACCCAATAACTTACATTTAAATTTTTCCTAAAATTGAGAATGAAAATGTGGAAAATTTCAAAGAGACAAAAACCCAACCAAGAGCAGACAACAACCAAAGGCAACCGATAGGTCTTCAACGCAAGAAGTATATTTCACACCCGAAAGTGGTCCTCAGCTGGTCCCTTAATGAAATTGTGTACCAGTGCAGTGAAAGTAAAAACATACAAGACTAACAAAGGCCAATGGCTCCTGACTTGAAACAAAAGCGCAAATGCAGCGGGGTAAACAAGTTTTGTCAGATCTCAACCATTAACAAGAAATAGTTTGTTGTATTGTTTTCCATGTCAAAATATTGCCTGAAGAAATACTTATAAATTCCTTTTATCACTATCAGAACAAACAATATAAATACCTAAAAGACACACTTATGAACTCGACCATGTTTTGGTATTTACAAGAAACTGTATATATGCTGAACCAGTGCATTGTTCGACTCTTCAATAGTTGTCCACATATTGTATCACTAGCCTGTTAACACTGACGTTGTAAATTCCAACACCGATGTAGCAGTTGCATACGACTCCACTTGTCAATTTACTATGATAGTCAGCTTTCTCACCGAAGGTCAGTGGTTTTCTCCGAGCATTTCTTCTACTTATAAATAATGAAAGAAAATAGTGCTAAAAGTGGCGTTAGACATTAATTCAAATGTCAATCAATTCATCCACCCTAACCATGTCGCATTTATTTTTAACGTTTGACAAAATAAACTTATCATAGATACCTGGCCTTGAAGGCATAAAACTTTGCTCAGTGCTTGGAGCACAAAAATCATGCTCGAAACATGAAATCCAACAATTTGATTGGTTGATTTTCGAGTCTGAGTACAAAAATCATGCTCGAAAGTTTTATGACCGTGAGGCCAGGACTGAATTTTGTATATGCGCCAGACGCGCGTTTACATGCAAATAAGGTTGATAAATAAAAAAAGAAAATCGTTCATTTGGTAAAATATTAATGAAATACACAGACTTATGAAAATCACAAGCGGATTTAATTAAGCATTTATTGAAAAAATTATATTACCTGAGTAACAAAGTAAAAATTTCTACATGTAGAATGCTTTCAACAGTTTTTTTATATCCATAAATGAATTAGACGGGGAAAACATAATGATCAATGTAAATTAATATTTTGATTATTCTTATTATTATTGTCATTATTACACATGTTTTCAGTGCATTTAAACTTATTTAACCAAAATAAGATGGTTTTCGCATTTGAAAATTTTACGTAAATGTGAATGATCGCCCCAAACACGATCTTCCGTGATAATATTTTTGAAATATTTATAATTTCAACAATTTTACATATACACAGTAACATGAGTAATTAGATAACGTAAAATGTCGTCCTTGCAAATTTTTGTTTAAAATATCGTCCCTGCAAATACTTTCCCTTTGTATAACGTTTATGGGACATTTAACAAAATATGGGTATTTAACCACCTTGATTTAAAATTAGTTGGCAGAAACGCTTGATTTGATTAAAGTATTACAAAGCCAATAGTTTCTTTAACCTTTCCTGTATATCATACGTGATAGATGATGTTTTTAAATCAAGATCGAAAATAGTTGGTATAGGATAATAAAGAATTCAAAATCCTTTCCATCAAATCTGTATTAAAGGGTCGTTTGTTTTTCATTGTGTCTTTTGTTTTTCTCCTTTGAATTATCCTTCAATTCGATGCAACGCTCTATGAATTCAAAGACTGATGTCCGTTTTTATTACAATACAATCTTTCTAATAATTATAAAATGTAATAAAAGGCAATAAGAAAATCAAGTCCTAATGACAAATGTCTGTTTAGTGGATTTATATATCTAAGAGTTTAGCAAGTTTTTCACATCAAGGGAAAACTGAATCTTCGTTAACATTTGATATCTTGATTTTACCAATCTTTCTTTAAAGATATAAAACGTTATAATTTCATTTTGGATGTAACGCATCTTCTGATTGGCTGACGTCGTTTTGTTTATCAGCCCAAAGACATAATTTTGTCATGTGACCGTGACGTGATCAACGTTTTTTCATGATTTTATCCGGTTTAAAATGAATTTAACAATCAAATTACAAGAAATGAATGTACTATTTTTTCTGTCTTTTCGAAAAAAAACAAAAAAAATGTGGTGCACACTTTAAATAATCCGCTACGCGGGTTATTCAGTGTGCACCACATTTCTGATGTTATTTCTTCATAGACAGAAAAAATATTTACAGTCATTCCTTAAATATTTTATTTAACTATCAAATGAGTGGCCACATTTCACCTGACATTTTGAAGATTTGAATGACCGTAATCAAATAATAAAAAAAAAAACACCAGTAAACAAAAAGTTTGCGTCAGCTTTGATACGCATCCATTGTAAGTCCCATTTGACAATAAAGCTCATTTCGTATTCATGTATTTGTACAACCTTTGTTTTTTTCATGTTGAGTTTTTGATGAAATAACCATTTGGGAATGAGATTAAAGTGTGACATTATTGATTTCAATTAGTTTGTATACAGATTTTCGTGATTTTTATGAATTGATAATTGTTAAACATGCTGATATTATTAACCTCTCATGACTTTCACCTCTATTTATGCATATTATCGGATCCTGACTTGAAACTTCCAAATTAAAGATTTTTATTTGAAATCGACAAAAGATAATGTTAATCGAACTAGAGCCAGTATTACCGAAAATGATGTTGAATTTGTGTTTTTATATTATAAAAAATACATCTTATCCCAGGTTTTTTTTAATACGGCAAAATAAAATCATTTTTGACCGAACGGCGCTGTGAAAATACATATACTGCGCAATCTGGTAATCAACCAGTTGTTTCGTCCTAGGTTGTCTATTCTTTTTTTATATCTAACACAAGCATGATGAGTATTGCTTTTTTGTGTCATAGTTAGTAATAATTGTTTAAGGCAGTAAATAAATTCCATATCCCCCCAAACATCATTTATTCTCGTTTATCAACACTTGACGTGTGTTATTTTTTTTTCACAAACATTTGAAATGAATTTAGATAAATATAAGACGATGTGGTATGAGTTCCAGTTAGAGTGAACAAATCAGTAAATCAATGCATTCGAATGCGTAGGAATATCGAATTTGTTCGTACTTGAAATTAATTTTAAAACCCCGTACACAAAGATTACCCTGTCAACAGTTTTATATATTTACTTTCAAACAAAATTACATAGCTACATAATAATCATTGTTATTGGATAATATCATTTTAAAATAACTTCTTTACAAATTCTTTCTTTCATAGCACAATGTATACCAATTATTGGACATTTAACGCAAAAAGCTTGATTATATAATACGCTGATTTAACATTTTTTTGAAGGTATGAACCTCTTCATTCAGGTAAGTCTGTACATATTTGAAGGTAAGAAACCTTGGTCTTGTATGTCTTTATAAGCATTGATGCAGTTGTTGTAATACGTTATTGAAGAATTATGATTAAAATTACATCACAAAAACATCTGATTGATTGAGATCACCAGAAAAATCACACGCGATCGCCGCTTGAAGAATACTTAAAAGTTTTTTTTTGTTTTTTTTATATGTTTATGCCTAAAGCTAAAACCTTCGTTCTTCTGATTCTTGCTATCAAATTTGAGGTACTGTCAATTAAGAAACGATTGCGTTTCCATTGATATTGCGATTCAAGAATTGACAAAAGCGCGAGTTTTATCATAACAAGGTCGAAAAAAGTGCATTCAGGTCTATATTTGAGTTACTAGTATCAGAATGCGAGTTGTATTACTTGCGATACTTACCTTGTCGCATCATTCGCATTCATAATAGTTTAATTTTACATGTTTAGTTCAAATTTTCAGTTCTAGGGTATATCTTTTTTCGGATAATAGTTAAAACAGATACAAAAACAATTCTCCCTACGTAGATGGCATAGAACCAGCTACAGAACTGTGGTTTAGGTTAAATCAGATATTTCGTAACGCTAATTAAAGCAAATCCTAAAATCCTGTATGAAGTTATAAGGTACACTACATAGACGTACTATTTATTATTTTATAATACTGGAGACGATCGTCGGCTCGGAGTATAGTATGCTTGTTTAAGAAAAATCATTCTCTGTCCACTTTATTATATGTTTTTCAGACAACTAAGTGTGAATAATAACATAAAATATGATTACAGGTATTAACTAACCTACCGGATAAGACTATTTACCGGATTTGTAATCGCATAAGCAACACGACGGGTGCCAAGTGTGGAGCAGGATCTGCTTACCCTTCCGGAGCACCTGAGATCACCGCGAGATTTTGGTGGGGTTTCGTGTTGTTTATTCTTCAGTTTTCTATGTTTGTCTATTTCATTTTTAGCCATGGCGTTGTCAGTTTATTTTCGATTGCTGAGTTTACTGTCCCTTGGTTATCTTTCGTCCCTCTTTTAAAAGAGACGAGAAACATTGCAAATTATCTAGTTTGAGATCCAGTAATACTACTTACAAATAATCGTACATGTGTTCTGTTTTGTTTTGTATAAAGTTTGATGACTATTACATGGAATTACTCATTCTACAGAGACATCTTAAGAATGAGCACATGAACCCCAAAAATAAAATTTTAAGAAAACGAAAGTGATTCGGAAAGAACCTTACAACCACAGTTTTGTATAAAATATGAAAAAAAAAATAATATTTGATTAACTTATTTTTACAAATATCACGTTCATTTTAAATTAAAAAAAAAACTTAACGTACATTTCAGGACATATTCACATGAAAGTTAGATTCACGTGAAATCTATGCTAGTGAAAAGTCACTGTTTAGTAGGAATTTGATTAAAATAAAATTGTTACTGGTTTTTAAAGTTAAATATTCTCTTTAAAAGCTAAATTCTAAAAAAGAAAGTATTTAACTTTCGTTTTTCATATTCTTAAACTAATGCCAAATTTAAGTTAGTTAGATGTAGAAGAGACCTATTCATGTCAAAGATTTTTAGATTTCTTCGACCGAAAATGAATTTTATATGTGTTAAATTCTATTCATTAGTAGGTTTGTTTCAAATATATGATATTGTCCAAATCTCTTGAGCATATGAGCTTACACAAAACATTTACTTCTAATGATTTAAATTACGCTGTATTAACGCATTTTACTTGCTTTAAGAAAAATATAAAGTTTGATTTATTTGTAAAATAATACAGTTTGTATAATGTCTTATCTGGTTTTTGTGCGATTTTGTTTCTATAGTATAGTAAACAAATGTCATTTACTATTTAGATACTTAATAGATGGTAAACAGCAACATTTAATATTACAGTTCATCAAAGTGGCAGGTCAATCTTAAACGCAAATTTTGCCTTTCAAACGTTATTTAGATGTACAAAAAAGTATGAAAGAAGTTAAAGTCCTTTAAAGTTATTAGATCAATCGATCTCTTTCAATAGCACACAATATTTGGGTTGCCGTTAAAAAAATATAACAGAGAAAGGAAAAACAGTGACTATATAATATCGGTTTTTATCTGATTTATTATATGAACTATTATATTGTTAATATCACCTCTCGTTGATCATTGATAATTACACAATGGTTTGAACAATAACGTTGTATATCTGTTATATCATTTGTTATAGGATTTAAAAGGAATTCATTGGTGAATAAACAAGACAAATTCACTCACAAACAAACAGAAATCCTTGGACTTTATACTATGCATATTGGTGATTTGGTCCAATTATACACCTGCAAATTAGTTTTACTCTGTAACAAAACACCACAAATATTTCTGAAAAAGGAACACAAAGGACACGGAAAGATATGATCTTCAAGGTATTTGTTGTTGGAACACTTTGTCCTGACAAAGTAATATTTATTATTACACGGACTTTTGCGATTGCGTGAGTGTAACAATAATAAAAACAATAATTCTGAAATCTGAAACAAATACATGAATGGTATATTAAACAGATTCTTCCTTATATTGCAATTATCAGTTTCAGGTTTATTGTCGAATCATAAATAATCATGATCAATGCACACAATGACATTTTTCATATCAGACTTCTTATCAGCCCATGGTCAAAATCATCCCTCGAGTCTGTCGGGTATTGGCTGATATCATGACCTAGGGCTGATAAGGGGTCTGATATGAAAAATGCCATGTTATAATCTATATACATCACCCGATAGAACAGATATAGATTCTTTTTTGATGTCTTCAATCGCTTTTTCAAAAGCGCAACATTGACATATTTTCTGCTAGAAAAATTAACTGCATTCATCATTTGTTCATCAGAAATACTTAACTCGAAAACATATCAAAGTACTAAGAATAAAAGAAAAACATGTACAAGACTATCAAAGGCCAGAGGCTTATGGTTTGCGACAGGCGTAAACATGCGGCAGTGTCAAACATGCAAAACATTTTTTTGGTCGGGTTGTTGTCTCTTTGACACATTACTCATTTCCATTCTCAGTTTTAATGTAAACACAATTATCCTAAACTGATGACAGACTTTTGTTTACAACACTGTTTACCTAAATTACCAAGGTTTTATGTTATATATAATGTCATGATGGACAGTTTTCGAATGGGATGACGATAAAGAGATATCGGGCGGTTTTTAAATTTTGCTTAGAGGAATAAGATATCATGCACTCTTTTAGTTGAAAATCTTAGATGTTTATATATATATATGGTAGTATTGAATGGAAGGCAAATTAAAAAAAAAATCTGTAATGATTTCCTGTGCAAATTGAAGTATAGAAATCTGCCATAAAACACGGAAAATGAAGTTAAATTTAAACGTGTATAAACCAAGAAGTTTTATCTAAATGGTAAACAAATGGTTTCTACATAGTATACTTAGAAACAAAAACTAATGGACGGTTGTAAGTGTATGTATGTATGCAGAAACAAGCAACAACTAAACCAGATATCAAGTCAGTTTGCTAGTATCGTAATTAAAGAGATTGAATATGCTGTTTATAATTACAAAGACAATACCGGCTCTGACCTTGTTGTTTGCCCGACAAAGAATATATATTTTTTTCTTTTCTTTTATATCATAGATCAGAAAATGACAGAACACCGTTGAAACCAATAAACTATATATTTGAATGGAAAGACACAAGAACATAAAATCAACAGTTTACGCATTAAAATACCAACCAATGTCGACAAAAACTTTCATCGATCATGAGCAGAAAAAGGAAAAAAAGTAATGTACATGTATTTGCTATTTTGAAAAAAGACAAAAGTTACATGCTTAACTGGTTTGTAAACAACTTTATCGTTCATTTAGCAATTGGTCCAATTACGAGTCTTAAGGATTAAGAAATATCAGATTATGAATAATCTAAATCTGAAGTGCAACTATTACATTTTAGAAATTGACCGAGGGTATAAGTTTATGAGTCCTACTTGTCCCTGTTTTCACCTTAGTTGATGGTCACCTTCGTTAAATGGTAATTTTCAAATTCCTCCAATGCTTTCTATATTTGTTTTGAACATTATGAACAGTGAAAAAAATAGTGTGATAACTAAGGTTTGCCATATTAAAAGATGAGATACTTTCCTTGGTTTATAAGGAGATTAAATTAGGTCTTTGAGTGTGCCAAAAAGTCGCAGAGGAAGTCAGATGTAGCCGTTTGCTATTTAGTGTAAGTGTAAGTGTGAAGTCGCGAAATGCACCATAAAACAAATGATTTTCTGACAGGAATTACCTATCCGTGCACCAGCTTATATTTTTTTTTCACGAACCACTGTTTTTGTATGTCGTAGCATAACTTGATCAGCGACCAGCGTCTTGATCGTGTGTGTTTAAAGTTGTACTGGAAATCATACTTCTGTATATTGCTACCATACACTAGTGAGCGAGTTATTGATCAATCATAAAATAAAACAAACATGTAATACGAATCCCCTTCACAATCTTGATCTGAGGTGCTGCAGAATGGTAATCAGACCATACCGTACGCGTGAACACCATTGTATCGATTTGAAATACATCAAATAAACGTCTGCATTCAAAAAAGTTAAAGGAATTTTACCACCAAGAGTTACTTAAAGTAATCATATGTTTTTTTTTCAATGCTTATACTTGTAGAGAGGAACCGGAACGTTACCTTTATCTTCCGAGGAAATCAAAACTGAGGAAAGTGCTCGTGAGTATTTATTCTTTAATTTTGTAGATTTCAAGTAATTCGCTAATACGTAGTTATTAAAACAGAGGCCAATTATCGCCTGGCAACGGATGTAGAATTTTTCAGATGTTCTGAATATTAACTTTATTGAATTTCAAAATCTACTTTCTCTACCTGTAACTGCCATCAAGAAACTTTTTAACAAATTTTGAGATTTTATATTAATCTAAAAAAAATATTACAGATATGGAGAAAATATGAACACTTAGAACAAAAATTACACGAAAAGATGGAGAATTTGGCAGGAGAAACACCATGTGTTTTTTTCGTTATGATGAGGGGTCTCTGAAAAAAGAATCCCCAGAATAAAATATATCAGTTGAACGGATTCACAGTAGTTTTATTAGATTAAGAAAGACCACCATGTTTTAAATGATTGGGATACGAGATGCTGATTAAATAATTGTGACAGTCTCTAGAATTGAAGATCAATAATATTGACTAAGAGAGACTATGTTAATTTTCTACACATTCAGATACAAATCAGAGTGATACGATTTGAAGTACAAAATAGGTGTGTACACAGTGGAAAATATTTTGTATTGCATGCTGTGTACAATAACAAAGAAATATTAAGTAATTCAGTCCAAAAACGGATGAAAATGGGTTATCCTTCGAAGCAAACGTCTTTCCGAACCCAAACTCTTGTTGATGTTGATTCAATAAACCTTTTTTTCAGTATACTCTTTGAAATTGATAAACAAAGCATTACCTTTTTAAAACTTTAAAGTGAAATTTACCATACGATTTAATAACAATGTTACCTTTAACTTGATTGTACAAGTGTTTACTCAGACAATGTCATTTATCAATCTAGTTCATGAAATGTGTAACCTTGTAAGGGTTTTCTAATTTTTGTAACAATAAACTAAGATATATATGGTTTAAAGAAAAAGAATATATGATTTAAAAGAACTTGATAAAATAAAATCAATGTTTAAGGTCAAGGTCACCTATTGCATTCAACCGACAGTTTTTACATCATTATTATTAATCCGCTTCTGTTTTGTTACCATAATAAACTTGTTATATACTCATATTGGGGACGAAAATACAAAAAATCTCATTTGGTTGATTTAGCAAATATCCTTGCATCCTGATTCCCAGACATTGTAAGACTTCCTGTTCAATAAATGTAAGGAGTTATTGTCCTTTAAAACCTAGTGGCAGGTAGAAAGGCTGTGTAAGTTATTGGCCCGACTTATTAATACTTTTTATTTAAAACCACGACTTCAAAGAAGATGGATGCAAAAATGTTCATTTTTCTTAAATCTGATTGAGCTTCTCATAATGATTATACGAAGTAAGGATAAATAAAAAGGAAAAACAAGTTAAAAATCTATGGACTTGAAATGCCCGTGCTTGCATTTCCTATCATGATTTTCTTGATAGAGGGTTGTTTCTCATAAGGAAGCTGTTAAACCAAGAGTCGCAAATAGTGAAGTTGAAATCATCCATTTGTAGATTTTACGGACGCCATCACGAGTTGATTGACCGTTATAGAATAACCGTTTCACAAATGATATCAGATATGTTCTATACTTCTATACAATCACTTCCCATTTTATGAATGTGACCTACCGAATTAGACTATTTACCGGATTGGTTTTAACATGATCAACACGACGGGTGCTACATGTGGAGCAGGATCTGCTTACCTTTCCAGAACACCCGAAATCACCCCTAGTTTTTGGTGGGGTTCGTGTTGCTTATTCTTTAGTTTTCTATGTTGTGTCATGTGTACTATAGTTTGTCTTTTTTTCATTTTTAGCCATGGGGTTGTCAGTTTATTTTCGATTTATGAGTTTGGATGTCCCTCTGATATCTTTCGTCCCTCTTTTTCAATGTTTCGACTTGTATTTAAGAAATACTCATATCTAAAATAACAAGTAAGACGTGGTATTCCTGCGAATGAGACAATGCTCCACAAGAAACCCAGATTACGCAGAAATTAACAACAATAGGTATACAGGGCATGCGTTATTTTCCTACATTTAAAGCAAACTGTTGGTGGCATTCTGTTGTACTTTAATGATCTGATCTTTTACGAGTTAGAGTCAGGTTAGTAATTATCAAACGCCATTATTGATTTAAGTTAATTTAAGACATGTTTTTACATCTATTTTAGTACACTGAAATTCCTGACACAGTCAACCAAATGAAACTGGGTGAAATTTTGGAAGAACAATGGGATGTTTCTCCACCTGAGGCAATTATAGCTATTACAGGAATAAGTCACCAGTTCAACATAAAAGACAAGCGGAGTTTGAAAAAAGAATTAGTAAAGGCTGTCGTAAGCACTGGTAATATATGCATCAAAAGAATAGAAACCTTTATCCCCTCTTTGATGGCAAATGTATTTTTTAGTTCTTCCCTCATCAAGACTTGTTTGAATTAAAAAAATACAACGATAAAAACGTTGTATCAGAAGCTATCACACATAAGGGGTTTGAATTGGCAATTCATTTTGCGGTAATATAACTTGATACCTTATGGAGCATCCAAGATCCCCTTCAGTTTTTATGGGGTTAGTGTTGCGTAGTCTTTAGTTTTACATGTTGTGTCTGGTGTACTATTATTTGTCTGTTGGTCGTTTTTGTTTTTAGCCATGGCGTTGTCAATTTAATTTCGATCGATGAGTTTGACGGTCTATATTTGACTGGTATATTTTGCCCTCTTGGATGTCTGCTTAGGAAATATACAGATTTTTCCTATACATAGACTTTGTGTACTGAATCATAACTTTGATAGCGCAATACCATAATAATAAGTGTTCATCCGCATTCTTAAAAGTGTATATACATATATGACAAGTGTTGCCCCTAGCTCTACATGAATGTTCGTGGATTTGACAAGTGTAATTGAGTGTGAACATCGGTTTACCTTATGATAGTGATCTTAATTACACACAAAATTTCAGGTAAAAATCTTATCTAGTAATGAATTGTAAACCCTTTTTTTTTAAGACTTGAAATATATTTATTGAAAACCACCTGACTATAATTTACCTTGTATAACTTAGGGAAGTATACACCATTGTAGACCTTTTTGTTCAAATTTATTTTTTACAGGATCTTGGATTGTTACTTGTGGTACAGAATCTGGGGTTGTTCAGTTTATAGAGGACGCTGTTATTGACCACGTAACTTCTACTAAAATCTACATCCCAATAGTTGGAATTTTGTCGAAAAGAGTGTTAGATGAAGTAAATTAGCTTTTCAGTATTTTTGTAAAAAATAGATAAATTTTAACATTGATGTGAAATGGAATATCAGCTCACATATTGTATGTATTTTATTGTATTGCAATTATTTGCCTTGCTCAATTTGAAATTTGAAAGAACATTTTACCTGTAGCACATACATTGCATATGGATTATTATGATATTTTCATAGTGATTTTTTTACAGAGATTTGAATTGATTAATTTTAATATACTATTGAATCCAGTGGTTATATTTTCCTTAAAATTGGGAATTGGTCAACATTTCAATATGAAAATTAAGGAAAACGAAGAGTAAAAAATAAGAATATTGACATGATTTTAAAATCGTGATATCTGCATACCAGAAACTGTATTTCCTGACAATTAGACATTTTACTTCTTATTTTAGCGGTAAATGTTTGAAGTAAATTGATTACTTATTTCAAGTAACATAACTGTCACTTGCTTTTGTTATTGTAAGGTAAAACCTCTCAAACGAGTTTTAAAAGTAGACACAGATGTTGATGGAGAAAGGATTAGAATTCGTACTAATTCAACAAAAGAAACATTAGATCCAAATCATACACAGTTTATTGTCATCGGAGATCAAGGCATAAAACATCCAGGAGGTAGTGCTTCTTCTGAATGCAGAAAAGCTTTTGAAAGTTTCTTATCGAATATTAAAGTTGCAGGTAAGAGTTCGCTTTTCAATCGATATATTACAGATATCACAGACAATGAGTCAATTAATTTCAATTGCCATGACAAGACAATATAATCAAGTTTTTCAGAGTGCTTTGACCGGGAAGTACGTCCTGCTATGCAATTATTATTATTGTTAACAAAGTTCTATGATAACGACTGGAATTAAAAGTAAAAGTAAGAAAGAGAAAATTATAGTGCGTTAAACATACTTCTGATTTAAGATATTGCTGATATTGCGTCCATGTTGAGTTTTGATTAATTATACAATTCGTCTGATAGAAAAGATTCTTGAACACTTCTTGATATTAACTTTGATATATGATTTATTACTTGAAGTATCATCTCTTCATTATAGTTTGAAAAGAAAAGAACATGAATGTCGTGCATGACATACCACACACAATTTTCTAGACATATAAAATAGTGTTTCATAAGACACAAAATAGACATCGTGAAAATACATCTATCGATGTCATATGTGTACCGATAAATCACTATAAATATTATAATCATTATATAGCAGACTACATTCACAGAAGACGCAAAATCAACATTTTGTAATCATTTAAAGATGCTTAATGCCTTAGATACCGGCAAAACAATCAAGTTAAATTTGGTAGAAACGATAAAGATAAGCAAATTTATTTAAGTACAATTATATTCATTAAATAAACGCAAAGACAAAAGAAAATAACTTATGTTGTTTTTTTTATGTTTTTTTTGTAGATTTCAAGACCGATAAATGTAACGACAATCATACAATACATAAACATGGCACGCGACGTCAACGTGCTCAGAACGAAAAAGATGAAATATTACCTGTTGTATTGGTACTACTTGAAGGAGGCATTGAGGCAATGGAAACAGCTTGGAGGGTACTGGCAAATGACAATCCTGTTGTTGTTATTGATGGATCAGGTGGAGCCGCAGATTTCCTCTCAACTTGTTCATTTTGTTATCAACGAGCTACAAGGTTTACTCAATTGTTCTCATTTTTTTTTGCATTTGTTGTTTTTTGTTGTAGTGTTTTGTGAACAATTACCCTTTTCATGTCAACTATATTTACCTAACAATCCCATACATGTAGGTGTTTTTTTCAACACATTTTCAATGACATCAGAGGAATACACTTTTCGGATTTTTCCACATGTGTCATTCTTTGAGCTTAATTCATTAATTAATTACGGTTTTTCTATGAAACCAATGTAATACTTGCAATTTGTTATAAATGATACTGCAAATATCTACATTTCTTTTTAAAATAAGGCTTAGTTACCCAGCCTATATATCTCTGTTATTGGATAAAAAGTAGAAAAAATTAACTATTTACTTCATTCGTACCAATATAGAATTATTGATAACATTTGAATACACAAACTACACTAACTCTCATTGTTGTGCAAGCCTGATCACGGACAATACATTGTTATTGTCTTTATCGTGATTGTTCAATAATATGCTTGCTTTAATGTAGATACTGGTTTTATCTTAGAATCTGAAAATAAAACAACTAATAACAAACCAGTTTTCAAACATGAAACCTGTACCCGGTATGGTCGAATTTTCTACCTTATTTTGAATTATCTGTCAATTATTATAAACAATTTGATTTTATTTCTAGTGGTAATATGAGGATCGAATATGACGAAAAAAACTTGTTAGATTGCGTTGAAAATATACACGAATTAGTAACGGAATGTTTTGGAGATGATTCACAAGAGAAAAATGCTAAAGAGCTGGCAACGTTATGTCTGAAGAAACAAAAATGGGTAAAACCTTCATAGATAAACAGTAAAATATATGGTTGGGCCATTACTGACAGTACATTTCAAAGCACCTTTAAGCGCTTCTGAAATCAGGCTAAAAAGATTTTGCTTAAAAAGGTGGACAAGCTATATATTGTTTTAGTATTTTGTATTCAGTATAATTACCACAATGTTTGACTCGCAGAAGACATGAACTAGATCATTGAAAAACGGTTGCACACTTGCAAATGATACTCATATAGGAAGTAAGATCTCATACAATAGGTTATTGTGTATTACTGATTAAGTAATAGCTGGTGGCTTAAAAATAACAAAAATTATCATAATGTGTCCCATAAGTTTTTACTATTCAATGTCTCAAACGTAGTTGCTGTCATTGAAGACTGTGGATGTAAGTTTTGTTTTTGTTGCATTCTATTTGTCAGTTTGTTTTTAACTTATCATATGTAATATGTGATGTCCCTTTCGGAATCATCTGACTAAGCCACAAACTAGAAGTGATGGAAAACTAGTGTCTTTCAATTTATAGTCCTTAGTTCAATTAAGAGAACATAAAGTTAGGTCACATAATAAATATCGTTAACTTGACCAGTGACTGATGTTGCTACGCTATTAAACTGTATTCCGTAATTGAGTAATTATAATTTATATTATATTTGTTGGTTTTTATTTTACTTGTGCAGTGAAAAGTTACGCTACACGGTTAGCCTCAAGCATGTTTAACCAGGAATTTTAGAATTATCGGTTTTAAATTTTGTAGATTCGTGTATACTCGCTGAAGGAAAAAACTATCACAGTGGACGAGTTGATTCAGGATGCTATATTTGACACATACACAGGTAATGGAAAATAAAAGTTTAGCAAACGAATACTTTTATACTTTGCATTAAATAAACTAATCATAGATACCAGAATAAAATTTTGTAATTACGCCAGACACGCGTTTCGTCTACAAAAGACTCGGCAGTGACGCTCGAATCCAAACAAGTTTAAAAGGCCAAATAAATAACGAAGTCGAATAGCATTGAGGACCAAAATTCCTAAAAGTTTTGCAAATACTGCTAAGGTTATCTATTCCTGAGGTAGAAAAGCCATAGTATTTCAAGAATTAAAAAGTTATGTAAACAATTAATTTATAAATATGACCATATCAATGATAATTTATGTCAGCACAGCACAGAAGTGCTGACTACTGGGGTGGTGATACCCTCGGGGAAATGAATCTCTACCAGCAGTTGCATCGAACCGGTGGTTGCAAAGAAACTCACCATAGATACACAGGCAAATGTCACTCATATCAATTTCACGTGAAATTATATTCATGTGAATCTCGCATGAAGTTCACAAAAATTTCACCTCAAATGAGCTTATACATGAAACTCACGTGAAATCTGATTTATGTGAGTTTCATGTGAATCTCATGTGCAACTCATGTGAATTTCACATGAAAATCACAAAAACAAAATTCATGTGAAATTCACATGAATTTAAAAAAAAAGAGTATCTCAAATAGCATTTAAATTTTCAAATTTTAATAAAATCAAGAAAATATAAAAAAAAATAAAGAGAAATTATTGTGAAAAATTTCACATCAGATTCATGTGAATCTCAATTCACGTGAAATTCACATGAGCATTTTCACGTGAGTTTCATGTATAAGCTCGATTTGGGGTGAATTTCGTGTGAAATTTTTCATGTAAAGTACATGTGAGATTCATGTGAAATTCATGTGAGCAAATTTTGCCTATGCACCTGGATAAAATTAGATTAAAATCAAACCATCAATTTTGTAAGGTCTTAAAAAAAATAACGTAACTAAAAATAATTTACAATGTCATCTTTTAAATACTAAACACCGGCAAATTGTGAAGTATGGATAACTTGTATATGGGCTATCGTCTCAAATATCGAGCAAAACCTTAATTGCATCAAAAGTTATAAAAAATGCTATTGTAATGATTATCCAATCAATTCGCACAAATGTCCGGTGTCCGTCCGTCTGTCCGTCTGTCCGTCTGTCTGTCCGGCGAAAACATGTCGCACCGTAACTTGAAAACGACTTAATATCCAAATTTCATGAAACATAATATAGTTGTTTCTTATAATGGTCAAATGATCTGTATACTTTTTGGTGAAAATAAGATTTAAACTTTTTGAGTTACGGCACTTTGTAACTAAAACAGGGGTGTGTTTTTTTTCACATGTCGCACCGTATCTCAAAAACGATTATTGATTATTGTTTAAAATTTTACACACTTCTTAGTTATGTTAATCTTAACATCTGTAGATCTTTTGGTGATGATTCAAAATTTCATTTTCGAGTTATTGAGTATTTTGTAAAAAGGGGGAGTTTTTTTTATTATATGTCACGCTGTATCTCAAAAACAATTTATAATTATTGCTTAAAACTTTACACACTTCTTTGTTATATTAATCTAAAGATCTGTATACTTTTTGGTGATGATTCAAAATTTCATTTCACATGTCACATGTCCCGCCGTGTCTCAAAATCAATAATTGGTTATTGCTTAAAACTTTCTCAGAAACTATTGATGATTATTGCATTATTGCATAAAACTTCATCACAAGACGTCGGGCGTATCATGCGCTCATGGCGCAGCTGTTTATTAGCCATGGCGTTGTCAGTTTATTTTCGATTGATGAGTTTGACTATCCCTATTGTATCTTTCATCCCTCTTTTACTAAACTTGTCATACTTCCTGTGTTTGTTGTAAAATAGTGGAAAATATAAACTATTTGAAAAACTAAAATACATTTTACCGAAATGATTGTTGAACAAAATAAAGTTATATACCCACCTTTCTATGCCATTGACTTAGTTAAGTTTCAGTAACCAAATTATATATCAAAATTTAATCCATCTCCGTTTTTGGTAATATTATTGTGTAAAAATGTTGATAAACAAGTTAAATTAGTTACACATTTTTGATCGTATACGCGTCTTTGTAAGCTGTCAGTTACAAATTTAGTTACATTTATGTTATCTTGTCTTTACTTAGAATACTATAAAACGGAAGTCAGCAATCCAAGGAAGTCCACAAATGAAAATGATATGAAAATCAATATAGTACAGAAACAACTAAAACTTGTTCAAAAATGGAAAAGATGTGATATTGCAATGAAAGATATTTTTAAAACAAAAAACCGGAACCAACTTAAAGATTTGCAGGTATGAAAAGTAAAATCAAACTTACTGTTTGGCATATAATAGTATGACTTGTTTGTATTACTTACGAAGCAAAGTAACATTTTGTTATTTTATAAATAGTTAAACAAGTGTATAGAAACACTTTAAATAATTGTAATTTCGATAATATATATTCTACATCTTGACCAATCGTAGAATGAAAAACGTCAATTTCATTCTATCTATACTTGTTTTCAATGCGTTCCCAACACTGTTTATGATGCCATTATATTGTTAGTATCACAAACAGTGTAGAAATAAAACATGTAGCGGTATTGCATTCGTTCAACATGCGCTTTTTATGATTATTCACAAAGTTACGTCGTTTTTTATAGAGTGATATTTTTTTTGTCAAATTGCAGACACTTAATGAAGAAAGGATGTACAGATTGCAACTTGAGATCGAAAAAATAACAATAAATGTTCAGGAGAAGTATGGATGCATGCACATAGATTTATCAGAGTCTTATGACCAACTCAGGAGGGAAATATTATCGGTATATATTCATAGATATTTTATTGTTGATATATATAGGATAAAATATGTCAACTCAACTTTTACAGTTAGTGTTTGAATTAGGAATAGGCAGCAGAACAGTTTAAATCCTTGTATATACTATTAAATTCTTATTGACGTAAAACAATCAGTCCTTAAACTTATAACTTAACTATATCCTATGATAGATTGACTAAATAAAGCTAGCATTTTGTTTTTTTTTTAAATATTCTTATCTATAACTTTAACTGAAAAAAATTTCTAGAAAAGAATAAAATATATGTCTTCTGGTTAAGAACAGCACCATCAGTACATTTGAAAAGCAGTTTCTTTTCAACATTTGAAAACATAGGTTGAAATTTGTATAAGTTAATCTCTACTAATATTATAAATACTTCAGATCTAATTAAAAGAACATCCTAATGTTTTGAAGGATTCAATTTCATCTTAAATGTTTAGAAACTAACTATTCAGATTTAAAAAATTATACTTGTTACATGTATTATAACTACAGCTGTACAGGCAGGAACAGTTGTTCTTTGTTTTAAATACTCAATATCGTTACAGATCAAGGAAGAAAACAAGGAAAATAACTACATAGTGTTAACAACTGCGTTTAACAAATTAGTTGATCACGTGAAACATATGCGGATCGATGATGTGAAACGCTTTGCAATTGAATTACAGAAGATACAAGAAGAATTTGATGATGTGAGTTTGGAAATTAACGCATTTAATCAATTATTAAGTGAACTCAGAATTTATTGCGTGCATTTATTATTGCGATCTTGTCATTAAAGACTTAAATGCGATTTGAATTGTAACGATTTTGAGAAAGACCCTGTTTAAATCATATAAAATATTTCAAAATGCGAGTTTAAATTATTGCGTTTACAACTCTGTCGCATTTTTCGCAATAATAAAAACCTCGCAATAATTTCTGAAATTTACAGTATCATGGTTATTAGGATTCAAATTGTTTACGCCAGACATTTGTTTTGTGTACAAAAGACTCACTAGTGACGTTAGAATACCAAAAAAGTTGAAAAGGTCCGTTAAAGTTCAAAATTGGAAGACCATTGAGCAGCCTAAATTCCTATCAGTTTTGTCAAATACAGTAATAGTAATTTTTTACTTTGTCATAAAATCACAATATTTCAAGTTTGTTTGAAAGTTTGGTTCGATTTGTTTTATCAAAAAAAGAGATGTTTTATGATTTGCAAATGGACCAGCTCAGTAGATTGCCAACATATACTGGTAGCTTTATGGTAAATGAGCAAAACACATAGTAACACATGTAAAATAATAAGCTATTACATATTCCGGAATGCAAAAAAGAAAACAATTTAGAAATGAATCCATAGACAACCTTGTATACAATTAAAACTTTATTTCAACAAACAATAATGACAAATGGACTGCAAGCTCCTGACCATTAATCTGAATATTGTAATGACAACACATATGTAGTGGTGCAACAAACTATTCAAACATAAAAGGGGGACGAAAGATACCAGAAGAACCATCAAACTCATAGATCGAAATAAACTGACAACAATATGGCTAAAAAATAATAAGGCAAACAGACCAATAAAAGCACACAAGACACAAAAAAAACAAAAAACAACTAAAGACTAAACAACAAGAACCACACCAAAAACTGGGGGTGATCGCAGGTCCTCTGGAAGGGTAAACAGATCTTGCTCCAAATGTGGCACCCGTCGTCTTGCTCATGTTATTACGAAACCGGTAAATAGTATATTCGGTAGGTCATATTCCTGGTAAAGAGAAAGTTGATTGTTATTACGACATAAGGAACATATGTATGTGTCATTTTGGTCTTTTGTGGATAGTTGTCTCATTGGCAATCATACCACATCTTCTTTTTTATAATATCCGATGTCATCTGTGAAACGGTTATTCAATAACGGTAAACCAACTCGTGTTGGCGTCCGTGAAATTTACGAAGGGATGATTTCGACTTGACCATTTGGAACTCTTGTTCAATAGCTTCTTTTTGAGCAGCAACCCTCTATAAAGAACATCATGACAGGAAATGCAAACCAGGGAATATCATATCAATAGGGAAATATATACAGTGCTACCGGAATATTGATACATAGAACTTCTTGTACCATGAGTATAATACCAATCACAGTGGTAAACTGAACAAGCTCAACATATTGAAGGTCTAATAGGGTTCACGCAGTGTTAACTCATGTTCCTCTGGCAAATGTCAAGTTTGAATTTTGGAAGACGAAGACGCTTGTTAACTGTTGCGTAAACGTAAAAAAACAGCATGAACGTAATTTTTTAAAGATATCACATTTTGACTTTTGTAATAAACGTGCATTTAAGCAACTCATTCCTGAATACATAGATAAATAACATCACAATGTGAGTATGACAGTTGTTATCCATTCGTTTGATGTGTTTTGAGCTTCTGATTTTACCATTTGATTAGTGACTTTCTGGGACAATGTTTCCTCGGAGATCAGTATTTTTTGGTGATTTTACTTTTTATTAGAAGAATCACTGCACAATTGGGCAAGTGTTGAAACAAAAAGTGTGGTCAAATTATTAAGGAGGGCACAGTAAAGATTTGGACACGGTTAATACATTTGATTCTGTTTTTTTTTCAAAAGATGAAAATGAGAAACGTTATGCAAAAGACCTTATTCATCTCATTTGGAAAAAGATAAGAATATTATATTCCTTATGAAAAGTGTGAATTTATGTGATTTTAAGAAATATAAATTGTTGATTTGACCTAATGGGATCAAAATGAGTAACACGATGGAAAAAATCCCATCTAATTCGGACGAAAATAAAATAAAAAACCCTTCATTAGAAATCAACCCCTCTTGTATCTCAGAAACAGTTGATGCTACTCCGAATCACTTGACATAGTCAGGTTGCAGAATCGTGTTAGCAATACAAACATACTCACTTTAAAATCTCCGAATTATTTTCAAAGGCAAACTTAGGAATTACAAACACTACATACCTCATATCACAAATATTAACGACTTTGTATGATTTCAGAGGAGTTGCAGCTCAATGTAATCGGTTTCTTCCTTTAGTAATATAGATATGGTTCTTTGAACCAGTAATGACAAAATTCGATAATTTCGGTTCAATTGCAGACACGTGTAAACGAATTGCAAAGGATGAACACATTGCAAGATGATATCGACAAGAAAATGAGAGAGTTTATTCAACAGTATGTTTGGATAAACAACAACTTAACAAAGTCTTATAAGATATTCAAGAAAAGTGTTTTACAGGTATTTATTTTTTAATTTATGATTTTTGATAAACAGACGTTTAAATAAATAAATAACAAATATTCCGTTAACACGTAATGTATTACTTGAATGTAGACATCTGAAAACAAGCATTGATAAGAAATATATAGTTATTAAGTTTTCAATAATAGAATAATGATGTCGACGTGATGTCTGTCATCATTGTAACGACAATTTAATAAAGTCATCCGAAATACTTAATTAATACAGTTATTATTTAAAAAAACTGAAAAAGTAATTAAGTGAAAGAGGTATAAATTTAGTGAAAACATCGAATATATAACCCTACAAGTGTCTTCTGGTGAATAAGCAATGAAAGACAGTTAATTATCAAAATGTTTGTTCAACATTATGGATCTAATTCTCCATACTGTATAGCTTATTTCTAACTTTTCTTGGGTTTTCGTCTTTCCACAAACATAGCCATTACTACCCATCTTATCTAAACCACATCACCTTATTGTCAAATCAATTTTGTTGATTCTTGCATGTCTTAAGAAAAATAAACTCATCATAGATACAGGGACTTAAACGTTACACTTACGCCGGACATGTTTCGTCTACAAAACACTCATCAGTGACGCTCGAATCAAAAAATTTTGAAAAGTCCAAATTAAGTACGAAGTTGAAGAGCATTGAGAACCAAAAATTCCTGAACGGTTTGCCAAATACAGCCAATATTATTGAGGTAGAAAAGCCTTAGTATATAAAAAATGCAAAGTTTTGTCAACAGTTAATTTATTATTATGAACATATCAATGATAACTCAACTCAACCCAGAAGTGCTGGACAAGTGATACCCTCGGGGGAAAAAATCTCCACCAGCAGTGGCATCAACTAACATATTTCATATTTTTGATATGTACCAATTGCATGCATCATTAATATAAAGCTGTACAGTTGTAGTAATGGTAAATTATAGATGAACATTCTCTTTACAGTTCGAGAAAGTAGACAAGGAACCATACTAACCCTGCTTTGAAACATTCTTTTAACGAGCTGGTGAAAAACATGCCTGTTGATAATTGTGAAAAACTCAAAACGAAATTCAAGGAGATAAAAACAGAGTTCGGCGATGTGAGTGAGATAAAAAAACACGTTCTATTAACTATTATGATCTTAACACTTCGGATTTTTTTTGAAATTTTTTTTGGTTTGATATGTATTTATGAGAAAGTGGTGTATGATTCCTATATACACATTAGTATGTAAACAGCTACTGCTAATCTGAATTTGAAAGAACCATATTTGGCCTTGCAAAACGTGTGATAGCTTTATGTATTAACTATTATGATCTTTACATTTCGGATTTTAGTTGTAAAACGTTTTTTTTTTTAATATGTATTTATGAGAAAATGGTGTATGATTCCTACACACACATTAGAATGTGAACAGCTACTGCTAATTTGAATTTGAAAGAACCGTAATTTGGCCTTGCAAAACAAGTGATAGTTTTATGAATGCATATTTGAAAAAGATATATATAGTTTTAGGTACTTTTTCATAACAAAATTATACAAATGGCTACTCCCAGTTTGCTCAAGGTCACTTCCGGCTATTATTTTTTCAAGGTCATATATTAACCAACAATTTGCGAATGACCCTATGATTTATCCATGCATCAAGTTGAAGTAATAGTCAACTAACCTTCTAATTTATCATTTTAGGGACAATAAATCCAATAAGATGTTATTTTTTCAAACCTAACGTGTATACAGTAAAATCAGAAAAATAATGAACTCCGAGGAAAATTCAAAACGGAAAGTCCCCAATCAAATGGCAAAAATCAAATGATAAAACACATCAAACGAATGAACAACATCTGTCATATTCCTGACGTGGTACAGGCATTTTCAAATGTAGAAAATGGTGGATTGAACCTGGCTTTATAGCGCTAAACCTCTCACTCGTGCGACAGTTGCATCAAATTTCATTGCTACTATATTGGCAAAGATGCATGAAATAAGTGTCAATTAGAGCTAGGGGTACAACAACAACACGAACCCCAACAAAAATGGGGATTATTTCAGGCTCTCAAGGAGGTTAAGCAGATTCTGGTCCACATGTGGCACACGTCGTGTTGTGCATGTTATCACAAAGCAAATAAATAGTCTAATTCGATAGGTCACATTCGTGAAAAGGGAACGGGATTGTAGCTATCATCTGTATAACGGATATTCCATAACGGTCCACCAACTAGTGATGGCTTCCGTAGAAGATACGAAGTGACGACTTTAACTTCATCATTTGGCATTCTTGTTTAAAAAATGAAAAGGTAAATTCAGAAATTATTGCGATGTTTTTAATAATGCGAAACATGCGACAATATTATAATTGCAATAATCTTAACTCCCATTCGAAATTATTCATATGAATTATACAGGATTTTTTCTAAATATCGCAATAACTAATTAAAATCGCATTTTAGTCCAAATAACGAAATCGAACAACTAATGCACACAATAATTTCTAAACTTACATTTGGGACTCAAATCATCTCTTTTGTCGTAAAGTTTTGTTTTCAATCGACCCTCATAGTCAATTTAAGTCAATATAAGTCATAATTAAAAGGCAAAATCAAAAGCTCACACATCAAACGAATTGATAACAACTGTCATATTCCTGAATTGGTACAGGCATTTTCTTCTGTAGAAAATGATGGATTGAATCTAGTTGTATAGCGCTAAACTTCTCATTTGTATGACATTCGCCTCAAATTCCATTATACTAGTATTTACAACGATGCGTGAGCAAAACAGAGATACATGTAATAGGTAAAATAGTCCAAATATGGGTACAACAGTCATCACAATTAGGCAAATATTCCCCTTGTTCTTTTATGTTTATCTTTAAAAATGACAGAGAATATCACAAAATTTAGAATATGACCTCGACCTTTCACCTTGGCCTCAAATCCATGAACCAAGAATCTTCAAACAGTATATCCTATGTCTGTATCACTTACAATTTAAGCTATACAAATACATGTATATCCCTTATGTCAAATACAGAAGAGGAAAAAACTATCATATTGAGTTTTCGTATCGATTCATTCAAAATTGAATAAAACATCTTGAAGATAGAACGAGCAATAATTTAAATACATTTGTCGATTTCTTTAATGCTAACGGAGGACACGACTCACAAAAAAAACAGTGTTTGGGGAGAAAACTCCTGCATATAAAAATATTCGGTCAAGCGAGGTCAACCTCACAAGCGCTTAAACTGTGCGATATCATATACCAAACATATAAGCGAAAATTAATAAGCAAAAAAAATAAAATATTTTCATATATATATCTTTTAAAATTGGAAACAATGCAACTTAAAAAATGTAATTTTAAATAGTTTATCATGTTATAAAAAAATAACAGAAATACAGAATTCTTATATTTGTATAAAATGAAAAAGTTTTGGAAATCACGTTTTTGTTTTACAATACAGTAATATGGAAAGCTTGTGTATCTACACATTACATGTTTCGTTAATATTTATCTTTTTGTGGTTGAAAAGAACATTAAAGCAGTTTGTACCCAGGATACATTAATTTATCACATCAAATAACATGTGTGATGTGATATATCAATATATGAAGATTTGAACATTATTATAATGAAATTGAGAATGGAAATGGTGAATGTGCCAAAGAGACAACAACCCGACCATAGAACAGACCACAGCAGAAGGTCACAAATAGGTCTTCAATGCAGCGATAAATTTTCGCAACCGGAGGCGTCCTTCAGCTGGCTCCTAAACACATATATGTATATTAGTTCAGTGATAATAGACGTCATACTTAACTTCAAATTATACATGAAAAACTGAAATTAAATAAAGGCAACAGTAGTATACCGCTGTTCAAACTCATAAATCCATGGACAAAAAACAAAATCGGGGTATCATACAAGTCTAACAAAGGCCAGAGGTTCCTGATTTGGGACAGGCGTAAACATGCGGAGGGGTCAAACATGTTCATGAGATCTCAACCCTCCCACTATACTTCTAGCTAATGTAGAAAAGTAAAAGCATAACAATATGCATTAAAATTTTGTTCAAGATAAGTCCGAGTCCGATGTCTTCAGCATGTGGATATCAGAATCAATCTCTAAAGTCAGGGGTTCAGTATCACACCATCATAAAATATATAGAGAAGAACATAACCCGTGTCAAGTCAACAACTGGTTTTTAAATAAATGTGTTTAGTTCCGATGCAAAGACCCTATAAGTGAAAAAATATTAAAGCCAACAAATGCGACCTGACAACATTATCGTAACTATAACCCTTCTTAATAAGTCTATTTAAGGGGGCTCGTGGGTCTAAATCATTTTTTTCTTTCTTAATATAGGATTTTGCTATATTTTTCTATAAATGAACTTTATCTAATACCTAATAGAAAAAATAAGATAAAAAAGGGGTCACCGTTCATTTACGTTCACAATCTGCATCTGAAAGAAGCATACATTTTTGTAAATGTACTTTTTCTTCTGTTGAACTGATAGGAGAATAGGAGCTAAAATCAAAATAAATAAAAGAACTAGATTACAGAAATCGCTCATGATCAAATTTTACAAAAGTTTACTTTAAGTACAGCTTATTTGAAAACTAATAATTAAAAGTAAAAGATAAAATATTTAGTGACAAAAAAATGTTTCATTTTTTTCTGAAATTTTTATACCCTCGAGCCTCCTTAAAGGTTTTGTTAATTTCTGAGGTGAATACTGACATTTTTGTGCTTTATAAAGAATATTATGATAAACGATTGGTTGTGAAATATCTAAACGTATAAGAAGTCTGCATGTTGAACTATATTTACGAATGATGTCTTTGTACCGATGATAAAATTTAGTAAATGTTTTGACTAGTTTGTGATATCGAAAATAATTTTTCAGTAATGCATATTTCTCTCTTAAAATCTAACACGTTGTTAAACACACGATTCGTACAAGTTGAGATATATAAACACTGTAAGATGTTGAAAAGGAAACGTCTCCATAAAAAAATAGATAATTAACGATAGGAAATGAAAAAATCATTTTTCTCTTTTATCATACATCATGTACATTTTTGTATTAAGCTTTCCGTTAATGATATATATATCAAGATCGAGGAAAGGACAGTGGTCATTGTTAGTATAAGCTTTATTTAAAGTGAGTTCAACGGGATAAATTTCTTTAGTACACATACTGAATTCGTCATTATTGAAAGAGCCACTATATCATTCAAATATCTAAAAAGTAAAATCACAAAAATACTTTACTCAGAGGAAAATCAAATCGGAAAGTCCCTAACAACATGGCAAAATCAAATGACAAAATACATCAAACACGAATGGACAAGAACTGTTATATTCCTGACTTTGTAGAGGCACTTTCAAATGTAGAAAATGGTGGATTAAACCTGGTTTTATAGCGCTAAACAGCTTACTTTGTACGACAGTCTCATCAAATTCCGTTACATTAAAAGTATTATTAAATTTTAGTATCAGATGTTGTTTCGATGGGTCTTTGCTGATTTTAGTCATAAATTGTTACTCATAGCAATACAAAAACAGGTCTGCAATAAGTGGTGCACATTTGAATTCCAATAACCTGACGATATATGGAATCTCCAAAGCGAACAAAAATGTTATCTATAAAAATGTTATCTATTAAAAATTCAAGGGCAAATATAGTATCAAAGCATGTCCAATTGACATAGTTCTTTTGTGTATTGCTTCTTAACATGGCCTAAAACAGTTTGAAGATATGTATTCACATTCTGACTTTTTAAATGCCCATTTAGTTAGGTGTGTGAATTTTTCTTAATGAGCATGTGAGGCAATGAGGTATATAGGGTAGAAAAATCAAATCTTTGAACAGATTCAAAATCACCAATATAAGCATGTAATTTATCAAGTACTTCCAACGAGTTTTTGACCTTCCAAAAGTACTTAATTCCACTATTTTCCAAGGCCTTATTTGAATAATTATTATCAGGTTTTTGATTGTACCAAGTGTATACGTTTACCAACAGTGAAATGATGACCTAAAATTGCATACCTTTTATAATTATATTGTTTTCCGTTTCTAATAAATGCAGATAACGTTATTCTATCCTTTCGTTATTTCCTTCTATAAACCTATGCCATCATAATCTGGATTTATTTTTACAGATGCAGACTTTTAATGAACAAAAAATGGACGAATTGGAAATGAAAATCGACAAATTAATGAAAAAGTACAATCACTTTTCCATTGATGTGTATGAACATTTCAAAGAAGCTGCACGCCAGGTATCTATTATTTCATATATCAGTTATTAGTTTATACATTTTTACACAGGTATCAACTGCAATTCTCCTTTTATACTTTGATAATTCATAACCTTATTGCTGGGTTAAATAAGAAATCGAGCGGCTTGATGATGTCAGTTTCTAATTTTTTTGCACAGAACATGAATGCTGCCTCCCTAAGACAAAGTACTTTTAATATTTCATATTGAACAGAACAGTACCAATTATTTCACATGGTCATTAATTTCGGACTTGAAATACTTGTATAAAGATCGGAAAATTCAAATGTTTTAGAATCATTGCATGAGGATTAAGAATAAATATATCCAACAGATCCTTGGTGTATTTAGGTATGCACAAAAGATTCACACTTACCTTAGATGACAGCAGCTTAGTCCTATAAAAATAACAAAACTATCTAATTTGTCATTAAACCAAAGCATATAATATTTATTCTAAATGTTTTTAAATTGTTCACTACTTTAAAAGCGCTTGCATAATTCGTTCAGCTTTGCAACATTTCTACTTACAGTTCAAAAAAATTAATAAGGCAAAGAACTTCATTGACAAAAACAAGGCAAGGTACTTTACAGATGTATCAAAATCGTTAACAAAACTAATGGAAGGAATGGAGGGTGAATTTGAAAGAAATGAAGAACAATTAAAGGAGATATTAACAGAATTCGTTGATGTAAGTTCGTGACAAAACATATTTTCTTAATCAAATAGCTAAAGTTAATTGTTTTTATAAATTTATATTTCAAATAGATATATTATGCTGACTGCTGAGTCTTTTTTTATATGACATGCACGTCTTGCGTAAATACAATTTTGCAAGCCTGATACTTCTGACGAGTGTATTTCCTAATAATGATTCTAATTTGACGTGCTTCATTTGCTATGTAAATAAACCCATGCTCTAAATCCAATAGAATTTGTTTGCACATGAGTAGAATAACTAATGCAGAATAATAAATTTTATCAAATTGACATGCATTTAATATATTTGATTAACTTAAAACACTTCCAACCTCTTAAATCATGCACATGCTGTTACAAACTCATTTACTATGTTTGTAACGTGTTCGAAATTCGAAATTGAGATATTTGACCTAAATAAGACAACCGTTTATGCTGGCTGTTCAAAACTACTCCCTCTGAAAATCACATCACCAGTCGCTTGCTTGTTTGCAAACAAAAAAGGGAGGTTCATGGAAGAGCCTACACAAACACTCCACAGTTATACACATCGGACATAGAAATTGCTTTAATTGTCCTAATCAGAATCGACATAAATGCTCGGCCAAAAATAATCACGAATATAATGCCTATCCATGTTAAAACTACAATAAAGTATTGCTTGCATGAAAGATTTCGTAAATGAATAATAAGAAATATATACAATTTGAAAAACAGGAATACGAAAAAGACGGTGTTTCACAATTATTCCAGTCAATGCTCATAGCCAACAGAACAGACTTCGTCATTTTGATAATGGATAAAATAGAACATATGAGTGCATTTGTTCTATGTTACTTACCTAATGTATTTAGGTTGGTAAGTAGAATGCTATTTTATCTCTATTAGTTAATGTACAAGCACTATTAATTTTCAACTGTTTTCAGGAATTATGTTTGACAATTATTCCATAGCGGATAAATACTTTTGTCCTCAGAGATTTTTTTAAAGATGAATCCAATATGCTTTCATTTTGTGGTACATATAAAGTGAAAGTATAATTGAGAAGTTTGGTATATTCTATTTTGAGGTAAAACACTATTTTCAATATACTTTGACCGATAATGTTTAGTCGTCAGTTGAGTAGTAAGCAGGTCTTTCTTTTTAATTTCAATTTTTTGTGAAATTTTGTTGGTATTGCTTTAGTTATTTTTTTTATGCAAATGAAGCTATTTAATTGAAATTATTTATATAATTTTCAGTGCGTTGATAGCGATGATGAATTATCGATTCAGCTCATTGATCAGGTAAATTCACTATGCAGTATTAAAAAAAAACCCACTTGAACTGAGGTACGTAGTTTTGTTTTACTAAGATTTTGACACAGAAGATCATGAAATGCATTGCTAAAATACTGTTCTGTGTTTAACGAAATTATATGTACACATGAAAAAATGTATTACAACACCTTGATGACATTAATTAACGTGAGAAAATCAGCCTCCTTTTTTTGGAAAGAATATAATAAAATATTTGTACAATAAAATTGGAACATTGTTAATGATACCATTACAATTAAAAGGAATTAAACTATGTTTTAATAACCGCAATATGGATAACAAAATGAATTAACTTTTGTACAAAAAAATGCAATCACAACTTTTACAGTACTGTTATCAACTTTACAATGTCAGAGTTTTCAAAATTATCTAAAGATTATTGCTCACATCACGGTTGATCGTTATACGCCAACGATTTACACGGATAACGGCATCTTAACGTCTTCTCATGTCTGTCCCCAATCGACGTTAGTTGCTTGTAAAGATTATAACTTTTCGAGGTGACAATTGTTGATTAAACTCAGATGAAATTCAATAAATTATGCCACAAAACAATAAATAATGCTTTTTTTAACCGGAAATCAATTTTGTGTTGCAATACTTTCTTTTATGTATACATTTAGAATATACAAATAATGGGTTTAATAAAAAACAAATCAGGCAGCTATTGATAACGTTGTCAAAAGTGATCAATTGAGAGAAAAAAATCCTGGTTACAAACCAAAACCGAGGAAAATACATCAAATATAAGAGGAAAACAACGAAACAACACAAATACTAATGCGCAACAGAAACAAATGCAAATATACATAGAAAAGAACTGTTTTGATAAAAACTACCTTATTCCTAACTTAATACATGATATTTAAAGAAAATATGGTGGGTTAAACCTGGTTGTATGGCTATTCAAATCTCCAACTTATACTGCAATGTTTTTAAAAATATCGCCTAAATGGCAACACTATGTGAAAAGAATACATCACAAACAGACACAAGAGCACTCATCCAAGAGAAGCGCATAAACAAGTATTAAGATAGATGTTTCAACATGTAAACTGCAGAATAACAATGAAAATCTTCCATGAACGATACCACAAGACAAAACAAACAGTGACGGTTTTTTTGTAATCCATATATAATCTTGAAAATCATACAATTACTTTCCCAATAGTAGTTCAAACAATTATTATGATGATGACGGTACTGCAAGCGTATTGTAGATAAATGATGTGACGAAAACATAATCTTCTGAACTAAAACAATACTTTATGCATGGAAAATGGAAATTTACTCAACTTTACTGAAAGGAAAAAAAAAGAAATAAGTGACATGTCCAAAAAATACAGAATTCAAATCACAACGATAACATATAAAACGATATCCAACCGAACCCACTACTGAAACATCCTAACAAAATACATGATTATTGGATGTATTCAAACGCAGACTCGTCGTATATATATATATATATATATATATATATATATATATATAGCAATGCAAATTCTAACTCATCAAAACAGTTACATACGGGAATAAGTGACGTTCGATATTTCGAAAACAGACGACACAGATTTTAAACCAAGATCTATGATGTGATAAAAATGTAATTAGTTATATCAGAACGGACAAATCGTATAAATTAACCAATTCGTGATGATGTCCATAATATTTACGGAGTGTAAATCTTAATATTTCCTCGTCAAAGTCTGTTGCAAAATATTGTTTAACATCTACGTTGTAAGTCTGCTAAGTACCGAACGTGACCATTTTGCCGAGTGTGAATTTGGATTGCTATGTGTCGTCTGTCGGTATACATACATTTAATATTCATGAATTAGGTTTGATTTTTGTAGAATCTTTAAAAAAAAACACATTTGACACTAACTAAACATAGATATACAAGCGAATATTAAATCTTCCAAACATCTTTTGATTCTGACGCAGATGTATGCAGTGACGTTGAGGCAAATAAAACATTCTTTTTACTGATTAAAGACTAAAACGATATGATTTGAATATGTCTATTTTTTCTTAGCATTGGGGAAAAATTCGTAAAACTGAAGAAGAGATTGAGAAGGTAAGATATAAGGTATTTTTGTATGTTAACATTTCTATATGTATGTTTGTTTATATGCCTGTCTGTGTATGGAATATGTGTTTATTATTTCTTTACGTTTGTGTTAAGTGTATATGCATAAACAACTGATACAACGACGTTCCAAAACACACACTGTAAGGTATAATACTACCAAATCATGGTACGTCACGTCCGGTTGTATACGAAAATAGGTCGATAAAAATATTCCCTTGAATTTGAAAGTTGTAGGTAATTAATCCTACATTTGATTGCAGTAAAACGATTTATGTTTCATAAACATATGTCTTGAGTATTTCAAAGCACCATTATTTTTCTATTTGGGGTTTCTATAGAATATTTTGTAAACTTGAGGTTACATGGTATTAAAGCTTGTACACAGGTTAAACAAGGGAAGAAATTTGATTGACTTCCAGTGATGGTCATCTCCTTATTTGCAGTGAAATGTTATGTGAAAGTTTTTTCTACAGTACTTGACTGAATAAAACTTTACTCATGCCAAGGATTTCTTTACTTGAAACGAAGATAAATTCTGCAAAATATTTTGAAAAGTGAAAGTTTAACAAAGATTATTAGGGGAAATCAATGGTGGTATGACACCTGTTACTTCAACTATAAACTATTTTGAAAGGCGCTCGAAGTACGAAAAATCAGAGACAGATTAGAATAATTCCATATTACATGATCCGTCTTTGTATCGGTAAACATTAAGCAAAATGAAAGTAAAGATAAGCAACTCGGTTTGATTTTAGACAATTACATTTAATCTGTTCTATATTTAATATATTCTATTGAATATTGATGATGTTCTTTCCATTAACAATCCGAACTTTTCTGATTGGGTTCCATTAATATATCCACCAGAACTAGAAATTAAAGAGACAACAGACACGGCTTCCTCCGCCTCATTTTTAGACTTATACCTCGAATTTGACATACACAGTCATCTTAGTACCAGAATCTATGACTAACGAGACGATTTTGATTTTGAAATTATCAATTTCCCCCACCTTAGTAGCAATATACCAACTTCACCTGCATATGGAATATACATTTCCCAACTTATTCGGTATTCTAGAGCTTGCAGCTCCTACTCAGACTTTGTAAAACGTCATCAGTGTCTGAGCAGAAAGTTGATGAACCAGGGGTATGTCAAAGAACGTCTCGTCCTTTTTCTAAAAAAGTTCATCGGAAGGTACCCAGAACTTGTTGATAAATATTCCGTATCAACTTCACAAATAATACACGATGGTCTTGAAGTATAGATTTTGCGTACTGACGTTGTTTATCATCTTAATAACGTGTTATATTATTCTTTTATTTGTCTTTATTAATATTACTTTTACTGTTAAGTCTGTTTTTTTAGATATCCTTTTGACGTAACTCTGTGCTTATGTATCCCATCATACCTTGAACGACAAAATTATTTCATGATGTGACTCTGTACCTATGTATCTTGTCATACCTTGAATGACAAAATTATTTTATTTTATTAATATTACTTTTACTGTTAACCCACTGTTTTTGTGATATACATTTGACGTGCCTCTGTACTTATGTATCCCGTCATACTTTGAACCGCACTATTATTTTATTTATTATTATTACTTTAACTGTTAAGCCAGTTTTT